>CM077234.1:31729779-32332279 GCA_039654775.1 Spinibarbus caldwelli | reverse complement strand
CAGAGCCAGACTGATTAAACATTGCAAATTAGCACGAGACCACAATCCTATAAAAACACTGTTGGGAGTGGAAGGTTTTGCATGTAATCTACTGACAATTCGCAAATTATAGAACACAAAATGACCAATGCAATCCACCAAGAGCAGTGCAAATTAGCAAGCATCACAGATGCAAAATGTGTTAAGACATGGTTTTTGTGCTCAAATTCCCATAAATTTACTATGAGTGAAGTGAATGAAAATTTATTTAAATAATCTCCTCCTATAAATATTGCATCTGAAAGGGGAAACTTCTACAAAAGCATGCCACAAAAATAACTGTCCATGCTTTTTCATATCAAATCTTTAGTAAACCCTGACAGAACAGTTTTTTAATGCTAAAAGAGGATTTGCGCTAGCTCAGGGGTGTCAAACTCAGTTCCTGGAGGGCCACAGCCCTGCAGAGTTTTGTTCCAACCCTAATTAAACACACCTGATCCAACTAATAAAGTCCTTCAGGCTTAATTGCTCCAATTAATTAATTAATTGCGGTGTTGGAACAAAACTCTGCAGGGCTTTGCCCTCCAGGAACTGAGTTTGACACCTCTGCACTAGCTCAAGCTGTTAGTAAATCTGACCAATGGAGTGATGAATGAAGACACATAGCATAATTTCCATCAAGATAAAATAATTTGCCAATAATTAGGTTATTAAAAGTTAGTGTACTTGTTTACACAGTGCTGGAGACCAAAAAAAAAAAAAAATACAAGAATAACTAAAGTTTAACATTTCATTGTTTGCCATCCCCATATCAAGTTGTCTTTTAATGCAAAGAATGAAACAAAATACTATTTAACTGTATTTTGTATTCACGAAATGCCATTCAATTCACACTGGTCTTTAAACGTGGTGAAATTCATATCACCAAGTGAAATAGATGCCTATATATGAAAATTAAAAAGGGGGAGGCACTGAGACTGACACTGGCTTGTAGGACACGAAGAGCAAATAAACAGGAGTAACACGTCTAACCCAGATTTAAACCAGCAGAGACCTGCAGGTCAGGATTAGATAACACACACAGATCCGTTACTTGATCCGCCCTGTTTATGAACACATGAAACACAAACTAAGTTACAACACTGAAACTTCATGTGTGCTGTCACTGTCTTCATTATAGTTTTATAAACTCATGAAACTCGTTAAACATGAGTTTTTATTCACGTCTAATAAACGGTATATGTGTGTGATGTGTATGAAGTCTGATCAGGTTGCAGGGAGGTTAAAATTCTGCAGCGGATTAAACTCGGATGAGTTTCAAATGCAGACACGTGGCGCGACACTCACAGCGGAACACTTCAACTGTAACACGATAAAGGTGAAATATATTTACCACTATCGTGTTAGTGAAAACTAAAGTTTTACTTACTTTCGAAGAGTTTGATAAGTGACAAGCAGTTCGAGTTGAACTTCTCCACCAGACTCCCTTTTACAGAAAGAGACCGGGTAAACCGGGTACCGCGCACTTATAGCTGACAGAGGGGTTTCCTTTAAATGCCACTCTTCATATGGCACGATGAAATGCAGGATATACAATTTTAGCATTATAATATGGGTATACGGTAATAAAATATTTATTTTAATCTTGTACAACAAGTACGAGTTTGTAAATGGTAATAAAATTCAGGCTTTTGAACGTATGTCACCCCCAGAACAGAGATGGTACATTCATTTACGTTGCAACCAAACATTCCGTCCTCGTGCCCGAACTAACAGCTGCACAAAATACGATTAATACATACTCAGATAAAGACTATTATACCGAACTAAATTTTTATTTTATCATTATATTTTCTTCTCAGTCACTCTTATGTATTAATTATAATAAAGTGCTTCGAAAATTGAAATGAATTATTTTCTAATTTTAAATATCTACGTTTATAATCAGAATCTTTATTATTATTATTACTATTATTATTATTATTATTATTATATTTTAGATGACAGAACTCGAGACTATATAATACAATTCAGTCGCGTTTTGCCAATCTGAAAACAGGATTTCCAGATCAATAATATCAAATGATCTGTTGAGCAGTTTGCCCAAAAACAGCTCGGATAATAAATAATAATTTGCACTATCGACACCAAAATACTGCATTATTTCATTCCGGCACCACGAGTCCGGGGTCAGTACTTTTAACATTTTCATATCTTTTTTTATCCCCAAATATGTCAGCAATAATATTGTCTGTTTAAAGTAGTTGTAGGCATTTTTTCCTGTGTCCTCCTCAGTATCCCTTTTCATAATATTTAGTTGTGCAAATCTAAAAGGTAATTAGTCTTACAAGCTTTAAAAAGTGATTGTTAGCATAAACAGTCGGACACATTAACATCATGTTACTGATACAGACATACAGTTTACATGGAATAAGCTTCCACAAAATTGTTGTTTTAGTAATTAGAAATGCATCTCGGTTTAAACGTTCTCTCACAAGCTAAGGGGGTTTTAGGCACTCTGCTTTACTATAAACCACAGATTCTTGGGACTTACTGCTTTATTAGACCTTTTTCAATCTCTTAGTTTAGTGCACAATAAACCTTCTGCCAGGAGTGGGGTTTGAAACCACATGGACACTTGTCTTTTGGATTTTAAACACAACACATTAACCACTCAGCCATCCTGATCCCTTAAGGCTGTTTTTCAAATATTGATGAAATCAAAACAGAAAGGGCGAAATGATCTGAGCAAAACAGGGTCACTGTTTGGAGTGAAGCGAGACAGTCTTGTGCTCCTTTAACCACATCTTCACCTTGTGGAACCTACGGTTCACATTCTGGATCAACTCAAGTCTGAGGCTAAATCTCACATTAACCCTGTTTTGAATGGCTTAAAGCTTGTACCAGGAGTGGGGCTCGAACCCACGAGGACATTTGTCCATTGGATCTTAAGTCCAACGCCTTAACCACTCGGCCATCCTGGTCTGAAAATGACTCTTAGATGGTCATCTTTCAAATGCAGAACAAAGTATCCAAAGTAAAACAGTGAATTATAAAGTGTCCTTAACTAGGATCACCATGTTCAAGCTAGTGAAAGTGGCTTTATGGAGAGGAGTAAGACTAGCTGGAGTTCCTTTGACAACATTTTTATTATGTGGAAATATTAAGTGCGACTATTGTTCACATTGTCATGTCTGAGGCTAAACCTTACATACAGTTTTAAGCAGGCTAAAGCTTTTACCAGGAGTGGGGTTTGAACCATCCTGAGGCCTGTACCATGATGGTGGCTGAACAAACTCAGGGTTACAGGATTAGTTTTAAGTTGACAAAACCAAACCAGTCCAGTCCGGCTTTGTTGGTACCATGAAGCTGATCATCAACTTTCTCTGTCAACTCAGGCTTGATCCTGAGTTAATGGAGCGTGTGCACATGAAAGTGTGACATCAGTAATGAGCAGCCAATCACATGCCTTAAAACTATGATTCACTTCTTGTGAGAGAGTCAGTGCGAAGATTAAAAGGTTGAACAATATGAAGAATTTAATCACATTTACACAGCACGATCATGAAACAATCTATCCACGAAAGAGGAAAACTTAAAGAAAACAGCTTACCATATAAGTGCAAGTTAAAGTTGTAAAGTTAGTTTAGAGAATTGATAATATTTATAGGTATAAAAACACTTAAAAATCTAAGCTCGTATGTAATCATGTTTAAAGCTTTTGATTCTAAAACTTATTTATATTGCATATTATCTATATTATCTATATATTTACATTGATTTTAAATAAAAGCTTAATAATTACTGTTAAACTAAGCTGGCTTGTGTAATGGATTAAGGGTATAATAATTATATAAATAATATAAAATAATTATAAAAAATAATCATCTCTAAAAATCAGATGATTTTATCTTTCAAAATGTTTTACTATGTAGCGTCCTTTAATTTGGAGTAAGAGAAACTGGAGGAGTGGTTTTATTGCGTCAGAGACGTGTCACTTTACTTGAAGCTGATTGGTCAAATTTCGGTTTGAGATCTCTAAACCAGAACATAACCTGCCCCGGAGCAGGTTAGCTGTGGAGCCTATGTTACTATGGCAATGAACACTGTTAAAAGCCAAACCACTTTCATGGTACCTAAAACCCAGAGTTGGCGCAAACTAAACTGAAACTTACCTGGCTAGCCAGCTAAACCGGCTTCATGGTACAGGCCCCTGGTCTGTATAAGGAGTGCTTTTTTTTTTTTTTTCTGGCTGGGCCAGAAGGCCTTTGCATGTCTATATGGGTACGCGGTTTGGAGAACTGATGGATGGATGATGTTACGAATGATATGTTGTTTAGGTTTGAGTTTTCTAATCTTTCTTCAAGAGTGTATCAAAATAAAACCTGTAGCTTTCCTGTAGCTCAAATAGTAGAGCATGGCACTAGCAACGCTAAGATCATGGGTTCGATTCCCAGGGAAAGCAAGAGCTGATAAACTGTAACTTGAATGCTATGTAAGTCGCTTTGGATAAAAGCGTCTGCTAAATGCATAAATGTAAATGCAGATCAATGGTAATAATTATTCATAAAGTGCTCTTAACTAGCACCATGTTCTATATGATTGATCTGGACAAAGTGGCAGTACTGTTTTACATCTATAAGAGTGTCAGAGAGCATGTTTCCAAAGGCAGCATCTTGATGTATTCTATCATTAAAGGGTAAAATTTAATCAAGGAGATGACAACTTAAAGTTTTCTATATAAAATAAAATATTAACCACTTCATCTAAAATGTCAGAAATTAAGAGAAAAATATTTGATGTAATAGAGAGGAGCAAAGTCTACCATAGCGAATGAATACAATTTTAAATGAAGGTAGGAAATGTTAAAATCACTCAAATATCACATTAAACACAAACATTATTATATATGACAAATGTGGGTTAAATGTTGTTAGGTTTTTTTACATTTTTTATTTATGTACTATTTATTGATTTTTATTTTATTTTATTTATTTATTTTTTGAAGCATTAAGTTTTCTATTAGCTGCTTCTCTTTAAGCACTGTACTTCAACCTGTGCCAAGCACTCCTGCTGGGGATGGGTGGCAAAATCACACAACATAACTTTAGTCATTAATTATACAAATTCAGGTAACATTTATAAGTCTTTTTATGAACCTTTGCTTTCATTTGAACCCGGTTGTGTAATCTTACTGTCTGCTCCACCAGAGATATTCAACAAGGAATGAAAACTGTGCCAACCAACTCATGTGCCAACCAATCCTGGTCTTCCCTACAAAATCCCTAGAAATGGCTCAGTGTTTCTATCAATGTGTTCAATTATTCACATTTAACAGGCGACATTTCCTCTCCCCTGAAACATCTGTCCCTTATTAAAACAACCTAAAAAGAGGTGTTATATTAAATCATGTGCATCAAGCTTTTGTCTACAAAATCAGAAGTAACTTACCTAGACAGAAAACCACACATCTCTGAAATGAGCATTCAGCATTTCTCCAGATGCATTTCACAAGCAGCTGCTCATATGTTCAGCTGTGAAATTGGGTTACATTATAAAGTCAGCCCGACTGCGCGCGCTCCACGACCCTGTGATGAGGACGCGCATCAGTGGAAGAGACTGCGATAGCGAGTGTGACTTCAGTCTGTCAAAGAAGAGCAGATCACACTGTTTGAGGAGTTACAGGGATATTCTGTGTTCTTGGGTCTTCACACACTCTTGGCTTTAATATGACTGTTCTACACCTGTGTTTATTCGTGACTTTTTGGAGAACTGTAAGTAGGCTATTTAATGTTAAACATTTTCTACGTATTTAATTTATTCAAGTGACCATTATAAAACTAATTATAACAGATTTCTATCAGAACGAACAGAACTTGTACCGTCGTTGTTAATGTCTTGCTCAGTTTTCTGCAAACAGTTACTGAGTTGCGCGCATCTGTAAGAATACATTTTAGACGCTTATGGTCACGAATGCGTCTCTTGTAAAAATCCTAAAGGAATCATATTGAAATTTTTATCATGACGTTAAACGTAGAATTCTGACAAAAAGCCGCATCCTTTCTTTTCCACTAGAGATATACTTAATAAAAAAGAAAAAAAAAAGAAAAAAAAGAAAGAAAAAAAAAACTGTACCAATTGTTTGATTCCTCTTTCATCCCATTACACTGAATTTGAACTGACTGATTTCATATAATAATAGAACATTCCTTTAGGGTTTTTTTTTCTGCCTAAAAATGTAGACAAGTGTGACATTATTTTAAGCCATATTGGGCAATAGAGATGAGAAGCATGACTTTTTGATTTGAAATCAGTTTACAATTGTGCATTACTTTAAAAAGCTGATGATCCAATGTCACTAACTCGTGTAAACATAATTTAATCTAGTCTGTAGACTATGCTGATTAATGTGCATATAGATTCATATTTTTCCCCCCATCAGGTGCATGCTATCCATCCGGACTGTGCTATTATCTCCCAGCTTATACAAGACCAAGAGATCTGCATCCAGACTAGGAAGAGAGAGATCAAGAATCAGTCCCAACAAACAGGTTGTGACAACATTATCACACACACACACACACACACACACACACACACACACACACACACATATATACAGTGTGTATATATATATATATATATATATATATATATATATATATATATATGTTTCTTGGGGCTGGACAGGTGGGGAGTTCATTGGTCAGCAGCTGATGTGTTCATGCTCAGCTTGGCCTTAACTAAAGATGATTACGTGTGTTTGCCATGCGGAAACCTTAACCGTGTTACTTTAATTAAATATAGTCAAGGACAGGAAGGAAATGGTCTTCTGAGCAGACAACATTTACCCACATTAAAGCTGTGGTTCTCAAATGGTTTTGTTAGAGGAAAAAGATTTATAAGTGCTTTCTTCTCCATTTTCCCAGCCAGTATGAGGTTAGTTCCATTTTATTATCTGTTTTTGTTGTTGTTTCCGACTCTGTCAGATCAAACCATTTTATGGATCACAACCTTTTTTTTTTTTTTTTACTGTTTTACATAAATACTTCACCCAAAAATGAAAATTTGCTTAAAATTTACTCACCCTCAGGCTATCCAAGATGTAGATGAGTTTGTTTCTTCATGGGAACAGATTTTAGAGAAATTTAGCATTGCATCACCTGCACACCAATGGATCCTCTGCAGTGAATGGGTGCCATCAGAATGAGAATCCAAAAGAGTCCATCAACTAATGTCCTGTAATGTGGAAAGCTGCATATTCGTAAGAAATAAATCCATCATTAAGGGATTTTAACTTTAAACCGTCTCTTCTGGTCAAAATATGAGGCCAAAATCCATAATAACACTTCCTCCAGTGTAAAAGTCTTTCCCCTGTTGTCCTTTCACATCAAAATTCACCCACATATTTGTTTAGAACATTTTGGACTTGTCTTCATTGTAAGCAGTAGCCAGAAGAGGGTGAGAAAGTTGTCAGCAAATTTAAATTTTTGTGTAAACTATTTCTCTAAGAGCGCAGTTCTTTAGTGTCATGTTAATAGATCATTACTAATAATAAAGTATTTTCCTTTATAATGTATAACTGTTGAATAACTGACAGACAGCCTGGGAATAGTTAAGCACTGTGGGAAATATCCCCACAAACGCTCTGTAGAGCAGTCAAGCATACTCTCTGAAGTGACTTGCAGAGTTATTATTAATCTGAAATGAGTTTTGATTGGGGTTCTGATTGCGTTCCTCCCTAAGACTTGTGTAAGTTCCATGAATAGAATTTTGACTCGTACAGCCAGACGGTTCAACCCACGGGACAGATGATAATGATGTTACGTGGCAACTTGAACCTCTGGAACTTGACAATGTGTGAGTGGAAAAGGAGATTGTGTGAAATGGTCTGCTTGCTGTTTCCTCCAGTATGTGTTCAGATATGCTTTATTTGAGCTTTCCTATTTAGTCAAGCTAAAATTCAGCAATATTGTTATGCATGTTAAAGAATCCATGCTGGACATTTTCTATTCTCTGTTTGATTTCAAACAAAAAGCAGAACAGGAAAGCTTCACTGCAGGATATTCAATAAAAAATTAAACTGTGATTTGAAGGATTAAAATTTAATCAAATTAATTACATAATTTGCCAATTAGTTAATCAAATTAATCACGTTTGTACATCGTGTTCATCAACATTTGCAGGAAGATCACCAAAAAAGTCTTTAGGGGCTATTCACACACGACAAGTTCTTGTATTCGGTCTGTAGCATTTTTAAATTACTGATCCATGTAGACAGACTGACCGAATGTGACCTGCAGACTTTGAAAGGACATGTTTTCCTCTCAGCAGTGACATACAGGAACAAAGCTGTCTATGTCTATAAGGTAATATGCAGTACTCTCTTAAAAAATAAAGCTTACAAACAAGGTTTTCCAGCCTGATGAGTCATAAAAGAACCTTTATAAGATTTTATAATGATATAACCCAGGAGGGATGCATTTTGCCTTCTTTAACAAATAGTACAGTGACCAAACAAACAAGCAACAGCAAAATTTTTATGAAGTAAACAAATAAAATAATAATTTGTAATAACAAAAAAAAAAAAAAATAATACAATTAAATTATAATAATAAATAAAATTGTATGTAAGAAATTAAAACGAACAAACAAAGAAATAAAATCTCTATATAAGGCTTTAAGGTTTGTTTGTTTATCATGACCCCAGTAGCCCCTGCTGGTAGAATCTGTAATCACACTATCTGGTTTCAAAGAATATTCTTATTGGCATTTATCACTAACCATTTTCAGAAGATCTTTAAATGTGAAATAGACATACTGTATATTTTTTCCTGTCTACTGTTTTTCACATTACTGCTCAGATAAAAATGGCCTCATTAATTTCAGAAAGCATCCACTCTCCATCACCATTCATATCTGCAATTTTTAAAAAATCTGCTGAAGACTTGCAACTGCACAAACCGTATTCATGAGTAAATTTGCAATGCAGTCATGCCCTGAATTTTTTTTTTTTTTTTTACCTTATGTTTTTTTTCCCTCAAAGTATTGTCATACTCCCAAACTGAGTATAAAAAATTAATGATGCTATAAATAGCTGTAGGCATCTAGGTCATTCTGCTGCAGAGGTCTTGAGTGTCTTAAAGACGATGATATAGTATAACCTTTCCCATTCTTTATTGCTTGACTTTATTGTTCCAGATTTACATAATTTTAATAGACTGGAATTTGTATTACATGAATGCATGCACATATTGACTAATATTGCTTAGTGACATTTCAAAAGTGGTTGCATGACTAGCTCATGAATATTTAGTGACATCATAAGGGCACTGATAGTTGTCAAAAAGTTGTATTGTGTGCTGGAGCCTATATGTGCTGGAATTAATGTTTTACATGGACAAGCAGTGGAATGCTAACGCTTTCTTGCACAGCATGACAAAAGACACTTGGATAAACTGTAAATGAACCCCCTGTCCATTAGATAATATCCATATGAACCAGTGCAGAACATATATAGTTGACAGTGTCATGATGGCTCCTCTGTGGTTCCTGTCTCAGGATGTGGGACGGATTGGGACGGGATCCGCTGCTGGCGTACTGCTAATACTGGACAACTCATTAATGTGTCCTGTTCAGACATCTTCCAGCACATCTCCAACACTCAAGGTCAGACCTATCTATCTATCTATCTATCTATCTATCTATCTATCTATCTATCTATCTATCTATCTATCTATCCATCCAACCATATATATATTCACCCATCCATACATATATCGGTTCATCCATCCATTCATATATCCAACTATCCCTCTATCATTAATCTAACCATATATATCCATCCATCCCTATATTCACCCGTCCTTTCATCCACCATCCATCCATTCGTATATCCTATCTGTCTGTCTGTCTGTCTGTCTGTCCATATATATCCACCCATCTATCCCCATATCTGTTCATCCATCCATCCATCCATCCATCCATCCATCCATCCATCCATCCATCCACCCATCCATCAATATATCCAACATCCATCTATCACTGATCTAACCATATATCCATCCATCTATCCATCCACTCATCCATCCCTACATCCACTTGTCCTTGCTTGCATCCATCCATTCATATATCTATCATTATTCATGCATCCATCCATCCACCCTTCCACCCATCCATCTACCATCCACTTATACATCCTTATATTCATCCATCCATCCATATATCCAACCATCCATCCCTGTCCCTGTTCCTCTCTTTCTCTCTCTCTGTTTTTTTTACAGCCTCACTATTATTGCTGCTGTGACGGAGCTTCAGGCTCATGTCTGGTGAAAGGTTTGTCAAACAGCAGCAGATAAGTTGTTTCTTGAGGGCTGGTGCGCAGTAACCGTGGCTGAAAGCTGTCACACTTCTAGTTTACAGTTAGGGTTGTAATATTGTGCGGGTCAGTAGTCTTTACAGTCACAGGGCTGTGATTCTGCTGAATGTTTGAATATGCAGACAGAATGTCACAGAGCCCTAGAGATATAGGGATTCAGCTTGCACTGAGATGACCTGTATATATGTATGCACTCAAGAATGGATTTTTGCAGTAGGCTAAATTTTGTTAATTAAATTTCCTAATGCATCACAATTTTGAGTTTTTTTCACAGCTTAATTTCATGGCATGCAAGCAATTTAAATTCATGAAATGGAAATTTACTTAATCCATTTCCACTGGGAATACATGAATAATTTTCAGTGGCCATAACTGCATATATGGAAATACAAGGCAGAGATTTAGTGCTTTACTAAATTAAAATAGTTAATAACCTTTTCTTGCTGCATTTCAGAAAAAAACAAATGTTTGTAAAAAGGCAAAAATTCTAAGTGACCAGAGTTTGAAGCCAGCTCAGTCCTTTACATTTTCATTCTGTGCTAAAGGCATAAAATGAAATTGTTCATACAATGCATAATCTTAATCACGATTCAATTCAGACTGCAAACTCAGGGGAAATATAACTTTTCACCACAGTGTAGATTCAGCAGCGGTGTTGCGGTGGCACTGAGAAGCTGTGAAGGAAACAAGACCAATCTTTGGACTTGAAAATCGATATTGACCTCAAATGAAGACTGCAATTTATGTTAACATATCTACACAGTACCTTATATAAGACTGACTGTTAACTTGTTTCTTTTTCTGCTTGTCATTCCTGCTTCCTTTAATGGCGCACTGTGCTTCATAAAAAAACGTGTGATGTTTTTAGAAATATGATTGTCTCCCCGGCAATAAAAAGAGAAAGTTTTTTATAATCCATACAGTTTCATCAAAATTGTCTTACAAGAATAAATTGTAACATCTGTGACTGCCCCTAAAAACGAAACAACAGACAGTAACCTGAAATGTTGGATTAATCTAGACTCACTGGTTTTAAGTTTTAAATCCTATGATTTTAAATCCTTTGGAAGTGCTTACAGGTCAGAATGCTCAGATGTCAGTAGATACTTACTGTTCCAATAGAGGGAATACATTGACATCACTTTCCCGCCGGAACACACCCCCAAATGACATATTTAATTTTGATGCAAAGTTGTGAGAAATGCACACAGATGCACACATAAAATATATAACAACTGTCCAAATCAAAATCAACACATTATGAAAAGCTTGATATTTAATTCACTATGAAATTAATCATAGTATGAAATTAATCATAATCATGAAATTAATTCACTATATTTAATTCATTATGAAAATCACAGTGTATATATATATATATATATATATATATATATATGTGTGTGTGTGTGTGTGTGTGTGTAATTATTCTTAGACATATTTATAGACTTTTCCAAAAAATATAAGATGAAAAAAAAAATCAACAAAGATTTTTAAATATGAAAAAATAAACAATCATCAATGATATTAAAACAATGTATATAAGCATATTAGCCTTATAGCCATATAAGCTTTATTAGCTGAAAGCCATTTAGTCAGAGTTGTAGCTGTTGGTCAGACTCTCTCACACTGCCGCTGAGGTTAAAGCAGGTGACTTAGGCACTTATGAAGGCTGAAGTGGGACACCTGCTCTGTTCTGCCACAGGAAATGCACCCAGCAGCAGGTTTTGTCCCAGCTCTAGTGCTCATGTTTTCCCCTAAGCATTCTCCAGGCGTCTGTGGGTATTTCTGGAAGTGTTATGAAGTGGGAATTGTGCTTAATGCTCTCTGAAATGAGGGCTGATCAGCAGGAGTCTGTAACAACTGACAAACTTGAGACATATTTGGCACTCAAGCATTTGAGAGATTTGAATGACTGCTCATTATGTGATCAGGACAAAAGCCCTTTTACTGATTTTTAAGTGCAGTAGGGTTCGGTGGAATTTTACAAAGCCCTTCAGGGACAAATGTTGCAGTTTTGTCATCTTTAAACCATATGCTTTGCTGTTTATTTGGCAGGTTTTATATACAGGAACTGCACGTCTAATGGCTGGAGTGACCCATATCCGCCGTACGAGGAAGCCTGTGCATTTGAGGATGATTCAGAATCTGGGACTGTGGTAAATAATTTCCCATAATGCATACATATTTGACAGTAATGCCCATATTTCAATAAATATTACTTTTGCAGAAAGGCTCAGTTAATGAATGGCTTCCAGTGTATGTAGTGTGTACTTGAGCCTCCCATGATGACCACTAGTGGTCACAGTTTTGTTTCTGCGTCATGCTTTAGCTTTAACTGTTCTTTTTGATTAAGTCAAGAAACGCTGTATAGGATTAGATGAAAACTAAGCAGGTCACTGACCTCTATGTTCCTGCTGAAATAAAAAACAGGAATATGTTTACGTATTTTTTCAGCTTTTAAGAACTGGAAGAGTTTTCCTGTAGTCCGTTTTAATCCAAAGATATTAGATATTGACATATAATGAAATATAAATCTGTTGAAAGTTAAGCTTGACATACTGTTTGTCAGGGATGTTAACTACTTTTCTCTCAGACTTTTTTTTTTTTTTTTTTTTCAGACAACTTACTTGTCAACCTTGAAACAGCTGTACACTGCTGGATATGCAACATCACTTATATCACTTATTACCGCCGTTATCATATTCACATGCTTCAGGTAAAGCTCTGTCACACTTATATATTACACCGGCCTGCATCGCTGAATGAAATCCATATGATTTTATAGCATTTTTGCATTCGACAATCATTAAGATGAAGAAATCTTGTATCATCCCTTAATCAGCAAAAAAAAAAAAAAAATAAATAAATAAATAAATAAATAAATAATTGCCAAAACATGATTTCTCTTGCTTTGAGCCAGTTGCCACTATTTGTTTAATTTTCAGCTGAATTTGGCATATGTGACATTATTTTATGCCTAAAATGTTATGTCAATTTTTTTTTACATTAAATGTCAAAATGTATTTGAACATCTGTTAAATGATACATTTTGAATACTTGTTTTTGTCTTAAAACCAAATTTTTTGACATTTGGCTGCTTCTGATATTTTGAGAAGTGCATTAAAGCTGATACATATTTACAATTTGAAAAATCTTCATTCTTATTTTTTTGTGTGTGTGGGGGGGATTGTATAATATTAGGACTTTTTTTGCAAATCAGCTGAATTTTCTTTTTCAAAATGCACAGCTGTGTGATAATGATATCAAAATGCAATTATGATACACAAAATGCATAACAAAGAGAATCAGTAAGGGTGAACGAAAATATCTGCATATTCAGTAGGCAAACTACAGTATAAGAATATATTATGTTTATAAATACCCATGATGCTCTGTCATTACAGGAAGTTCCACTGCACCAGAAACTACATACACATCAATCTGTTTGTTTCCTTCATCTTGCGGGCAAGCGCAGTCTTCATCAAAGACGCTGTTCTGTTCTCAGATGAAACTCAGGATCACTGTTTAATGTCCACGGTGAGTGAGAGCGTCTGTATACAGAATTCACAGAATTTCACCTCATTTGTAAGTCGCTTTGGATAAAAGCATCTTCTAAATGAATACATGTAAATTTAAGTGTCATTTCACTGTGAAGGACTAAACTACCTACCAGAAAAGAAACCTACCAATCAAAAATGTTGTGGCATTAAAGGGTTAGTTCACCCAGAAATGAAAATTCTGTCATTAATTACTCACCCTCATGTCGTTCCAAACCCGTAAGACCTTCGTTCATCTTCGGAAAAACAAATTAAGATATTTTTTGATGAAATCTGAGAGCTCTCAGATCCTGCATAGACAGCAATGCAACTGCAATGTTCCCAGTCCCAGAAACATAGCAAGGACATCCGTAAAACAGTCCATGTGACATCAGTGGCTCAACTTCAATTTTGCGAAGCTACAAGAATACCTTTTGTGTGCAAAGAAAACAATAATAACAATTTATTCAACAATTCTTCTCCCCGAGTTACCGTATTCCGCCATATTGGAGAGTACCACGACGCATGTGCGTGCGCTTTCCCCAGAACGTAATCAGCGTGGTGTTTACGTTCAGCATGCACACGTTTCTCCTTAATGAAAACAATGCTGATTACGTTCAGGGGAAAGCACACACATGCGTCGTGATACTCTCCAAAATGGTGGAATTCTTTTAAAAGAGTTATTTTAAAAAAAAAATAGAAAAACTAATAAAAATGACAAAAACACAAATAATTACTAAAATGTTAAGAAAAATTAAAATGAAAACAGAAAATATAGAAATAAAAACTAATTCAAAATATTAATAAAAAACACAAAAATACTAAAATAACGCTACTTCTGGTGCAGGTTATGGTTGAGCTCTTATTCTGTATCTGTACCTGTGTGTGTTTTGTTTTTCACAGGTGGCGTGTAAAACTGCTGTAACGTTCTTCCAGTTCTGCATCCTCACTAATTACTTCTGGCTGCTGGTGGAAGGCTTGTACCTGCAGACACTCCTCGCCCTCACCTTCGTCTCGCAGAGGAAGTACTTCTGGTGGTACATTCTAATAGGATGGGGTTGGTACATCCTGAAAAACTGATTTCAGGAGAAAGGCTGTGTGTGTGAACAGATTAAAAGATGAACATTGGCAGTCTGCCAAGATTTGAGTACTAGAACAACTATGAACACACAGATATCAGCATTTGTGTCACATTATTGAGGTCTCTTGTATTATGTATTATAAATCTGAAGGTTGTTTTTTCTGTGCATTTAGAGAAAGTATGTATTGTCTATTTTTTTGTAGGTGTCCCATCAGTCGTGCTGATTGTGTGGGTGTTGACCAGACAGTTCTATGATAACAGAGGGTATGTCACATCTTCAACATTAAAATGATCTTAAACTGAACAACACTGACCCTGTTTCCTTTCTTAATGCATATTCTTATTGTATGCATATTAAGTATTTCATCAAATAACATTTGGCTTTTTTTTTTTTTGAAGTCCAGCTTGACATATCAGCATTATTTAAATACCATCTACATACTATTATAGTTTTTATTAATATTTGATTTTTTTATTCTAATTTTGTTGTGTTTTTGTCATGTCTGTTAGTTTTTTATGCCTTTATAATTTTTATAAATGTTTAAGTTTTAGTTTTAGTTATTTTAGTATATCAAGTTAAACTAAATGAAAATGAAAAATGTTGATTTTATTTCTTTAGTAGTTTTAGTTTCTTTAATAGTTTTATTTTTATTTCAGTGTTAATTTTAGTTATTTTAGTACATCAAGATAAACTAACTGAAAAAAAATTAATTTTTGCCTTTTTAGTAGTTTAGTAATTTTTTGTTGTGTTTTTGTCATTTTTGTTAGTTTTTTTTTTTTAAATAGTTTTTATTTATTTATTTTTTGTTTTATTTCAGTTTTAGCTTGTTATTTCTGTTAAACTAAATGAATATAAAAGTAGATAAATGAAAATAAATTTAATTTATTATTCAGGTAAAGTTTATTTTATTTCAAGTACAATTTTTTTATGGTTTAAATTGACTTGCAAATGCAATTTAATGTTATTATAATTAATAATTTTCATTTTTTTTAACATAAATTTCTCATATTTGCAGATGTTGGGATGATACAGATAATATGAACATCTGGTGGATCATTAAAGGACCGATCACAGCATCCCTGTTTGTGAGTTATGATGTTATTGTATGTCATTTTTTGAGACTGATAAAGTTTAATCACATTTATCAGCAGATTAAGTTCATCAGAAAACTTACATGAGACTTCCTCTCTCTGTCTGTCTGTCTGTCTGTCTGTCTGTCAGGCTAATATCATCATCTTCCTAAATGTGATTCGGATCTTGGTTCAGAAATTAAAAAGTCCTGGAGTTGGAGGCAATGACACAGGTCACTTCATGTGAGTCTAATGTGCAAGAAGTGCTGAAAATGAACCTTTGCCAGCCCCGTTAATGCTGCAAAAAAATTGTCACTACAGAAAGTGCTGAAGTTATGACAAATGAAAACTATATTTTGGGGTTGTTAGGTGATTTACTGGCCCAAGTTAAAACAATTGTAGCGCAAATGTAATCATTATTTGCTACATAGTGCAAGCCAATTCTAAACCCTGCATACAACACACACCAGTTTTGACAAAGTTTATGTAAGTTATGATTGTTCCAGATGAAACCTGGTTAGTCTAGAATCAGACAGATGGCATGTGTTAATGTCAGTGAAACGCATATATCTTCATTTCTCTGCAATGTCTGTTCATTAGGATACAGCTATACATGCTGCCAGGTTGTGCTTCATGCATGAATAATATTTATTTTGACAGTTCATGCTAGGGTGAGTTTCTATTTTAGGTTCTGTTGTGTCTTAATACCTGTATCTCCTGATAATATGATGTATATGCAAAGACAAGGAGAAATTGCATTTAGTCCATTATCAAGAGGCTTATTCGTTTCTAAAAGCACAGATCTGTCTTGCAAATTTGATTCTATGCCATTTAACTTTATATTGACTCTGGGCTTGACCTTGATATTTGAGGGATCTTTGCATTAAAATGAAATAATCTTTGTTTTATGCATGTTACAAATTACATACTCATCTGAAATAAATGAAATAAATTACTAAGATGATACAGATCTAGCTGTGCTCTGAATTGTTTGTGTGAAGGTATGAATTCTGATTCATGATCATTTTTGATAATCACACAGGAGATTGGCCAAGTCCACCTTGTTTCTGATTCCTCTGTTTGGGATGCACTACACTCTGTTCGCCTTCCTGCCAGAAAACACAGGGGAAATAGTTCGGTTTTACATCGAACTCGGTCTGGGCTCTTTCCAGGTACAGATGAATTCATTTCTTTATGTAGAAATGATCTGCTTAGTGTCAGTTTACAGATTCCATAATGAGGAGATGTCTTATTGTATTCCTGAAAGTCTTTTTTTTTCTCTAGGGCTTTGTGGTGGCACTTCTTTACTGTTTTCTCAATGGAGATGTAAGTACTCTCGTAATGGAAACGTTCAACATGATATTGACAGTTACAACTACATTTTACCAGTTTTTCCTAAAGAAAATGTGCAAAACTACAACCGCCATGATACTGGATGGATGCAAGGGCGTTGCTATGCAGTTGTTCTGAGTGTTTTACTATATTGCTTTGCGGCTGCATACCCTGGGTCAAATAAAGCACTCTTGGGCAAATCTCTCCTATCACAGAAAGTGTTTTTTTTCTCCCCACCAGGTGAAAATCGAAAGTCTGATCACTTGGAAAAGCAATGAAACACCTCAACAAGCTGCATGATTTGAGGAATTATTCATGTCCATACACAAATGGTGTGAAACAAGTTATGTGAAAAACTATAGTATAATATAAAGTTTTATGGGGTTTTAAAATCCCTAACCGCAAAGGCTAAATCTGAACTTAAATCTGATTTTAAAACACTAGGCATCATTTTTAGGCAACTTTGGGGCTAAATGGGTACAAAAACCTGTGCATCATCAAACACTAACACATACCTCATTGTGTTACGAGATGCGTGACAAATGAAACAATAACGCTTAATCTCAGTTTATCACTCCATTTTTAACCCTGAGCAGCGGAACGGTTCATACTTGTGATTCAGAAGCGGGGTCGGCACCACTTTTACCCAAAGATATGAAACCCTGCCCCGGGCTTTTGCGGTGCCAAACTTGCATAGTGTGAAAGAATGTGGTGTTGTTAGCTAGATGTTATATATTAGATGCTTAGCAACAGAAAGCCAATCTCGTATAGTCTACCTCATATTCATGAGCTTTAAACAGTTACGGAAACCCTGCGCATAGTATAAACAGTTTTTTTTAGCATTTGGGCAGAAAAAAATGAGCTAGACAGAGATAAACTATAACTAGAAGGGAGACTTCCATCTCTCTTCTTCCCCTTCCCCTTTAATTAATAATATTGATTTCCAAAACTGTATTCTATATCCTATTTGCTATACCAGTGTCCCTCAGGAAGCTAAATAAATGAGTACTAATATCATTTGAAGTTTTTCCCAGAAGTTGCTTAAGTGAATTCCCTTGCACCCCCAAATTCCTTATGTTTTCTTTCATCTTTATCCTTTCTCTCTCATGTATTTGGCATTCAAGTACCACATGTTCAACAGATTCAATACGGTCACAAAATTCACATCTTCCTGATATATGCTTACCTAAGATATGTAAACACTTATTTAACCCACAATGTCCAATCCTTAACCTAATGAAAATGATTTCTTCTCTTCGATTCCTTCCAGTGATCTTCCCTGTCCCAACCTTCTTTTGTATTCTGTATAAATGTCTGCCTTTCTCCTCTCTATCCCAACTACTCTGCCACTTTTTTATAATTTCCATCCAGATTTTTGTTTTAGCTTCTGTTTTACTTATTGAGATTGATATTTCAACATCTTCTCTTTTACTGGCTTGTTTTGCCAAACCATCTACCATTTTATTTCCTTTAATCCCCACATGTGCTGGCACCCATGTAAATTTTACCTTCACCCCAAACTGAGAAATCCTTGTGTAACATTCTAGTACCTCATATACTATGTCTTGCCTTGATTGTGACTTAAATGATTGCAAACTCTTTAGGACTGCACTAGAGTCTGAGCAAATTACAACTTTATCTAGTCTTGTTTCTTCTGCCCACTGTAGAGCCAACCAGATACCCATCAACTCCACTGTAAATACAGATACTTGATCAGACAGTCTCTTCTGTACCTTAATTCCCATCTTTGGTATTCTGAATGCAGCCCCCGTTTGCGGATCTTTAGACCCATCTGTGTAAATATCCAGATACCCATTAAACTCCTCATTCAGATGATTATGAAACACTTCACATAAATCCACCTACTCTTTAAGTGACTATTTAATATCTGCAGGTCCACTATAGGTTCCACAAACAACCAAGGTGGTCTGATTGGCAACAGAACTGTTGGACTAAATTCCATACCCTCCAACCCCAAGTCTTTCCCAGTAGCACCACAAACCCATCCAAAACTCTGACTTTTAACCCTTTCATGCTCCCAGCAGACCTGCATTATTACTCTAGTGGGGTGGGACCTACCATGTCCTTGCAGGTTTGCTCAGTAGTTAGCTGCCAACTGTTCCCTCCTTAAATGTAAAGGCATCTCTACTTGCAACGCCACTGCAAGTGATGTCCGAAAAGTCCCACAACATATCCTAAGTGCTTGGGTTTGTATTACTTCCAGTTTAGCCAGTGTAGTTCTTGCTGCATCTCTATATGCTATACAACCATAATCTATAACAGACTTAATCAGTGCAACATATATCTCCCTCAATGATTGCCTGCTCACCCCCCAGTCCACTCCTGTCAGACACCTCATCATATTTAATACTTTTTTACACTTTACTATAACTTTCTCTATGTGAACTGCCCATGTTAACCTAGCATCAAAAACCTAAAGGACTCTACTTTCTCCAGAACATGTCCGTATAATTTAAGATTAATCTCTTCCCCTACCTTTTTCCTTGTAAAGAAAACCACTTGAGTTTTTTCCTTTGAAATCTAAAACCCCATCTCATTGACCATCGTTCTACCTGTTCTATTGAATCCTGGACCTTACTTACTGTATACTTTATGTTTCTTCCCCTCTTCCACAAGGCCCCATCATCTGCAAAAAGCGATCTTCCAATCCCAGGCCCTACATTGGAAAATACATAATTTATCATGATGATAAAGAGCAGTGGACTAATAACACCCTGAGGGGTTCCATTTTATACCATATAACTACCAGATAATTCTTTCCCAATTCTCACCCGAATAGAGCGTCCATATACAGGACAGTGACATTGACACTGCAAATATGTGAATAAGAATGTTAACCTGGGGTTTAGGAATGTGTCACTTTAAAAATATCCAGGATTAGTTTTTAACTCCGGGTAAATTATGAGCAGTTTGAAACATGAAGCAAGATTATGCAGGATTTTTTTTTTTTTTTTTTTTTACCAAGGAAATTACATTTAGCATTAACTGTTTCAAGTGTGAAATGCCCTTGTTTGTTCTAAAATCAGCTCAAAAACTTACTTGTTTGATGTCTTCTGACCAGATGGATTTATAGTCTGAAGCAAAAAAATCGGAGCCTGTGTCAATCACTACACTGTTTCTCGTGACATTGGTTATCTCTGACTCCTTCAAACTGTAATGGGGCAAAAATCTGGGGAAAAGGTTGTGTAATATATTTCAGGCATAATGAGCAACACTCAAAACAAAAGGTGCAAAACTTTCACTGTGGTGCTTACAAAAGGTACCAAAATACACTTTAGGTACTAATTACCATTTAAGGGTAAATAAGGTACAAAGATACATCTTTTAGATTATCTACCTTAGGGATACCGTGCAAGTTTTTCTTAGAGTATGGCAATCAGTATAACCATTTGATATGAATGCATTGTCACTGAAGTGCGTCTCTTTCTCTTTCAGGTACAGACTGAGTTAAAGCGCAGGTTATGGACATGGCAGACCCAGACTCATCTGAGCCCCAGTAAAAAGCATCGGGTCACTGTTACTCAGATCATGATGCATGACTCCGTTTGCAACGGCTACATCACGTCTGTGTGAACACACCTGGATGATGCAGGTGGAAAGACTTGCAAAAGACTTCAGGAGCTTCTCGTCCGGCTCTGGAGTGTGGAAGACGTTCAAAGAAGAGGAAATGGGTCATTGTACGCATTATCAAGGTCATGCTGCAAATACCTCAGAGTTATGGATTTGGCAGATGTCATTTGAGTTCAGTTAGCATGTGCAGATTTGCAGGTTGCAGAACTACAAGCAGATTGTGACACAGCCGGTGTAAGTGCGGAGGTTTGATTAAAGTACAGATTTGATTGGGGCCCATGCAGTAGCAAATGCTTCATTAACATTCTGGTAGTATATTAGATTTGTGGTATGCAAAAGATATGAAATATTAAAACTTTTTTTTTACATCCTCATTCCATCCAAGTACTGAGCTATTTGCCATAAACTGCAAAGTAACATGTTAATGTTCATCTGTTTGGAGGCATTTAATTTTAAAGTGATTAATTTGTTATAGCTGATGGTGCTGAGGATGCGTCATAAATATACAGGATACAGCTTTGAATTTTCTTATGCCACTGCTTTTTATAGCTGCTTTTAACTTAACACTTTTGAACAACGTTGATAGAAACTGAATAATATTGCTTCTCAGCGGCATATAGATGTATTTAAGTGGTACTATGGGATATGACCTCATTCATCAGTTTGAGTTTCATGGTACAGTATGTACACTATATGGGGTCACTTTGGGGTAGTAAGATTTTTCATGTTTTTGAAGGAAGTCTCTTATTCTTACCAAGGCTGGATTTATTAAATATACAGTGTAGTATAAACCATAAATATTATTACAATTTAAAATAAGTGTTTTTATGTGAATATATCTTAAAATGCAATTTATTCCTGTGATGCAAAGCTGAATTTTCAGCATAATTACTCCAGTTTTCAGTGTCACATGATCCTTCTGAAATCATTCTAATATGCTGATTTGCTGCTCAAGAAACATTTATTATTATCAATGTTGAAAATGTTTCAGGAATCGATGCATAGAAAGTTCAAAAGAACAGCATTTGTTTGAAACAGAAATGTCTGTAACATTATAAATGTCACATTGGTTCAATTTAATGCATCCTTGCTGAATAAAAGTATTAATTTCTTTCAAAAAATAATTAAATAAATAATAAAAATCTTACTGACTCTAAACTTTTGAATAGCATGTCTGCAGATATTACAGCTGAATACCAATAACTGGAGCAATCTGTAAAATTAATGTAAAATAAAATGCAGAATAGCACTACTTTTTTAAAAGGGAATTTCAATTTCAACTGCTGTACAAGTTATGTTCTGATGTTACACTGAGAACAATGTTTACAGTTTTAAAAATTGTATTGTACTGTATATCTGTTATACTAATTAAATTATTCTAACTTTGTACCCTTTTTAGAGATGTCGACAGTTCATTTTTTTGTCTCTCTTGACACTGTTTTTGTTTTCTATTAAATATTTATTAGATCAGCTATTTTTAATATGTAATATTATATCTCTATATTTCTCTCTCACTCAAACACGACACACACACACACACACACACACACATATAGAAAGAAATACATAAATTCCAGAAATTCAAGAGTTGTTTGTCAAGAATGGAATTCAGACACATACAAAAATGTTCACAGGTCAAACATGGACATCATCTCTACATCAAAGCAGAAGAAACAGCAGGCAGCTTTACAGAGCAGCTGAATATACGATGCAGTTGTTGTCTGGGTGTTACATTCAGATTGAAATGAGTTATGAAGACATCTCAAAGACACAATGAAACATGTCAGACCTACACGAGAGACATCAAATCTCCTCGTTCCTCAAATATACAGCGCTCAAATATACAATCAAAGAAAAGCGTTACCTACTGGCAGGCAGATGTGTTACAAGCACAAGAAAACACGTGTGTAACAGCTTTGAGACATGGTCGTTACCTTCTGAGCTCACACTCAGAATGACGGCTGGTGTCAAGAACATAGAAAGCAGCAAAAACTGTCTCTTTTTTTGTCTTTTTTTCATGCAGATATATCTAGAAAGAACCACAGAGGGAGCTCGGCCCCTCATATATCCAAACACATATGAAGCTGTAAGGTCACGTGATCCAAGCAACATCTGGCACTCTCTGTTAGCATTTCACAATTTATTTCTACAGACAAGTTCACTATCACTGAGAGCTTGTTCAAGATCATTTATATTTACATGTTGAAAAATAAAGACGATAAGAAAAATGAGAAAGCTAAAAAAAAAAAAAGAAAAAAGTTTTTAAGTGAATTTAAGTGTTTAATTCCCACCCCGCCGAGCGGATTTGCAAAAATAATGACTCTCCTCGTTTGCCATTGGCCAAAAAATAAAAAATAAAAAAAATTAAAAAAAAGCCAGATAGTACCACCCAAAACTCACGCCATTGTTTGAGCTAATGTTTCAGTTCACGATGCTCAAACCAAACAAGCTTTTAGCACCAAAGAGCCACAGTGTTTACACTTTTTATTTTTTATCTTTATTTTTAGAAAAATCCAGCTACAAATGATTTTATAATCGTCTCTGCATATTAAGTACAGAACCAGTAGTTTACATCAGAAATATTTGTTTAAAGAAAGCGGGGCTATGTTTAATCCGGCCAATGAAAGATGAGGAGCGTTCGAAACCTGTCATTATTTTTGCATTTTCCTAACTGATGATGATAGTAGCACACAAATTACACACTTCGACTTCAAAATAACAACCAAATGAAAAACGTATACATTTCCTCCACATTTTTTAAAAGATCTGTGCGATCGACCATCACTTTACTGTACATTACAATAATCACCTCAACTATGAGTTGCAACAAAAGCATATTGCATTTCAAAAGTGGCACGTTTATATCAATCACAGAAGTTTTACATACATCGCTGGTACTTTATGACCACAAGTGTTGACTAAAGAGAGAGTGCTGGTACATCCATCATTTACTGGCACATGTGCATCTTTAACGTATACAGAGAATTTACACTCACTGTACTGGAAATAAAACTTTTAGCAGAGACTCTTGCCACTTTGCACACTGGTGCACGTTATTTTCGCAATCAAACATGTAAAATATGAGTGATGATAACTAATTATGATTGTCAGTCAGTGGTGATGCAGTAAATTTGGTTGGATTCATAGATTGACATCAGATATTGTACTTGTAAAGGGTTGGGGGTTACATGTCTCTCAAGTATTAAAAGCGTTCTCTCAAAAATGAATCAAAACCTGTCATCATTTACTCATCTTCATGCCATTTCAAAACTGGCATACTTGTTACCATGCAACATATAGTGATCTCAGGCTGTCAAGCTCTAAATAAGAACAATAACAACAACAAAAACCATCATAAAAGTCATTCATATGATATGAATTCATGTCATTTTGGAGCTTAACATTCTTTATCATTCTAAGAGTACAAACATTTAAAAAAAATCAGGTTTGGTATGACATGAAGGTGAGTACATTATGACACAATCAACATTTTTGGGTGAAATATCCTTTCACGTCTCACTCAAACGTCCCATTTCTCTCACAGTTGAACATGTCAGCCCTAAAAGCATTTATAATGCACCTGATAGTAATGTAATGGCATTAATTTGCGCATCTCAAAGCTCTAGAAATGTCTATATGCACTCTAATATTGTGTATAAATGAATATATTCCTACTATGCAGAAATTAAAGATTGTAAAAGCAAACCTGAACACTGAATCTGTTCATCTACACTACTAAATGACTACTAACTAAATCAATACTGCAGGGCACTGGTTATTTAGAGTAGATCCATCAAAGCTATTTTTGTGACCATCAGGCACTTCAGAATAAATCATAGGGAATTGTGGAATAGCCTCCTCGCTCCGGTAATTGTTTACGGAACTGTTTTTTGACAATCCTTGATTTGCTGATATTGGCTCTGTGTAGTTACAAACCATTCGCATGACAATAAGAAAACACTGGCCAAAAGCTAAATGACAAAACCATAACTACATTTACATATAATCTAAATTCATGAGTCATTCATAAGTCTTTATATTGTTGACATACTCTGTACTTACGGCTAAATGTAAAAAAATATGTTTTACAATCTCTCTGTGGAGAACATTTAATCAAATACACAGCATCTGAACGAGCAACACGAAGTCTGTACATTTTCTTTTATAGAGTACTTCTGATAAACACAGTAGCTTGCAGATAAAACAATACTGAAATATTCATGTTTTGGCACTTTATATTATTATATTTAATCGTAACACTGAAATATAACCCGTCTCTCTCTCTGATATCTGATTTACACTTAAACTAGAAAGCAATGTGCTGTTGGATGGATTGATGTTTCTCTGACTACATTCTAACCACAAACCATTCACATTCTCTATGGCTCAATATGCAATATGAAAATTCACTCTAATTTCCGCCGCAATCTCATTTTGGCATTGCGGTGTGAATCATACAGCCCCTGTTCTGCATTATTATTGATTAAAAATAACATTCTTTTATGCTTGTATTATTATTTACTCATTAGATTAATTAGAAAGCCTTCCAAAAGCTGTGTTATTGTCGAAAAGCCTCCTAACCTGAATTGCAACTTTTAAGCTCGAAACAGTTTTGGCACTATAAATATTTCCCTGGATGAATCGTTTCTAACCGATAATGGGTGACACGTTCTGGATCTTGTTTGGAATCTTTAAATACTATCCAGAGATTTCATTAATTATTAGACTACTAGTTCTTCTCTAATTGTGATTGGTCGGCCCTACTGCAGGTGAAGAGGGTGAGTTGGAGGGCGGGGCTTATGGACGGACGGGCCAATCAGGCGCTCAGGTGGGCAGGTTGAGGTTGACCGTCTCGGCCAGAGGGCTGGACATGCGTATCTGTGAGCTGCTCTTGCTGAGGATGGACAGCTGCGTCCCCCCGTTCACCCCACTGCTCGCTAGCGAGGGGTGACGCTGCTGCTTCAGGTCCACAGCAAAGTACCTGTTCACCGTCCAACTCCTCCATTTCCTCTTTATCTCCGACTGCACCTTTAGGGAGAAACTTGAAAAGGTCATTTTTTTAATGTACTCAGCTGTAAAGGTGCACGCGTTCTCCACCAGTCCACGCTCTTTCTCAAGCTTTATACCATGTCCAAGCCAGACGTGACACGTTTGTGGACACAGAAAGCAAAACTATGCTAAAACTAAAACTAAACTAAAAATACTGCACAATATAATAGCCAATCAGAACATATATTTGATGTTTTATGTTTGGACCAATGAGATTTCATTGTGGGCGGGGCTACTTAGAGCAATGCAACACAAAATATGTCTTGTAGCAAATGTGTAGTTGCCTCATTTTTGTGTGAATTATTGCGTTAACATGGAAGAAACTGATTGTTTATTACTTAATCGCATCACACCTGGTCAGGACATGTTCTTCATTCCTTGGCAGTAACTCAAAATTGTTTTTTTTTTTTTTTTATGTAGCAATCTTGGATAAATTATTGTGGAAACATAATATTTTTTGTGCAAACCCAGACATATGTAAAATTAATATCAAAGCTGATTGCATGCATTTGAGAGTATCAAAACAAAAGCTCTTACCTCTCCATTCAGAAAGCAGTACAGCACGGCAACCACAAACCCCTGTGGAGAGTTAAAGTGAGTATGTGGTGAAGTGGATATCATTTTAAAGTACTTTACAGTTCAAAAGTTTGGTAGAAATCAATACTGTTATTCAGCAAGGATGCATTCAACTGATTAAAACTGACTGGTCAGTTATAATCAGTTGAATCAGTTTTATATATATTTTCAAATATGAACCAGCTATTTTAAACTGCAATAATATTTCACAATTTCACTGTTTTTACTGTATTTTTGATCAAATAAATGCAGCCTTTATGAGCAGGAGAGATCTATTCATTTAATCAAGCTCCAAAACCTAGTGAGCTGCAAAAATACGTCCCAATACTGTGTTAATATGAAGTAATTTTTCGTATTAATATTTTATAGGTGTTTTAGCTGGATTTATTTATTTATTTATTTTTTTTAAATACTCATTGCATTGCATAGTGTTTTATGGTTTGAAAGTAAATTTAACAGAAAATGTACTGGTAATTTTCTGTTAGAACATTATCCATTTTTCTACTGATTTTATTTTTCTTAACAGTGTGCCTTGCTGTCTACATAGGCTACCTTCTAAGGCAGTATAGTAATAAAAATACAACACTGTAAGTAAAAATTGAATGAATTGAAATGCTCTACATCGGCAGCAATTCGCAAAAGTAGAGTGAAAACTAGAGTTGACTGCAAGTTGCAACAGAGCTTAACATAAGCTATTGAACATTGTAGCTTGATTTTGTTTTCATTTAAATGTTAAGATTAGAAATTGTCATATGCATTTTTCCTTTTTATTTAATTAATTTTTTAAATGTGTGTGTATATATATTATTTATAAAGTTTTAGCTTTTAGTTTTGGATTAGTTTTAGTTGTTTTAATACTACAATTGATTGTTTCTGTCGTCCTCATTTGTAAGTCGCTTTGGATAAAAGTGTCTGCTAAATGACTAAAAGTAAAGTAAGTAAAGTAATAAGCATGCTGTGTTAAGCTAATGGCTTCAAACAAATACGTCATACACTAACACTGGTTGTATATTTTAATACAAAACTGGATACTGGATCTTTAGTACTGAATAAAATATGCTTTATTTTGATTCTATCTGCCATTTTGAAATAAACTTTTCACTAGGATTTTTGCAATGCATCCTGAAGTTGTCTAATCTACAAAAGTTTATATCCTGGCAGCATTTAATATTAATGCCCTATGTTTGGAACAGCCTTTGTGTTGGGATCGCACCTACTGTATGATGCTATTTCTGGCAGCTCACTGGTTTGGAACAGAGAAATAGTGTCCATGGAGGTGTTTCTAAAATACAGCGCTAAAGTTGCTACTATAAAATCTGATGCTCAGTACCTGGAAGGAGCCCAGGCCCAGCTCAAAGACCAGTCGCTCCCGCTTGCTGAAATCCTCTGGGGAGAAGGCAAAAACAGTGTAGTGGATTCCAAACAGAGGGATGAGGAGCAGGGTGGAGCGCGCCAGACGCCTGTCAACACACAGCACACACAGCGGCGCTTCAGACAGCTGATTAAATCTCTCAACATGTCAACACACAGTAACTGTAATGCACTGGAGATCAGAGCCCTCCACAACAATCCTGCTCCACAGGAAAGAAGGCCTCTTTGATTTATCTATTATTTCTTCTAGACAGCAGAAGAGCAGATAGAGACCTCAGATGCTTCTCCTGAGCAAAAGATCCCAATCTCTCACATGTGTCTCTTCTCTAGACTTTCAGAAGAGATTTCAACAATGTCTGGCTGTGCATTACCGGAATAACAAAGTCTGCAATTAAAGTCTAGCCTAAGATATGAAATAATAGTCAGAAATATCTATTTTTTTTTTAAACGGAAGAGACATAATACTAAAAAATAGTGGGTCAATAACCAAAACTGCTTGGATGATTAACAGCTGTGCTATAGTCTACCCTGTTTTGATTCCAAAATCTGGTTCCAAAAGAAATTCCAAAATTTATTTAGTGGATGAATAACACTTAAAATTCAGTTTCCTTTTTTTTTTTTTTCCCCAAGTTTTTTTTTTTCCAAGTTTTATTTTATTTATTTATTTTTTAATATTCTAGTGAATATTATGTTCAATAAAAGTTTTTGTGAAATAATAATAAAAAATAAATAAATAAATAAATTAAATGACATCATCCTTTGAAAACCTATATCGATCAACTTATACTGCCAAGCCCTGTTTTGGTCTCAGAAGGGCCCTAGGCCAAGACCAAGACTAACTGCCCAACCACCTAAATCAGACTGGACCAGCCTGAACCACCAATTCCAAAACAAAGAGGCAACTGTAAACTGGATTTTCCAGCAGGTAAAATTTAATAAAAGTTGTTTGGTGCTAACAACATCAGGGACATGGATTCAGTTCCCAGAGAATGCAACTGATAGTAATACATTTAAATATGAGTGCAAAGTACTGTAAATCACTTTGGATGAAAGCATCTAAAAAGTGTGTGCACGTAATAAAACTACAGACAAGACCACAAAAACTATGTGCAGTGACTATTCACAGCCTTTTTTCCTCAATGGACAGTTAAAAATGAAAAATGCACATTTGTTGGCCAACACAGAAGCAGATGCACACACACATTCACACAAACACACACACACTTACAGCGTGATGGTAGAAAGCTCTGACATCCTGCACGAATGCTGGGCGGCCTGTGTGGGCTCACTGAAGCATTTCTGTGCACAGCTGCTAAACACGACAAAGACAACAAACACTCTTTAAGACAGAACACACACACATACACACAGACTCACCCATGAAACCGACCACACACAACAGACCCCAACACTGAGAGAACTCAAGGACCTCTAATAGCTCAAGCACATACTTTGGATGATACTGTTTTCCATGCAATTACACTAAATCGGGACTGAAGCCTTCAAGCTTCAAAAAGGATGCAAAAAGTGGTCCATACGTCTTGTGCTCTAGATTATTATTTAGGCTATTTATACTTCCCTAATTAATGCTTATCCAGAAAAAATGATATATTTTATTTTTCACTGCCACAGAAACCAAAAAACCCCAAACATGTTGCCTTGATCAACACAGAAATAATTGCATCACTCCTGGAATCAGCACACAACAGATTTACTGAACATAAACTGCAACCATTCTAACAACAATTAAAAATAAATAGATCTGTATTAATAACATGTTCTATTGTTACATCCCAATCATAGTGTTACAAATTTTGATGAAAATTCCAAATCCCAGTCAGATTGTTACAAATTTAAATGGAAATTCCAAAAGGATTCCTGTATGCATACAAAATGAATGCTTCCACTTATCCCAGTTAACAATTTTTAGTTACCAGAACAGGAAACCTTATGGTTAAATAATAAAACAAAACCTAAAAATAACCATTAGAGAACACACTTTCTAGATTCTATCTAGGTTGTCTCAAAACTCCTCCCAACAACACTTACAGAGAACGTTCCTATATTGTTATTCTTTAGTTCCCAAAAATAATAGAGAACATCCAATTAGGTTATATTTAGGTTGTCACAAAATGTTCTGGCAAGATTAGATGTTGGATACAAAACCTACAAAGAACTTTTCTAAAATGTAATTATTTGGTTCCTAAAAATAACCAAACGGGAACCATATATGACACTGGACTACAAAACCAGTCATAAGGGTCTTTTTTTTTTGAGAATTATTTTTTCTCTTCTTTTTTTTTTGAGAATTAATAAGCTGAATAAATAAGCTTTCCATTGATGTATGGTTTGTTAGGATAGGACAATATTTGGCTGAGATACAACTATTTGAAAATCTGGAATCTGAGGGTGCAAAAAAATCAAAATATTGAGAAAATCGCCTTTAAAGTTGTCCAAATGAAGTTCTTAGCAATGCATATTACATATCAAAAATTAAGTTAAAGTTAAATTTACAAAATATCTCCATGGAACATGATCTTTACTTAATGTCCTAATGATTTTTGGCAAGAAAAATCAATCATTTTGACCCATACAATGTATTTTTGGCTATTGCTACAAATATACCCCAGCGACTTAAGACTGGTTTTGTGGTCCAGGGTCACATATGCTAAAGTTAGGTGAACGTTCTGTGTTTGCTTGGATACTATCAGGACTTTCATTTCATTTCAGCCACCATCATGTGATACATTGTATCAACTAATCAGACACAACACAAGAACAGCACTCTGTTTCCATGGTGACTGAGACTAACACACTCACAGGTAGATGCTGGACTCATTCCCTCCGATGTCTGGAGACTGCAGCTTCTGCACCAGGATTATGATGATTCCAATGAAGAGAACAAAATTAATCTGAAAGGAAATGCATGAGTTCATTATAGTATGGAACATGGCTCCATTCACATACAGTACGTAAATTAATTCATATGTTTTATTCATCCACCTTTTAGCTCTAAAAACATATATATATATATATATATATTTTTTTTTTTTTTTCTTACCATGATTGATGCCACAACGGGTCCCTTGATCACCCACCAGAGGGCAGTATTATCATTCATGTCCCAGCAACTGCAGAAATGCAATTGATTAACTGTAAGAGGCTTTAATGCTATTGGTAGGCTAGGTCACGTGATTTAGCAGCTAAGAGTTCAGAATGTTAAACTGCATGCTTTTGAAAGAAAATAGCATTCAGTGTGTGCCAGATGCCCTACTGCATTTGCCTAAAAGCGCAATATACGACAGCACACACTGTCTGAAAAATTGTCACAAAATGCAATGTTGCTTGAATCAAAATTTATCCTATTTCTTTTCCTAACCGTGTAAAGCCTGACATATGAAAAAATAGTCAGAAATGTTAAACGGAGCAGTTTATTGGACATAATATAAAAAGAAATCTAAAGAGTTTGCGTATATATTTTTTGTTGAGCATCATGCTGAGCAAAACTATGCAATTTGGTGCAGATGCTGATATTTATATGGCCAAATAGTAAAAGTAAGATAAAATTCTGGGTAACACTTTATAGTAACTGCACACTATGAATCATTAGGTAAGCATTAGTAAATAGTCAGTTCATCCTTTATAAAGCATTGTCCCAAAATTAATAGTCATTAGTAAGCAGTTTATAAATACGACTATAAATGCCTTGTTCTTGATTTATAAGCATATCTATTACAAAGGAGATTTAAAGGCTCGGTTATCTTCCTAACAGAAAAAAAATAAACAAACACAACACAGAGGGATACAGAAGTCAGAAATATTTATTTCAAGATGTAAAAAAATGAAACTGTACACTTGCATTTTTATTTTATTTAATTTTTTTTCTATGAAATTGCAGAGGTTTATTTTTCATTTTTTAACAAGTGTACAGTTGTACACTTTTTACAGTTGTAATTACAGTTGTAATTTTTTGCATCTTGAAAAAATATTTCTGTGTTCTGTATCTCTCTGTGTTGTGTTTAACTTTTCTGTTTGGGAGATAAATGAGCCTTTAAATCTCCTTTGTAAATGCTTTACAAGGTATGAATAGTCCTCACTTTAGATGAGCTCACAAAAATAGAAGGCTTGCAACTACTAAATGTTTTATAACTACCTGACTTAATCATGAATTACAGCAGGAATACGTGTTAATAAAGCATTTATTAACACACTGAGCAACTATTATCATGTGTCTACATAATAAGATTTATAAATGTACATTTAAATAGTTTATTAATCATTTACTTACACTTTACTTACACTAAATGATCTTATGAACCACTGACAACTCCTAAATAACTGGTTTGTAAATAACTTAGAAATGATAAATTGACCGTTAATAAAGTATGAAAATACAATTATTAAACATTATAGATATGCTCAAGAAAAAACATTTATAGCTGCATTTATAAACTGCTTACTAATGCCTATTAATTTTGGAACAATGCTTTATAAAGGATGAATTGACTATTTACTAATGCTTAACTAATGATTCATAGTGTGCAGTTATTATAAAGTGTTACCAAATTCTGATAGCTACTTACATAAAATGCATGTAAATATCAGTAGTCTCTATATCTCCCAATAATATGTCTTAGTAATATGATATTTAAATATTTATTTTTATGATCAAAACTCTGTAGTTTTTATTGTGGGGTAAAACATATAATGCAATACAATACAATGATGATTCAGAGATGTATAAATAAATGCACCTCAAAAGCCTGAAGATCATATTTGATACTCACATTTTAACACAAATGTTCTAAAAAATGATGTATGGACAATCAGCTTAAAGTTACTCTTGTTCCTCTTGAAAAATAACTAACAATTTAAAATGTATTGTTACATTTATGTTTACATTTACCTAAAAATTTCACAGCAAAAAATACATGAGAACCAAAACATGAAAGTGGATGTTTTTTCAGTGAACTTAAAAGGCCTTTTACTTAATAAAAAATTCGAAATGATCAATCAGATGACAGAAAGCATGCTGTAGTTTGTGTACACAAAGTTTTTTTTTAACAAAATTTGATCATGTTGCCAATTTAGAGGCTTTAGAAATTTGCATGTGAAATACGATATAGGTTAATAGATGCTCCTGGTCTTATTGTGCATGATTATATCACAATAGTAATGAAATGTAATTAGAAATGTATGAGTTGCTCCTTTTCATGTTGACCACATTCAACTAGTTACTGACTATTTATGTAATCCAACTCCCAAAAGACATTTCTACACAAAACTGGATTAAACCATATGTATTTCTGAGATGATAACCAGATGGCACCCGAATTAAACATGCAACATAGTGAGGTTATGTAACAAAGCAGTGTTTTCTTATTAAAACATTTTAAAAAATAGCATGTAGTCCTTTCCAAACATAGTCTCATTCTAGTGACTAGTGACACTGAAGTTCAGTGCCAGCATTTGCATATCAAAGCAACAAACACAGTACATCAGTTTTTGTTTATGCGGCATTGCACATACCCAGAATCATCAAAATGAAGGCGCAGAACGGCCCATATGGTCACACAAATGGTGGGCGTTCCTGAAAGCGCGAGAGGAAGAGGAAATTTGTCAGTCCTCAGAGCTGTTCTCCGATGCATTTAGACCATCAATATGAATGCATTACATATGCCAGCACAACAAATCACATCATAAACAGCCAGTGGCCAGTTAATACACAAACGCCACACTCCATTTCTCTCCATATCTATGACTGTGACACAATCATAAACAATCCAGTCAATCATAAACAATCCATTTTTTCTATGATGCATCACTGCGACATACCCCAGCCGATGATGGTGTACCAGTAGAAGTAGCGTCTCTCAGGAAAGAAGGTTTCCACCAGGAGCGTGAAGAGATAGAGACCTTCGATGAAGAGCCAGAAGTAGTTCGACATCACACAGTAATGGAAGAAGACCATCACTGCCTTACAGCCCACCTGAACACAGAGAAACACATTCGGGTTTGCTTAAAATCCAATGGATCCCGTTAGAAATCCATTTTACATTCACTCTTAAAAAAAAAAGGTTCTTTATTAGCATCTGTGGTTCCATGAAGAACCTTTAACATCCATGGAATCTTTCCATTCCACAACAGGCTCTTTGTAGTGAAAAAAAATCTTTAGATTATTAAAATGTTCCTCACACTAAGAAAAAAAAAAAAAAAAAAAAAAAAAACTTTTCTCTGTTCACTGAAAGGTTCTTTGGGGAACCAAAAACAGTTCTTCTTATCACAATACTGTGAAAACCTTCTTTGGAACCTTCATTTTTAATATATATAAAATATATTTATAATATATCTAAATAATTTAATTATCCTGTTTCCCGAGAATAGTTCTGTTTTTTGGTGTCCTGTTGCAGGAAATGTTCAGCACATTCAAAACACTCCACAAATACAAAGCAAAAAAGTGACGCTGGTTACTTGGTCACTCAACTATACCACAATATGAATAAATACAGTAATAATCAACTAAACAGTAACAATTGCAAAAGTACTTTTTCGGAAAGCACATAATTTATGCTAAAATGACCTTAAAATGCAAAATAATATGCTTAAACAATATGATAAAGACACAAAATATATTCAGTTGTGAAACTGAACATTAACTATTAAGATAGAAAATGTTAAACATATTTGTTAAAAACAGTTTTATCATATGCTCTCATATTTCTTTGATTATGTTTTTGTAAAGTCATAATTGTGCTATAATATAGTATATATAATATACTATTTTGATCTGTCTGCTATTTGTAATTTACTATTTTTCATGGCGTGATTCTTGGTAAATGGTATTAATAACAGTTAGGGTAAGTTTGACTTGCACGTATCATACTATTATAATAAAATTATTTTAAAAACAACAATTGAAAACAAAAACATACAAAAATGTCTTGTCCTCATTTTTTAATTACAAGATTATAACAAGTGGCATTTAAATGATATTTTGACCACTAAACTGTTGGAAATGTCTCTGGTATCTAGCCACCTTCATTTTACATCCCTATTCTGACATAACAGTTTATAATAAATGACAGGACGTCATCCATTAGGAAATGATTTAAGTGCAAAAACTGACACTGGCTATTTGATGGATGAATGCAAACGGAGAGATTTCTCTTTGTATTATAGGTCTTCTTGGGTCAAACCAGTTTAAGTTGGTCAAGCTGATCTTTAGAACATAGCAGCTGATTTGTTGCTGGTCCATAGTGGTCTGCCAGGTAGTTTAGCTAATCAACCAAGCCTAGTGACCATCTTAAACCAGCTGTAAGCAACTGGATCCATGATGCATCCTTCCGTCTGACAGACTGCATGTATATTTCCATTCATTTCCATTCACAATTTCTTGCCCGCTGTGTGTCAGAACACCATAAAGTCTTTAACCATGTTCATCAATAACCCTCTGATCCAATTCGGTGTTAAGTGATGTCATTAACATGGCCTCTGATTGGCTGGGGGAAAGAGCTCAGAGCCCTCATTCAGGTGTATTATGAGAATGTGCACGTTTTTATAAGCTATTCATATGCTAATATGGAAATAATGGAATATTTCCAGAGCAGCTACATGATAATTACGGCTGTTTGTCAGGCACAGACGGGGGAAACAGAACGTGTTGCTGTTGAACGTGAGGCGAAGGCTTGAATATAAACGGAGGGAGTTATTATTAGTCTCTGGATTTCACATGCAAATAGCATCCCGCCAAACTCCGGCCCTACTAACAGTTTCCGTTTATGGGTGATTCACTGTGAAAGCAAAGCCTATAAAAAAACCCCAAAAAACTTTAAACCACACACACTCACAAAAAAAAAAAAAAAAAAAAAAAAAAAAAAAAACTATTACCAGATTAAAACCAAATAGCTTTATATGCTGATGGTACCATAAAATGTAAAACTGTTATAAATAAATATTTATAATAGTTAAATAAATAAATGCTGAAAGAAATATAATATAATATAATATAATATAATATAATATAATATAATATAATATAATATAATATAATATAATATAATATAATATAATCTATTAATTTAGTAATAGTTTATTATTGTTTTTTTAGTATTGCTATATTTAGTATTTAGTGGTATTATGTTATATATTATATAATAAATTATGCATTATATGCAAATAATATATATACAGTATCTCACAAAAGTGAGTACACCCCTCACATTTCAGCAACCATTTTATTATATCTTCTCAAGGGACAATATTATAGAAATGAAACTTGGATATATTTTAGAGTAGTCAATGTGCAACTTGTATAGCAGTAAAGATTTACTGTCATCTGAAAATAACTCAACATAAAGCCATTATTGTCAAAAAAGCTGGCAACAAAAGTGAGTACACCCTAAGTGATAACAGCTATACGTTGTTTAACCATGCTATACGTTGTTTAACATGTACTATTCATCATGTACATGTTTTTGTCTGCTTGACAGGACCATACAAATTTGTGTATCTTGTATTAGAGCAGTTAAAATTTGGTGCTTTGAGTACAATTCTCTCATACTGACCTCTGGATGTTCAACATGGCACCTCATGGCAAAGAACTCTCTGAGGATTTGAGAATTAGAATTGTTGCTCTCCACAAAGATGGCCGAGGCTATAAGAAGATCAGTAACACCCTGAAACTGAGTTACAGTACAGTGGCCAGTGTCATACAGAGGTTTTCCAAGACGGGTTCCACTCGGAACAGGCCTCGCAAGGGTCGATCAAAGAAGTTGAGTCCTTGTGCTGTGTGTCAGGTGCAGAAGCTGGCTTCAAAAAACAGACGCATGAGTGCTGCCAGCATTGCTTTAGAGGTTGCAGAAGTGAAAGGTCAGTTTGTCAGTGCTCAGACCATACGCTGCACACTGCAACAAGTCGGTTTGCATGTCCGTCGTCCCAGAAGGAAGCCTCTTCTGAAGCTGGCTCACAAAAAAGCCTGCAAACAGTTTGCTGAAGACAACCTGTCCAAGAGCATGAATTACTGGAACCATGTCCTGTGGTCTGATGAGACTAAGATAAACTTGTTTGGCTCAGATGGTGTCCAGCATGTGTGGTGACGGCCTGGTGAGGAGTACCAAGAAAACTGAGTCTTGCCTACAGTCAAGCATGGTGGTGGTAGCATCATGGTCTGGGGCTGCATGAGTGCTGCTGGTACTGGGGAGCTGCGGTTCATTGAGGGAAACATGGAGTCTAACATGTACTGGGACATTCTGAAGCAGAACATGATGCCCTTCCTTCAGAAACTAGGTTTTCCAACATGATAATGACCCCAAACACACGGCCAAGATGACAACTGCCTTGCTGATGAAGCTGAAGGTGAAGGTGATGAAGTGGCCAAGTATGTCTCCAGACCTGAACCCTATTAACCACATGTGGGATATCCTCAAGTGGAAGGTGGAGAAGCGTCATGTGTCTAACATTCAGCAGCTCCGTGATGTCATTACGGAGGAGTGGAAGAGGATCCCAGCAACAACCTGCAGCTCTGGTCAATTCCAAGCCCAGGAGGGTTAAGGCAATGCTAGATAACAGCGGTGCTCACACAAAATATTGACACTTTGAACACAGTTTTGAAATGTTCACTTAGGATGTACTCATTTTTGTTGCCAGCTATTTTGACAATAATGGCTGTGTGTTGAGTTCTTTTCAGAGCACAGCAAATCTACACTGCTATACATGTTGCACATTGACTACATCCAAGTAAAATAAATCCAAGATTCATTTTTATAGTATTGTCCCTTGAGAAGTTATAATAAAATAGTTGCTGAAATGTGAGGGTGTCACGCCCCTGGACTGTTTTGTTGTAGTTTTTGCTCCCCATGTGTTCCTTGTGACCCAGTTTCTCCCCTGTCTGATTGTATTAATTTGCTCCAGGTGTGTCTCCTTAGTTCTTTGATTGTCCCGTCTTTAAAAGCCCCAGTCCTTTCAGTTAGGTTTTGTCGGTCTCTGAATGTCTTCTTGTGTTCTATGTTCCCTAGATGGATTATTAAAGACTCTCAGTTTGTTAATTTGCCGTGTCTCCTCGTTCCTGGCTCCAGCGTACGTGACAGAAAGACCGACCAAAACAGTTACCTCCGTGTGTCTAACCTCCGTTTTGTTTTCCGTTTTCAATCAGTGTTTTTGTTTCCGTTGTGTTGCCCCATGGATCCCTACGTCCGGCCCGAATTCCTCCTCCTCCTGCTGGAGCAAGAGGACCGATCTCTCGAGGACCATACGCGACTTTTCCTGATGTTAGCTAACGCCACCAGCTACCCGGACGGCGCGCTCTGCACATTCTATAATGCAAGCTTGAACACCGCGTGCAGAGCGCTGTCGTCCGAGGATGGTCCTCGAGAGGATTTTGCCGCCTTCGTGGAGTGGACACTGGCGAGGCACGGATCCCCGTTCACCGTCTGTGCCGAGGGGGATCTCGCCAGTGCCACTCCTGACCCAGAGCCCAGCCCACCAACTCCCCGCAGTGCGGAGCACCAGCCCGAGCCCACCGATGACGGAGAGCCATTTCCCGCTACGATCCACGAGCCAGCGCCAAGCCGAGCGACTGAGCGGAAGATCATCCCGGAAGTTGAGCCCAACACGTCAGATCAGGTGCGAGAGCTGATCACGTGGGAGCCAGCCGTGGACGGTGTGAGCGCGGAGTGGAGCTCCGCCCCCTGCACCGCGGCTGAGGGTGAGCTGATGATACATCTGGGGCTGCTAAACTTTGAAGGGGATCTGTTAGACTGGGAACATGATCTGGAGGTCGACGCTTCCCCTATCCTCTCTCCGTCTCCGCTGGTTCCAGCCAGCTCCGCTCCTCCCGAGCACCCCCCTGTGCCCGCTTCCCGAAAGCGTCCTCCAGAGCCCCCCACAGTGTCGGCTCCCATTCCTGAGTTAACCCTTGGAAGCCCGGAGGATCTCAAATGCCCACCCTCCCACCCGCTCCTGCCTCCTCCACTGCTGTCGTCTGGCAGCCCCTCTGCTCGCCCTCAGTCCTCCATCAATGCGGTGCGAGCTCCGCGGGTCTGCCATCCTCCATCGCCGTGGCTGGAGAATGCCTCACCTCCACCTCCAGCCTCCGAGGCCCAGACTCCACCTCGGTCCGTAGACCCAGCGGCTCCACCTCGGCTCCTAGCTCCCTCGCCTCCACCGTCATCCATCGATCCACCAGCTCCACCAGGCTCCCTCGTCCCTCCGGCTCCGCCTTGGTCGGGCGTCGACCCGCCATCGCCTCGGGACTCCTCTCCTCTGGCTGCGCCTCGTCACTCCGTCCCACCGGCTCCGTTGGGCTCCTTCCTCCCTCCAGCTCCACCTTGGTCCTCAGTCGCTCTGGCTCCGCCGCGGATCTCCGGAGCTCCGCCTCTGCCTCGGTCGCCAGAGCTCTCGGCTCCACCCTGGCCCCCCGGATCCTCGGCGTCACCCTGGCTCGTCGGCTCTCCGTCTCCACCTCGGGCTCCTCCTCCACCTGCTCCGCCTCCGTTGGTCGGCCCCCTGGAGTCGGCGGCCATTCCTCCTCCATGGCTCCTCCCTCCGTCGGCTCCACCATGGGCCATCATCATGGCTGTGGCCTGGGTCCTGCCAGGCTCCTCCTGCTCCGAGTCCCTCCTGGCTCCTCCCTCCTTCGTCACCTCCCTGGTCTCTGTCTGCCGGCCCCCTCCCGGTTGTCCGTCCTCCTCCTGAGCCGCCGCCATTGTTCCCACCCGTTCCCCCCCCTCTGTTGTTCCATGGTGCGAGGACGCACCTTCCGGGAGGGGGGAGTAATGTCACGCCCCTGGACTGTTTTGTTGTAGTTTTTGCTCCCCATGTGTTCCTTGTGACCCAGTTTCTCCCCTGTCTGATTGTATTAATTTGCTCCAGGTGTGTCTCCTTAGTTCTTTGATTGTCCCGTCTTTAAAAGCCCCAGTCCTTTCAGTTAGGTTTTGTCGGTCTCTGAATGTCTTCTTGTGTTCTATGTTCCCTAGATGGATTATTAAAGACTCTCAGTTTGTTAATTTGCCGTGTCTCCTCGTTCCTGGCTCCAGCGTACGTGACAGAGGGGTGTACTCACTTTTGTGAGATACTGTATATATATATATATATGTATATGTAACACTGCTAATATATATATATGTAATACTGCTTTAAATTGTTGTTGTTTTTCACCAAAAAAAAAGTTCTCTGTTTAATTTAATTGCAATTTTGTTTTTTGTTTTTTTAGCAAAAAATAAATATACATTTTTCCCTGATTTACAGAAGACACCCACTAAAATGTCATTCAGTGTAACAATCTTGTCAGGCATATTTACAACAAAAATCAATTTATGACATATTAAAAGACTAATTACTTTCACCCCAAATATTAATTAGTTGTAATTTTACATTTTTTAAATTTGGCACTATCCTAGGTTTTGCCCATTTGTCAGTAATAATTTTTTACTCATTTAAAACAATAAAATTGAATATGCTCCCTTATTCTTTTATATATTTTAATATGTACAAGTCAGAATAAGCATGTTGTTTGAATTTTTACATAAATATTGTGTTACACTGTATGACAATGTAACATTATTTCAACCAAATTTTGACATTTTATTCTCCAAAAACTTATTTGAAACCTTAAAAGTAGACTCTTTACTTACATTTAATGTGCTTTCTATGGATATAAAATCACTTTTGTAAATTTCTTTGACCCATATATATATATATATATATATATATATATATCTACTACATAGAACATATTAAATTAATTTAATTTAAACATCATTTTTAATAAATTTGTCATGTTGATTTCTTCAGGCATAAAACTAAAAAGGTTTAGTGAAGCTTTAATCCAAAACAAAATATGTGCATTGGTGCATGTGCATTACTCACAGTATGAACAAAGCAGTGGTCGCTGTCCTCCTCAGCATACAGGACCCCATCTTTAATGAACACAGAGATGGCTCTCAGCATGAAGGACACAAACAGGTTCATGTGGATGAAGTTCCTGGTGCAGTGAAGCTTCCTGTTGACAGAGGTGGGTAGTAACGAGTTACATTTACTTCGTTACATTTACTTGAGTAAATGTTTTGGGTAACTAATACTTTTAGAGTATATTTAAAATTGGATACTTTTACTTTTACTCAAGTACATTTTTAGTGAAAAAACGGTACTTTTACTTCGTTACTGTGGGCGCGCGCTCCTCTCGTTACTTTATCTTAATGCAATACAAGTTAAAAATGCTTCAATTTATTCCAAACGTGCCATCTACTTTTCTCTGGGCAATGAGCGATGCCCATTCACGAATGATTCATTCTTTTGAGTCAAAGGCTTGATCAAACCATTTGGCAAACCAGTGAATTGGATCACGAATCAGTTTGAATGATTCGTTCAGTTCTGCCGCACGCGCCGAGTCATCTGAAGCAGTTCTCACTCAGAGTTGTAACAGAAAGTTTAAGAACATCAAGAGTGTTGAAGCCGTGGTTTTGGATCTACAGTCAGTTGAAAGCAAATCTGCAAAGGCTATTGATTGCTAGCTATGAAGATCTTTATTAAATGAACACTGCGTGTGCTGTCTGCGGTTCCACAGGTATAGATTCGATTACAGTACACGATACCACTATGACATTACCAGTTTGTTGTACATGTACCTTATACATTAAAAAAAATTTATAATTTATACATTAAATAAGCTGTCACAAAGTATGAAATGAACACCCGCCAAACCTGCATTAGCTCTGCGCAACGGCGCGCGACCTGTTCCAGGAGGAATGCCTCTGCCTAGACACAATTAATATTGATATTTTCACAATATTTACACTTGCAGAAATATAGGCTACATTTGTTTACATTTTGCAGAACAGACGGAAGAAGATCCGTCAATGTGCATTTGTTTCGTTATGTTCAGATGTTCTGTAGTGGTCATGTGAGGAATTTTCACTCTTCTCAGTGTCATAGGTTATATACATATATAATACATAATTAATATAGGCTACTTTAAAATATAATTTAATTCAGTGATGCAAATCAGAATTTTTATCAGCTGTTACTCCAGTTTTCTGAGTCATATGATCCTTCAGAAATCATTCTAATATACTGATTTATTACCAGTGTTATTGAAAAAACTGGTTAGGATTTGAAGCTGGGATGCTGGTTTATGCTGGTCCTTTGCTGGTTTATGCTGGTTTATGCTGGTCCTTACCTGGTCATGTGCTGGTCTTAAGCTGGTCGGACCAGTTTAGGACCAGCACATGACCATCTTAAACCAGCAAAGGACCAGTTTAAACCAGCTCAAACCAGAATCTCATGCTTTAAAACATACCTAACCAGCATATGCTGTTTTTTTGTTTTTTTTTAAACGGAACAATTTTGCTGCTTACTATTTTTTGGAATCTGTGACATTTTGTTCAGGATTCTTTTATGAATAGAAAGCTAAAAAGAACAGCATTGATAAATCAACATATTGTAATGATTTTTGAAAGATTATGTGACACTGAAAACTGGCGTAAAGGCAGATAAAAATTATGATTTGCATCACTGAAATAAATTATATTATAAAAACATTAGAACATTAGAAATATTTTGAATGGCTGTGTGTGTGTGTATATATATATATATATATATATATATACATTTTATCTAAATATTTATATATCTAAATAAAAATAGACTTTCAGTATATGATCCAAAGTAACTAGTAACTAACTACTTGAGTAGTTTTTTTATCCGATACTTTTTTACGCTTACTCAAGTAACTATTCAGACTATTACTTTTACTTTAGTAAATATTTCTACAAGTACTTTTACTTTTACCTGAGTACAGTTTTTGGGTACTCTACCCACCTCTGCCTGTTGACAGATGTTCAAAGGCAGGATTACGGTGTTGTTAGGAGACTGAAATTATAATGTGTTCAGGTGGGCAGCTGAGGGTCTGTATCAATGTGCAAACACTCATCAATGCTTCTTTGAAGCCCTCGGCATCTTATCATAATGTACATCATACACAGGTTCTTCAGATCACTCTAAAGCACCACTACACAGATGCTTTTCTGAATAACTAAAGAAAACAAAGTACTCAAAAAGCTTCTTCATTTGCATCAGGCTGTGAAATCCTTTTTCATTGTAATTGGGAAACTGTACTTCAAAAAGTTAAGAGGCCAATCTCATGTCTAGGCGATAATACACACCAAAAAAAGAAGAAAAAAAAGAAGAAACAAAAGAAATTATATTTTGCATGAAGAAAATTAAGTTGCAGTTTTGTACTGCAGTTAATATTTATAGTAAAATACTCCTTTTTCCTAACATAATTAAAACTGCCAATAAAGTAGCAAAAATAACATAGTAATACCATGTTTTGACATGCATCATGTACTTAGAGTTTCATCAGTATATGTTAAACTGACCGGAAGCGGCACAGAATGACCATAGCTGTGGTCAGAGACACCAGAGACGTGCTGTAGCCCACCGTATAGAGAGCTTTCACAGACGCATAGTACATGTCCTTGGGAAGGGAAGAGAAAACTACATTAGTCTTGGTTAGCAGCAGTTTAGCAGAGTTTTTTGCTTTCTTTCATTTCTGTTTGTGCAATACTTTGAATGCTTTTTTCCGACAAGAAAAATAAAAATAAAAAAGGTAATTGTGACTTTTTATCTCACAATCAGAGTTTTGCAGTTCTGATTTTTTATCTCGCAATTCTGAGAACTGCAAGATATAAACTCACAACTGAGAGAAAAAAGTTAGAATTGGGCAAATCGAGACTAAATGCTTGTTTCTGCAAGGAATTAAAAAAAATAAAAAAGGTAATTGGGACTTTATCTCACAGTTCCGACTTCTCAAAACTTCGTCTCACAAATGCAATACTTTGAATGGTTTTTTCCGACAAGAAAAATAAAAATAAAAAAGGTAATTGTGACTTTTTATCTCACAATCAGAGTTTTGCAGTTCTGATTTTTTATCTCGCAATTCTGAGAACTGCAAGATATAAACTCACAACTGAGAGAAAAAAGTTAGAATTGGGCAAATCGAGACTAAATGCTTGTTTCTGCAAGGAATTAAAAAAAATAAAAAAGGTAATTGGGACTTTATCTCACAGTTCCGACTTCTCAAAACTTCGTCTCACAAATGCAGCTTATAAATTTGCATTTCTGATTAAAAAATCTTGCGATTCTGGCAACTTTTCATCTCACAATTCCAACTTCTTGAAATTCTTTGAAAAAAAAAAATGTCAGAATTGCGAGATATAAACTTTGAGATATTAACTTTTAATTTCAAGTTTATAATTCGCAATTGTGTGATATAAACTTGCAATTCTGAGAAGAAAAGTCAGAAATTGCAAGAAAAAAGTCTCTGTCTATGTCTAATTATGTCGGAATTATGAGATAAAGAGTCGCTATTGCCTTTTTAATTCAGTCTTTTCTTGGAGGAAAAAAAAACTGGTCAATTCTTGCAATTCAGTCAGAATTGCAAAAATCAGAAAGTTAAATTACAAAATTTTACAATTTTAAGAATCTCTCATATTGGTGGACCATAAATTTGAATTTTTATTACTCTTGTAATGATGATGGTCTCCTAAATGACTATGGTGCTTATAACCCTCATATTCTCTCAGTATACAGTTGTTCTGAGCTTGTCTCCAGATGATTTATAACATTAGTAGTTCAGTCAGATGAGATACTCACAGGCTTGGTTGTGTTGTCACCAATCATACAGGCATCAACATAGTGCGGATACGGTTCAGACCAACCGAACTCTGTACAGTTTCTGCTGATCTTGCCGAGTCCTGAAAATCAGCCAGGCAACAAGCAGAACAATGATAAATCAAACATGTTTCCCACTTTAAACATACTACAAGCAGCTACTGCAATATGCTGCTGTCAGCAGAACTGCAAGAACAAAAGAGTACATACATCACATGTACATTTATAATGACTCATGATCTCATGTAAAACCTAACATTCAGTGTTTCTGTGAGATCTCAGGCTGATCTTACGCCTGCTTCAACAGTGTTGCTATTAAACCTGAACTAAACCACAAATACAACCAAAACCTTCAAAAGATTGACTTGAAAATACATTTTTATTACACATCAACTCTTGTTTATGTTTATATCTTTAACTCATTTTTATTTTATATTATTTATTTTTCTCAGCTTGCTAAAAATAAAGTACCATGGTAATACCATGCTTTTTGAAGATGTTTCATGGTCGTACATAGAGATTCTACTGTATGTTTATATATGAATGATTTCTAAAGGATCATGTGACACTGAAGACTGGAGTAATGATGCCGAAAATCCAGCTTTTCCCCTCACAGGACTGTTAATTAAAATAAATTATAATAAATAAATATACTAAATAATATATTAATAAGTATATTAAAATAAAAAGTTATTTAAATTGCACATTTTAAATGCAAAAACATCTATCTATCTGTCTATCTATCTATATATATATATACATATATATATATATTCTTTCATTGTATTTAAAATAAACACAACAAATAAATAATATAACACAAACACAAATAAATAAATAATATAAATTTAATAAATAATAAGGTCCCAATAAGGCCCCATTTCTGCATTAACTAACATTAAATAACAACGAGCAATACATTTGTTACAATACCTACTGATCTTTGGTAACTTTAGTTGTTAAAAATTGAATTTTTAGGTAATGTTAGCTCAGGTCCATTAGGTAATATTAACCGATACAAACCCTTGATTTCAATAATGTATTAGTAAATGTTCAAATTAACATTGACAACAACGAAGATTAATAAATGCTTTAGAAGTATTTGTCATTGTTAGTTCATGCTATTGCTAAATATTTGTGGTTAAGTAATATTAACAAATGGAATCTTACTGTAAAGTGTTACCAATACTTTTCATTTATATTACTATAATTAGTTATATGAATATAATTAATTATATTACTATTATAATTTACATTAGCAGCAATGCATTAAAAAGGTCAGCGTGCAATGTCTCTCACCCTCCTCTGGACTCATGAACTCGAAGAGCTCGGGACAGTTGACCTTCACGACCTCGCCAACACTGGCCGCCTGCCAGCAGGTCAGATTGTCCCACTCCCACGGACACTCTGAAAACAACACCACCAAACTCACATTAGTACACCTCACATCTCGCAGCAGCTAGTTAGGTTTGTCTTGCTGTGACTATTTTTACCAGAGATTTGAAGCCTGTTTGTTTTAGACAGTTACTATGGTTTTATTTGAACTTCCTTAGAGTGCCAAGTAAATAGCATGGCATAGAATTACAATAATAATTCAAAAGCATATATAATAGACAACGAAATATCATGATATTGCCAACTGAAACAATATCTGTACCACAGCACCAATAATATCCTCTTTTGCATATAAAACAAAATCTCATGAAGCCAAATTACATCTGGACTCGTGAAATATAACAGATATCTCCGTTTAATTCTCAATTATACTGAAGTCTTTCTAAGATTAGCCTGCGAGAGGAAGCCAAGGTGAGCGTGACTGTGACCAGCAGGGGGCGTCAGCAGCAGTTCCTGCTCGAGGACTTCAACGTGATCAATAGGTGATATGGATCAGAATCCATCACTTTCACAATTGCATTTGACTCCTCGTTTCCCTCAGCTCATTACAGAAATGATTCTCACTCAATCTGGTGGCAACCAGCAAAATGATGCAAAAGATGAATGAAAGAACGTCTCGGTTACGTATGTAACTCTCGTTCCCTGAAGGAGGGAACGGAGACGTCACGTCGGTGACCGATCCACTTCGAGTGTAATCCACTTCGAGTGCAACTAAACAAGCCAATGGACATTGGCATGCAGTATTTCGCATCTGGCTGCCACACCCCGCAACGTGGGTATAAGAGGCAGCAGGTGCACCGCATTAATTCATGTTTTCGTTGAGGAGCCGAGCCGGTGACCCGGCAGCTCAGCTGTGGTACAGCAACTGCGGTGACGGGACGTGACGTCTCCGTTCTCTCCTTCAGGGAACGAGGGTTACATACGTAACCGAGAAGTTCCCTTTCAGTCGGTCACTCCGAGTCACATCGGTGACCGACGAATGGGATCCCTACCAAAGCGCCACAGGAGCTGCCCCCTCCTGTGCCCTGTGTAGGCCCCCTGGACCTTCCTATAAGGTAGACAATAGGATTGGGCTCTACACAGAGAAGGTCAACTACTGCAGTTCCTCGAGCAACCCAAACAGTAGGACTTGGATAACACTGGGAAAGTGTGCCCTTCCACATGGAAGAGGCACACTGCAGAGTCACCTCCTCCCAGAAGGGGTTAAGTGACATTACTCATGTGAAGTAACCCCGTAGGGTCCTATTGCACATGGAAGTCTTGAGTTGGCTCAGGCTGCATCATTTAGAGACGGCAGAACGTGGTGTGCCAGGGAAAACATGGCCCTAGTAAGTGTACCGTGGAATACACATATGGGATCCCAACAGGGTCACTCATATGGGCACTAGCCTCACACCAGATTTCAAGAATTCATTGGCTGAAAGGTCTGGCGCCGGACGCTCCACCACATCTGGCCGCCGGAGTGCTGGAGGACTCGACAGGGTTAGCCTGATAGGGAACTCTCTGGAGAATTTAGGCGTTAAGGACACCGCAAGCCGACTCTGAACCGGGCCTCTCAGTGCCACTACCCATTTGAGGTGAGAACACAGGAGGAAATGGGTTCGACACGCAGGCTATAGAACCTAGCGAACGTGTTAGGAGTCGCCCAGCCCGCAGCTCTACAAATGTCTGCTAGCGAGGCACCACGAACCAGCGCCCAGGAAGATGCAACACTCCTAGTGGAGTGAGCATGCAGGTTGAGCGGGCAGGGCACACCTTGTGCTTCACAGGCCAAGGTGATGGCATCCACTACACAGTGGGCCATCCTCTGCTTGGAGACAGCCTTCCCCTTCTGCTGTCCTCCGTAACAGGAAAAGAGCTGTTCTGAGGTCCTAAAGCTCAGAGTTCTATCCACGTACTGTCGCAGTGCACGTACAGGACAGAGCGAAGCTAGGGCTGGGTCTGCCTCCTCCAGGGGCAGCGCTTGCAGGTTCACAACCTGGTCCCTGAAGGGAGTGGTAGGAAGCTTGGGCACGTAGCCGGGCCGGGGTCTCAGTGTTGCACTGGAGTCAGCCGGCCCGAACTCAAGGCACGATTTGTCGTCCGAAAATGCCTGCAGGTCCGCCACCCTCTTGATCAAGGCCAATGCAGTCAGGAGTAGGGTTTTCATAGAAAGAAACTTCAACTCGACTGACTGCAAAGGCTCGAAGTGGGCAGTATGAAGGGCTCTGAGCACCAATGCCAAATTCCAAGAGGGTAGGGAGGGAGGCCTAGGAGGATTTAACCTCCTGGCCCCCCTAAGGAACCTGACAACCAGATCATGCTTCCCCTCTGACCTCCCCTCTACAGGGTCATGGCGGGCGGAAACAGCAGCAACGTAAACCTTAAGGGTGGAGGGGGACAGCCTATGCTCCAACCCTTGCTGCAGGAAACAAAGCACGGCTCTGATCAAACATCTCCGGGGGTCCTCCTGGTGAGAGGAACACCATTCGACAAACAGGTTCCACTTCAGAGCATAGGCCCGTCTAGTGGATGGTGCTCAATCTGAAGCGAAAGTGAGTGCTACCTCCTGGGGTAGGTCACCTAGAACCTCCGTGTCCCATCCATGGACCACACGTTGACTCGGCTAGGGAGTAGAACTATTGGCAGTGGGTGATTTCTGGAGATGCAAACAGGTCTACCTGAGCAACTCCGAACCACCTCCAAATCAGTTGAAGCACCTGGAGATGGAGTCTCCACTCCCCTGGAAGTGCTGCTCGAGACAGCTCGTCGGCTGCCCGATTGAACACTCCTGGGATGTGGATGGCACGAAGGGACCTCAGATGCTTCTGACTAGGGATGTGCCCGAAGCCGAATACCTTATTCGGAAAGGCACAGATAATGGCTTCAAAACGAATAACGGATTTATCCGAATAACAGAAAAAATATTTGTAAGACACAATCACATGTTTGCTGGAACAGCACTTCAACCTTCATCTTCCCACTTTATTAATGTCCTGATTACTTTATTAACGTTGTTACATTAAGTATTAAAACAAATCCAGCGACGCTTATAATAACTAGATCTGGCAACATGGCGGAGCGGAGTGGAGGCTGTACTTGTGCCAAGTTCCTTCACTCCTGCGTTTCGCAGCTGCTTCGAGTCAGCCACATGAATTTATTCAGCAACATGATTTTAAATAATTTTTCATATGTTTTCAAATTTTATTTTTGAACATGAAACATTTATGGAGGTCTGGACCTCATAGCTGGCTATGGGCCTGGATGTGTAAAGTGAATGAATATAAACTATAGCCTATATGAATGAAATGAGCGCAAATCAATAGCCGCGTTGGTATGCGTGTCTCTCAGAAATCAGAGCTTTGTCTGGAGTTATATCAACTCGACAAAAATATCCTAAAAACGGTCCTAACTTCAAACCTTTTCGAAATCCAACTGTAAAAACGCATTACATTAGCCCTTTTTGTGAATGGCATTACATTTAATTATACATGACGAAGAAAAGCGATGTTTGATCAAGGCTTTTGGAGAGTCCAAATGATTTGTTGCGCATCTGTTGATAAATTCGTAAATGATCACAGACTCCCGCAACACATGATCTAAGTTACTTAAAGTTCAAGGAGCTTTATTGTCATTCTGCTATGAGTAGGCTACTGAACACTTTCTTTCCATCTCTATTTTTTTCAGCCTCTTTTTTTCTACTAGTGCTCTTAAGATTTTGGATGCTTGTCTCGTTAAAATTGTACACAAAGTTTCACTGGAAAATAAGAAGAATAAAGTTATTTTTCTTTTTTGATAAAGTTTTAAATAGAAGATATTTACAAAGTTATAATTTTAATTAAAAAATCACTTTCTTTAGTTATACAAGGCATATTTTTTAAATGAAAACTACGAATCGAACAGATTTTCATTTAAAATGGTATTTTCATGTAATATGACGAACTTCCGATTTAAGCCACGCCCACTTCCGGATCTATTCGAATACAGATACAGATACAAATAATTTTGAGATTGTCACAGATACAGATACAGATACAAATACTGGCTCCGCTGCAAACCCCTACTTCTGACTCCAGAGGAGGAGATGCGGGCGAGTTGCAACATGCGACGGGAGCATAAACAGCCTTACCGGTTGATATACGCCACGGTCGCAGTTTTGTCCGTGCAGACCAGAACATCCCTGCCCCACAGGCGCCCTCTGAGGTGGCTCAGGGCAAGGCGTACTGCCAGCAACTTGAGGCAATTGATATGCCAACACAGCTGGGGACCCGTCCATACCCCTGACACTCCGTGCCCGAGGCATCCGTGAATACCACAGCATGCCTGGATACCTGCTCCAGGGACACTCCTGCCCGAAGAAACGAGGGATCTGTCCACGGGCTGAAGGGTCTGAGGCAGGCCGGTGTAATCTGAACCCAGTGAGTACCGTGTCACGTCGCCACGCCCACCGTGGGACTCGGCCATGGAGCCAGTGCTGAAGCGGTCTCATATGGAGCAGACCGAGCGGAACTACTGCCGCAGCTGCCGCCATATTCCCCAGGAGCCTCTGAAAAAATTTCAGTGGGACCGCCGTCCTGCCTGATAAAGTCTTGAGGGAGTTCAGCACCGACTGAGCACGTTCCTGGGTGAGGCATGCTGTCTGGCTGACCGAATCCAACTCCATGCCGAGAAAAGAGATCCTCTGCATTGGCACGAGTTTGCTCTTTTCCCAGCTGACCCGAAGATCCAACTGGCTGAGGTGTCTGAGCACCAGGTCCCTGTGTGCGCACAACTGATCGGAAGACTGTGCGAGTATGAGCCAGTCATCAAGATAGTTGAGGATGCGTACCCCCCGTTCTCTCAAGGGAACAAGGGCTGCCTCTACTACTTTGGTGAAGACATGAGGTGACAGGGACAGCCTGAAGGGCAGGACCTTGTACTGATATGCCCGGCCCTCGAACGTGAATCGCAGGAATGGCCTGTGTCGCGGGAGGATCAAGACATGAACGTACGCGTCCTTCAGGTCGATTGCTGCAAACCAGTCTTGGGGACGGATGCACTCGAAAATGCGTTTCTGCGTCAACATCTTGAATGGCAGCTTGTGAAGCGCACAGTTCAAAACTCGCAGATCCAAGATTGGTCGTAACCCACCGCTTTTCTTGGGCACAATGAAGTAAGGGCTGTCAAACCCTGACCTCATATAGCTGGAGGGACCGGCTCTATCGCATCCTTCAGCAGCAGGACTGCGATTTCCGCACGCAAGACAGGGGCATCAATGGCCTTGACTGAAGTGAACCGGATGCCCCTGAACTTGGGGGGATGCCGGGCGAACTGAATTGCGTAGCCGAGTCTGATGGTCCGCAGGAGCCACCGGGATGGACTGGGGAGCGCTAGCCAGGCTGCGGAGTGCTTGAGGGGTGAGGAACTCCACTTGGGGAAGCCCTCACCGTCATCCTCAAATCACCTCTGACTCCATCGGATGCAGTGCCGCCCCGGGTGCCGGGACAAACGCTGGATCGCGTCAGAGGCAGAGGGACTCCGCCATGTTTGACATAGCGGAGTCTTTTATGCAACTCCGAGATGGTCATGTCCCCACAAGAAGAACATAAACCATCCACAAAAGCTTCCTCAGCGTGCTGAATGCCCAGACACGTGAGCCAGTGATCATGACCATCCTGAGGCACCAGGAAATGAACACACCCAGAAACGCACGGGTGATAAGACATCTTTAAAAAGTTGCTCTTTTAGAGAAATTGCTCTTTTAGTGCTGAAGCACGCAGGGGGACTGGCCACCGCACACTCCTGGTGTGGATGTCTGCACGAAGATGATCTTTTCCCGTGCGACCGCGACCACCGCTGCTGCGCCGTAATGTCCTCACTCGTTCAGCAATCACCCGAGGAACAGGAGAGCAGTAATGATACACCACCACTCAGCTCCGAAGTGAAAGGATAAATTAGTGCACCTGCTGCCTCTTATACCCGTGCTGCAGGGTGCGGCAGCCAGATGCGAAATACCGCATGTCAGTTTCCATTGGCTTGTTTAGTTACACTCGAAGTGGATTGGTCTCTCTGGCGAGATCCCATTCGTCGGTCACCGACGTGACTCGGAGTAACCGACCGAAGGGGAATGTGGAGATAGCTGGTAGTGTCAGAACATCAACAACAGATTTTGGAATGAATTGTGGGCAGATTTAGAGTACAGATGTGTCTATTTCTGTTCATAAAAATGGTAACTGTTTCTGTAAACAGTTTAGTTTTACTGAATAATAAAAATCAAGGATGAAACCATTATATTTCAGCTGTAGACAGCACATGGAAACATCTTCAGAGTTTTAGAAGAAATATTATTGTCTTCAACTATGCTCAGAGACCTCTAACTAAAGTCAGAGATATGAACATTTTAAAAACAAATAAATAAATACTACACAGATTCTATAAATAATTCTGTAAATAAATAAATAAATAAATAACATAGTCTCGATATGAACACTGTAAATAAATAAATATCAAGTCTCAAATTCAAATAAATATAAACTAAATAAAAAGTAACAAATAAATGAATAAATAAAAATACTGGTCTCAATATGAACACTATAAACACAAGCGAAATAAAAACTATCAAAAAACAGTAAAACATAAATATTACCCAGATTCTATAAATAAATTCTATTGAGTTCCAATATAAACAATATAAATACAAACTAATTAAATAAATAAATAATGAATAACTGAATGAACGTAAATAAAATTCTATAAATATATAAATTAAATAAATACTATTGAGTCTCAATATGAACACTATAAATAAAAAATTAAATAAACACTACCCAGATTCTATAAAAAAAATTCTATACTTTTGAGTTTCAATGTGAACACTATAAATACAACTAAATAAAATTAATAATTAAATAAATACTACCCACATTCTATAAATAAATCCTGCAAGATACAATCGAGTTTCAATGTGAACACTATAAATTGTGGGGTGAGAACCAGAAGGCCGTAAGTGACATTTCACCAACTTTACAGGAGAGCCAAAACAAAAATTTTACCATAGTTTGATTAGACTTTGTGTACTGATTTCAATTGTTTATAATACAAACTTGTACACTCATGGATGACAGTAGTTTTGCCAGTAGAAAGAGCTCATTAAGAGCTTTCATTTGATGTATATATCTCCATTTCACCAAAAATGTCACTTACGCCCTTCTGGTTCTCACCCCTCGAAATATAATCAAATTAAATGACTGAATGACTGAATGAATGAATGAAGTAATGTAAATAAATTATATAAATGAATACTATTCAATCTTAATATGAACACTGTAAACTCAAACTAAATAAAAACTAACAAATGAATGAATAAATGAATGAATATTCAAATAAATATTAAAATAATAAAAATGAACAAACACTAATAAACAAATGAAATAATACTGTTCCATCTCAATATTGTCACTATGAATACAAACTAACTATACAAACAAATAAATATAGAGTGGGTACGGAAAGTATTCAGACCTCCTTAAATTTTTCACTCTTTGTTATATTGCAGCCATTTGCTAAAATCATTTAAGTTCATTTTTTTCCCTCATTAATGTACACACAGCACCCCATATTGACAGAAAAACACAGAATTGTTGACATTTTTGCAGATTTATTAAAAAAGAAAAACTGAAATATCACATGGTCCTAAGTATTCAGACCCTTTGCTCAGTATTTAGTAGAAGCACCCTTTTGATCTAATACAGCCATGAGTCTTTTTGGGAAAGATGCAACAAGTTTTTCACACCTGGATTTAGGGATCCTCTGCCATTCCTCCTTGCAGATCCTCTCCAGTTCTGTCAGGTTGGATGGTAAACGTTGGTGGACAGCCATTTTTAGGTCTCTCCAGAGATGCTCAATTGGGTTTAAGTCAGGGCTCTGGCTAGGCCATTCAAGAACAGTCATGGAGTTGGAGTCCTTCATGCGGGCTTTCATGTGTCTTGCACTGAGGAGAGGCTTCCGTCGGGCCACTCTGCCATAAAGCCCCGACTGGTGGAGGGCTGCAGTGATTGTTGACTTTCTACAACTTTCTCCCATCTCCCGACTGCATCTCTGGAGCTCAGCCACAGTGATCTTTGGGTTCTTCTTTACCTCTCTCACCAAGGCTCTTCTCCCCCGATAGCTCAGTTTGTCTGGACGGCCAGCTCTAGGAAGGGTTCTGGTCAACCCAAACGTCTTCCATTTAAGGATTATGGAGGCCACTGTGCTCTTAGGAACCTTAAGTGCAGCAGAAATTTTTTTGTAACCTTGGCCAGATCTGTGCCACAATTCTGTCTCTGAGCTCTTCAGGCAGTTCCTTTGACCTCATGATTCTCATTTGCTCTGACATGCACTGTGAGCTGTAAGGTCTTATATAGACAGGTGTCCAATCAGTATAATCAAACACAGCTGGACTCAAATGAAGGTGTAGAACCATCTCAGAATGATGATCAGAAGAAATGGACAGCACCTGAGTTAAATATATGAGTGTCACAGCACAGGGTCTGAATACTTAGGACCATGTGATATTTCAGTTTTTCTTTTTTAATAAATCTGCAAAAATGTCAACAATTCTGTGTTTTTCTGTCAATATGGGGTGCTGTGTGTACATTAATGAGGAAAAAAAATGAACTTAAATGATTTTAGCAAATGGCTGCAATATAACAAAGAGTGAAAAAATTAAGGGGGTTTGAATACTTTCCGTACCCACTGTAAAACCTAAATAAAAAGTAAACAAACAAATGAATAAATGGCTACTATCCAGATTCATTTTACTCTGACTCAGATATTTGTTGCATTTGAATCATAACTGAAGCAACGTTTCAGCAATCATTTTCCTCTGCGAACTCTCCAAGGAAAAATAACATTTCTCCGCAGCTCATTTCACAGAATTGATCACTGAAACAATAACATAATTCATGAACATGTGCTTAGATGTTTTGCTAACTCACAGGAAGGAATGAAGTCATAGTTACTTTGGCCGAGAGCCCGATTAATTAGATGCTGTACATTTAGTTTGATTAAAGTCTCTAGAGCGACGTTCGGTTTCTCCGTCTGCAGCATGTCTGCTCTTTCTAGCTCGAGTGAATATGCGAAGTGAAGGTGGAGAGCAGTAGGTTTTGTCTGTCTGATGGCGCATGTTCTTTCTCACACATCTCAAATCAGTCCGGACACAAAGCCAATTATCTGAAAGGCCAAACGAGAGCTCTCTAAACCAGCGGGGGAGAGAGAGAGAGAGACAGAGAAATAGCGAACTAACCAGATGCAGATAAAAGTGTTCATACTGTCAGGAACACTGCCTCTCTGAATCATTTCTAGCAGAAAACAGCTTCAGATGAACACATGTGCTCAGCCTGACTCACTGCTATAAAGGTCATTGCTAGATCGTAATCAGATTTATTGGTGAGATTTTGCCGATTGGATTCATAGACTAATCAAAGTGTGACGTCATTGATGCGTCAGGAGCCCTGAGGATGTAAACATCATTACAGCTTCATTCATACTAAACAACATTTTAAAACAGATACATAAGTGTAGAATATGCTATGTTAGAATACTAACACACTATGCTTACTAAAAAAATAGCATGCAAAGAAGCATTAAGAATGCAGTCAGTATGTCATATTAGTGTTGTAACTGTTAAGACTAATAAAATTGATTTTTAATTGGGAAAATGCTGAAATAAATTAACATATCAGTATTAGATGAAAAATTTGAAATGAAAACACTTGTTATTTATATTTATAAACAACTGTAAATTGATGAGTGAAATAAGTTTTAAAATCAACTAAAACTAAAACTGAAATAAAATAAACTAAGCTATATAAAATATTTTTAATATTCAAAAACTAACAAAAATGACAAAATTAATAAAACTTTAACTTTAAAAATAAAATGAAACCTAGGAACAAATAATAAAAGCTAATTCAAAATATTAATAGAAACCAGAATACGATAATGAAACTTTAATAGTATATAAATAATACTAAAATAACAATGTCACAGAATTAAATGTGGCGTCCATTTGTCACCTTTGCAATAATATATAAATATGTATATATATATATATATATATATATATATATATATATATATATTTTTTTTTTTTTTTTTTTTTTTTTTTAAGTTCGAGTTGATAAGATTGTATATATATGATATAAGTCTTATATATACACTCCCCTCCAAAAGTATTGGAACAGTGAGGCCAATTCCTTTATTTTTGCTGTAGACTGAAAACATTTGGGTTTGACATCAAAACATGAATATGAGATGAGAGATCAACATTTCAGCTTTTATTTACATGTATTTTCATCTGGATCTGATACACAACTTAGAGGATAGCACCTTTTCTTTGAACCCACCCATTGCTCATGTTACCAAAAGTATTGGAACATGTGACTGACAGGTGTGTTTTGTTGCCCTGGTGTGTCCTATTAATTGATTATTCAAACAATAAATAGCACTGAATGTCTGCGCTCAGCTTCAGATCCATGCAGACTGCATTTATAGTTAGTTAGACGTGTAACCAACATGAAAACCAGAGAGATGTCTGGGTGAAAAACAAGCAATTGTGAAGCTGAGAGAAGATGAAAAATCAATCAAACCATTGCACAAACATTAGCAATAGCCAGTACAACCATTTGGAATGTCCTGAGGAAGAAAGAAACCACTTCGAATGGGTAGATCAAGGAAAACATTAGCAGTTGACGACAGAAACATTGTGACACCTGTAAAGAAAGAGCCTAAAACAACTGTTAGTGACATCAGCAACAACCTCCAGAGGGCAGGATTGAAGGTATCACAATCTACTGTTCGCAGAAGACATCATGAACAAACGTACAGAGGCTACACCAGAAGATGCAAACCACTCATTAGCAAGAAGAATAGGAGACGAGCCTCAAAAATTCTGGGACAAGGTTTTATGGACTGATGAGACAACCTTTACCAAAGTGATGGAAAGCCTAAAGTTTAGAGAAAAAAGGATCTGCTTATGATCCCAAACATACAAGCTCATCTGAAACACAGTGGAGGTAATGTAATGGCTTGGGCTTGCATCGCTTCTTCTGGGACAGGCTCATTAATCTTAATTGATGATGTAACACATGACTGCAGCAGCAAAATGAACTCAGAAGTCTACAGAAATATTTTGTCTGGCAATTTACAGAAAGATGCAACCAAACTGATTGGGAGATCCTTCATCAAACAGCAAGATAATGACCCAAAACATAGTGCCAAAACAACAAAGGAGTTCATCAGGGCAAGAAGTGGAAGGTTTTAGACTGGCTAAGTCAATCTCCCTGACTTATATCTTTTAGAGTATGTATTTTACCTGCTAAAGAAGAGACTGAACCCAGCAGGCACAAAACAGGCACACAACGTCATAAGACGTTGGTATTTGGTTAAATTTCGGTTGCGACGTCGGGTGACCAAAATTCAACGTAAATTCAACGTCTAATGTCAATGTTAAATTGATGTCCAATACCGACGTCAGCTGACGTTGAGATTTTGTTGTTTTTAGGTTGTGCAACCAAAATCCAACATTAAGTCAACGTCAAATTGACGTCAACCCGATTTTCATTTTCAACCAAAATGCAACGTCTGTCCGACGTCATGTCCAACGTCAACCTGACGTTACATAGATGTCTGGTGCCTGCTGGGAAGGGAGTAACCCCCCAAAACTGAAAGAGACTGCGGTGAAAGTCTGGAAAAGCATCACAAAAGAAGAATGCAAAAGTTTGGTGATTTCAATGGGTCACAGGCTTGATGGAGTTATTGCAAGCAAAGAATTTGCAACTAAATATTAAGTCTTATTCACTTTAATCTAGTTTAAGTCAATCTGTTCCAATACTTTTGGTCACCTGAGCAATGGGTGGGTTCAAACAAAAGGTGCTATCTTCTAAGTTGTTTATCAGATCCAGATGTGAATACCTGGAATTAAAAGCTGAAATGTTGATCTCTTGTCTCATATTCATGTTTTGATGTCAAACCCAAATGTTTTCAGTCTACAGCAAAAATAAAGGAATTGGCCTCACTGTTCCAATACTTTTGGAGTGGAGTGTATATAAGTCTCTAGAATGTAAATGATAATTGGAAAACAAATTACACAAAATTATTATACAAATGCATTTAATAGTTCAAAAGGGGTAAAGACAGTAAAGGGGTCATTCAAAGTAAGTTTTTATAAGATTTTTTAAAAAAAATTTAAGTCTGTTATGCTCACCAAGGCTGCACTTACTTGATCAAAAATACAGCAAAAACAGTAATGTTGTGAAATATTATTGTAATTTAAAATAAATCATAAATGTAAAAAAAAAATAAAAACGTATATAAATAATACTAAAATAACAGTCACATTACATTGCATGTTTAATTCAACAAGTGTATCAACAACATGTTATCATATTTTGAAAATAAATATGTACTGTATATATTTATTTAGCATTTTTAACCGAATTCTGTGTAAAATAGCTGACCTTTTGGCAGTCCAATTAAATAATTAATCAAGATGAAAATCATAAAAAACTGCAGTTCATACTGCTTTCTTTTTTTGACAGACAGCACTGGTGATGTAAAAGTTCAGTGATTATTCATATCTGTGTTATTTTGCTTACGTTCATGTTCTAAATGACACTAGTACCACTTTCGCTCACTTTCTCTTTTGTCTCAGTTTCTCTCCCACACACTTTTGCTTTTTCTGCCTGCATCTGTCAATCTCTTTCTCAACCTCTTCTTGCAAACGTGGCTGTTTTATTTCCGGCTGAATGATTTTCTGTCTGCGCAGCGATGAGCCTGCTGTGCTTTAAGGAACAGGAGAGGACTAGGATCAATGAAGCAGATGTAAACAGGCTGAACACAGAAGTCATTCCTCCAAAATACGCCCAGTTCAAAAACACAGAGACATTAAAGTCGCACGCAAAAAGGTCACTGCATTACATGCACAAAACATCAAAGCAAGCAGCATTTACTCTAAAGAAAAACAGCACAAGCACACAATTCAAACCAAATATTTCACAAAAGATATGTTATATCATGTCAATAGATCAAATCCGTTTAAAGGTATAAATTACAGGTCTCTGCTCTGAATGACCTTGAGTTCACTAATCCATATTTTGCTGCTACTGTACAAACTCCTTCCCCTCCAATGAGAGCTTTGAGTTTAACAAGGGTTTTAATTACTGCCGTTTTAATGGTTTGCAGATATCTTGAAACTGACGCTTAATTCTCTGCTGGTAAGCATATTGCTCTCCGTTGCGGTTGAGGGTACTATTGTCGTCTAATTAGCTTAACCGCCCCCAGAGGATGCTGATTGGACGGCTAAAATTTGCCAAGGATTTAATGGCTTTGAAGCGAGGCTGAAAGACGAGATGTCTGAACACACATAGTAAAAAACTTTACCCTCTTCTCATCAAGTTTGTAAAAATGAAGTTTCCTTCATACCTTACAGTGCATTTTCAATTTAAATCTGCATATATTTATATTTTTTTCTTATGCTCACCAAGGCTTCAATTGTTTGATTAAAAATACAGTAATATTGTGAAATATTTTTACTATTTAAAATAAATGTTTTCTTTTTAAATATATTTTTAATGTAATTTATTCCTGTGATGTAATGCTGAATTTTCAGTATTGCTACTCCAGTCTTCAGTGTAACATGATTCTTCAGAAATCATTATCTAATATGCTGATTTGACAAGAAACATTTCTTATTAGGGGGCAGTCGTGACCTAATGGATAGAGAGTTGGGCTTGTAACCCGAAGGTCGTGGGTTCGAGTCTCGGGTCCGGCAGGGAATACCACGACTGAGGTGAGACCCTTGAGCAAGGCACCAAACCCCCAACTGCTCCCCGGGCGCCGCAGCATTGGCTGCTCACTGCTCCAGGTGTATGTTCACTACTGTGTGTGTGCACTTGGATGGGTTAAATGCAGAGCACAAATTCCAAGTATGGGTTACCATACTTGGCCACACACCACTTCCCTTTCCCTTTCCCCTTATTATTATAAATGCTGAAAACAGTTGTGCTAATCAAATTTTTTTTTATGAAAACATTAATATATTTCCCATTTCCAGGATTCTTTGCTGAACAGAAAGTTCAAAAGAACAGCATTTATTCAGAATAGGAATCTTTTGTAACATCATAAATGTCTAATTTAATTTTTATTTATTTTTTTTATCAATTTAATGCATCCTTGCTCAATAAAAGTATTATTATTTTTTTTAATTTTTTTTTTTTATCTTACTGAGTCCAAACCTTTGACAGGTAGTGTACATTTAAACCTGCACATCTTCTGGATCAGATATTTTGCCATTTTTGTACACCTTAAAACAACTAAAGAACCATTAAAAAATCTCACCCACTCACTGCTGAATCAAACAGAAAAAAAACAAAACAAAAATAAAACAAAAGGATTGCCTTTTGCAATAAGACTCTATTCTGCTGATTGCTCTAAAAAGAATAGCAATGACAACCTACAGCACATCTGGATTTGGATTGCAGTCGGTTATCGAAAAACACACAGGTTTTGGCACTGAAATAATTCCACATGTGAAACTTTTACTGTTCAGTGAATTCGCCCCCAAGTGTCTTTCTAGCTACTCAAGCTGTTTTACACCTTATAATCTGTTATTTTCTGCCCCAAACAGTCAGAACTATCTGGAGCGTCCTTGAGGCTGCAAACACATGAGTCAGAGTCAAAGTGCTTTCTCTCCATCTTCCTCTCGGCCCATTTATCCACATCCCGCTGGATGAGTCCTCCAGCTCTCACAAAAATAACTTCTCTTCTCTGTAATTGCTGACAGGTGTCACAGCCCTGCTTCCTGTTTACCACAATACCTGAATACCTCTATAGGGTACGGATGACACATTTAGTACACGCCGAGCGAAATGAACCCAATGAACGCAAGTTCTAGTTAGCTTAGTATATTGAGGCTTTGGGAGAGATGGAGAATCATGACTCATTCTTTCAGAAGAAGGACTGAGAGCGAGATGGGAAGACAGAATGGAGAACACGCTAGATGGAATGTTGCATTCTAACATTTCTGAATCACTTCTATGAATCGAACTGTTCTATTCAACGAATCAGTTAAAAAAATGGTTGCTGACATCCTCATCTGGCATATTACATGCTCCTATACAGTCCAATAAAGCCATATGGATGCAAAAATCACAGTTTTTCTCATGAGTTTCAATAATAAGAGTGTTTGTTGTCATTTCATTTATTCCATTTCAGTTAAATAAAATATAAAGTGACTTAAATACAATTTAGTTACATAAGTTTGGGGTTAGTAAAATTAGTAAAGAAATTAATACTCAGCAAGGATGCATTAAATGTATCAAAGTGACAGTAAAGGCATTTATAATGTTTAAAAAAATTGTTCTTTTGAAATTTCTATTTGAAGAAATCCTGAAGAAAAATGTATCACAATTTCCACAAAAATATTCAACATTTTTAACATTGATAATAATAAGAAATCGTTCCTGAGCAGCAAATCAGTATATTAGAATGATTTCTGAAGGATCGTGTGACACTGAAGACTGGAGTAATGATGCTGAAAATTCAGCTTTGATCACCGCAATAAATTACATTTTAAAATATATTCACATAGAAAATGTCATTTTTAAATTGTAAAAATATTTCCTTTTTTTCTACTGTTTTTACTGCATTTTTAATCTAATAAATGCAGCCTTAGTAAGCATAAGAGTCTTCTTTCAATAACAATATCTTATCGATCCCAAACTTTAGAACAGTTGCATACAAAAAAGTAATTTATTTAAATTATAAAAAAAAAACTCTAATATTTTTTTTTATTGTAATCAGCTATTAAAGGGCACCTGCTATGCAAAATCCACTTTTACATGGTGTTTGGACATAAATGTGTGTTGGCAGTGTGTGAACACAACCACCCTACAATGATAAAAATCCATCCACTCCTCATTTTTTAATCCCATTTAAACCAAGTCAGTCTCACGAGGCCTGCCGTTTTGATTCTCACCGCAGTGGGACTTCACATTTCGGAGGGCCGGTGTTCTGTCGATTTGTGCTACCCTGTCAGATTTTCCTACCTCCCATTAAAACAGTAGGTAGTACAATTCGACAACGAAAAATGCTACCTGTTAAATTATGATTTATTAATGTCTACACCTACCACAACCCTAAACCTACCCTTACAGTCATGCAAATACAGTAAGTATGTGTCATATTCGCGGTGGGATACAGCTACCGGAAACCAACAGTAAATAATTTTTTCTACCTATTAGATTGTGTTTTATTAACTTCTACATCTACCCCAACCCTAAACATACCCTTACAGTAAAGCAGATACATTAAATAGTGTTGTTCAGCGTGAGAAAAAGGATGAAATATTGATGTGCGCATGCGCAGTAAACCCCGGTAGGAAAATCTGACGGGTAGGATAAAATGTCAGGACACCGGGCCAGGGGGGTTGATTGACAGCCCTGCATTGCCATAGTTTCCAACAATGTCTCGCAAGCAATCTCGATGTTCTGTGTTTGGATGTAAGACTGAGCATAAGAGTCTTCATTTTCTCCCAACATCTGAGCTGCTGAGGACGCTGTGGATTACTTTCATTCTTCAAGTTAATGTGCCTCAAAATCTACCTAAATACGTGTATCACTCCAGACTCCTTTGTGAATGTCATGTCGTTATAGTGCTTAGCGTTTTAACCGTATTTGTGTGCGTATATTAAGTATTTTTAACTGATCAGCGCCATGCTAGTGAGATTAGTTCGTGCCGTTCGTAGCACGAGATTCGTTCAGTAGTGCGGTCGCACGGCTCGGTCAATTGATCCGCGTCGATGACATGTCAGCGCGGCGTGAGCTCTGTAACATCGAGCTGTTTCGTCCCACTTTCAGTGCATCTGACTTCCCATATGTACAGCTCTCTTGCTCTCAGTCATGTTGCTTCTATCGGCTGTTTATTGCTATAGATATGCAATGCAGAGAGACGTATATGCGACGCCCTCTTCTGGAGACGGGGCGGGAATATGCAGCTCATTTGCACTTAAAGACACACCCCAAAAATGACATTTTCCAGCTGTTATAATAAATGATCTGTTGGGTATTTTGGGCTGAAACTTCACAGACACATTCTGGGGACACCCAAGACCAATATTAAATCTTGTAAAAAGGGGCATAATAGGTGCCCTTTAAAGTAACTTATATTTTGCCCCATTAGTCAAAATCTTTGTTTACAAAAATGCTCTTACTATCAGCTCACTCATCAGTTCACGGTTCTCTGTGAATCAGACATGTGCAAAAGAGGCGGCTCTCACTGTTTGATGCAGTTGAAAATTACTCTAGAAAGGGAAAACTTTAGCTGTTATCTTTTCCTGTTCATCTTTCACACTGTAATTGGAAGAACAAACGCACTGGTTTATGTAAGAGAATTCCATATTAGATGTACACTTCACATTTTGCCACATTTGGTCATTTGGATATTCCATGCATATACTCTGTATACATATTATACTGTATATGCTAGACACTGTAAATGTGTTAGATAGCCTTTGCTCTCTCTTACCAAACTTTTCGTCATCTTTAGGGTCGTGCAGGGCAATTCGCTCAAAGCATCTCTCCTCCTCACGTTTGATGACGCAGTTGGAGACCTCTGAATGTATGGGCCACATCTGAATCAACAAACAGATAAAACACATAAATAAACCAGTACAACACAAGAGGATGAATAAACAGCAGCAGCAAACAGGATACATTTGCACCACAAAAACCACCAAAATGTTTCCAATAACAATAACTTGTCTGCATATAAACAAGATGAAAAATCGACCTGCAAAATCTGTGCTGGTCCTGTCTATTTATCCCTCTGGGGGTAAATAAAAAAACTTTCACAGACTTTATCTTTTATAGAAGTTGTGTTATTTCTGTCTCTGACATCTATAGGGTTTGTTACTGGGTTGGATTGATTGTCCATCTCTGTAAAAATCCAGCTAAAACTGACTGTCCTAAAAAACAGCCTTAGGCTACCCAAGATGTAGATGAATTATTGTAGATGAAATCAGATTTAGAGAAATTTAGCTTTCTCCAGTGAAAAAGTCATCTCGTCTGAATCAAAAGAGAAACATGCACAGATCAAGCACCGTTTACAAGCGAAAACGGTCAAAAACATTTCTAACAATATATTGGTAGATTTTGATGTATGAAGACAACAGGAGATGGACTTTTTCACTGGCCGAACGGTTATTATGCATAATGGACTCATATTTTAACCCAAAACAATGATTTCAAGTTAAAACGTCTTAATGATGGTTTTGTTTCTTACAAACGCAGAGCTTTTTTCTTCGCAAGATGTTAATTGTTGGACTGGAGTGGTGTGAATTACTTGTGGATTATTGTGATGTTTTAATCAGCTGTTTGGACTCTCATTCTGATGGCACCCATTCACTGCAGAGGCTCCATTGGTGAGCAAGTGATGGAATGCTACATTTCTCCAAATCTGTTATTGATGAAGAAACAAACCCATCTGGATGGCCTGAGGGTTAGTAAAGTTTCAGTAAATTTTCATTTTGGGTAAAATATTCTTTGAATTGTATAGAAATGTGTGGAGCTGAGGTTTCTAGAACACACTTCTGTTGCCAAATTCTTTTAACACACACAGATATAAACAACAATTGCAGTGTCAAAAATGCTAAACAATGATTTGTCTGTAGTAGGGTGTGAATTATACAGCACAACTGATGGGGGGGTTAAATTAAATCTATAATAAAGTGCCAAATAATGACATTACGTCATCTACTGTCCATTGATCCTAATGGAAAGCACTTGAGCAGCCAATTGTTGCTATGGTTACCTCCTCCTGCAACTTACTGAAAATACACACTCTGAGTAACTTGTAATCTAATGTTTGTGGTTACTGAAATGTTATGTGCAAGTCCTAAAATTTTGTATGTAAAATTAAGCATGTAATATTTTAGATATATACACTTGACCCCCTTTCCAAACCTTTCACTTTGCCCTCCTTTGGGACGACCAGGCCTAAATTGGAGGGGTCAGGGGTCAGACCTCAAATTCACCTCAAATTCATCTAAAACGATCCTGTCTGCGGTCTGGATTCCAACGAAAATAAAAACCTTCCCAGAAACACAAATAATTTAATAAATGACGGTTCCCTTTTTGTTGCTTCTGACCACACCCTGCCATCTGGATTCTAAATTCTAATGTATTGTTTTTATAGACTCAAATTCTAGATTTTAATTTGACTCAGTGTATCTTTTATTTTTACTCAGTTTATCAATAAACACATGCATGTAAAATGCTGCACTTTGGCCTTCAAAAATGAGAAAAAATACACATACACAACAATTTTTTCTTAGTATGAAGAACATTTAAAAAAAAAAAAAAAACCTAAAGAACCTTTTTTCCTCTATAAAGTCTTTTTTGTGCAATTGAAAGGCTTCGTGGGTTTTAACTCTTCTAAGACCAACTGATCTAATCTATCCATATTCACTTCATACTGTAGCTCTATACTCTGTATATCAATAATTGGCTCATTTGTGTCCATAACTTTAGGAGAAACTTCTGAGACAAAGTTGATATTTCAGGCAAATTACATACATTGTATTTCTTAAACTATATAAGAGCAACATCTGAGCAATATATTTTTCAATGGACTTATTATGCAAATCATCCAAACCCTCCATTCCCACCATTCAGACGGCTTTTCTTTTATTTTTGATTAAAGATAAGATGCTCTTGTTTGTTACCTCACTGTAGGGAAATTACCAAGAACTAATAAGACCTTTATCTCACAACAGTTATCACAAAACCTCAGGATGTGTTTTTCTTCTTCTTTTAAAAGTCAACCTTTCAGATATGCTTTGAAACTGGCACTAAAACAGAACTGTTTTTGTATTTTCAGCTTGCCTGTTCATGGTGATACTCTGGTGAAACACACTAGCATTGTGAACAGTCAAACAGAAAATACAAAAACTAGTTCTGTTTTAGTGCTACTGTTTCTAAGGTGTCCTGAGTGGCTTTTAATGCATTGCTATGTGATAACTAACATTAAGGAAAATTCATAAATACTGTAACAAATGTATTGCTCATTATTAGGTAATGCTAGTTAATGCATTAACTAAGGTTAAGTAAGGAAGGTTATTGTAAAGTGCTACCAAAAAATCCCTAAGTAAACTATGATAAATGTTGCTTTGGGAACTGAATAAAATAAGTTTAAGCACTAAAAATAAAATAAAAATAAAAAATAAAATAAAAAAAAATGGAAAAGGGAAATTAGCAAAAACTAAAACTGAGATAAAAATAAATGAAACCTAAATAGTAATAGTGTAAAGAAAAGCTAATAAAACTGACAAAAGCACAATGAAACTAAAATTAAACTGAAAACTGAAAGTATAAAAATAAAAGTTAATTCAAAACATTAATACAAACTATAAAGTATATAAATAATACTAAAATAACACTTGTGGTTGCTAGGACATTGGTAGCTGATTTCTATGGTTTTCTGGATGGTTGCTTAAAGTCCCTGGTCTCTAGATATGGCTATTTTATCGTCTGCTAGGCAAAATCATGATACCCAAAGTTTAATAAATGAGGGTTAGGGGTTTGTTCAAAAACTAACTTTAAACAAGCAACTGTAATAGTGATTCTTGCCTTATCAAACTTCAATAATGGTCACATGTGTAAAATATAATCATGTAAATCCACGTAAATACAGGCCCAAAGCACACAAATACAAGTCCGTCTCTACTCTTACCATGCTGATGATGAGGAAGAGGATGAGGAAGGTCTCTCTTGTCACGTGTCTATGCATTCTGCTCATGATTGTTCCCAGAGATCTCACACACAACCTCATAAAGCCTAAAAGAGAAGGAACATTGTTTTAAGGGAAAGGAAAAGGAAAGGGAAGTGGTGTGTGGACAAGTATGGTGACCCATACTCGGAATTTGTGCTCTGCATTTAACCCATCCAAGTGCATACACACAGTAGTGAACATACACCTGGAGCAGTGGGCAGCCAATGCTGCGGCGCCCGGGGAGCAGTTGGGGGTTTGGTGCCTTGTTCAAGGGTCTCACCTCAGTCGTGGTATTGAGGGTGGAGAGAGTGCTGGTTATTCACTCCCCCCACCTACAATCCCTGCCGGACCTGAGACTCGAACCCACGACCTTCGGGTTACAAGTCCGACTCTCTATCCATTAGGCCACGACTGCCCCACAGAGACACAGATCCGCTTTAGTACTACTGGCCACATCGTAATATACTGCAGCATAGTCGTTGATGCTCAGTCAGGACCCACAACAACCCTGAATCACCCCTACATTCTTTATTATATACAACCCCATCCAAAATAATCAAATCTCTGATCGCTGAAGTGCGCAGGGCCGGCGCGGAGGGAGGGGCGAGTGGGCAGGGGTTTACGGGAAATGTGTGTCGGCCAGATTTACTGATCCACAGCAAATCTAAGGAGGTATAAAATCTCTTAAGATGAGACCTGTGCGAGCCTAGCGAATGGTCTGCGAGCCCCCGCTGTCTTACTCATCTTTATTAGCTCCCAAAAAAAGGAATAAAAGGATGAATCATAGGGAATAAAACACACACATAGACAAAAACGAGCAGTGATTCAGTGCCGAAAAGATATTACACTGTTTCCACCAAATGAACGTGTGATGATTTGGTATGTGAATGCTTTGCAGCTCTCAAGTCTAGAAATTCCAATTTCAGTAGAAAATGTACATCTAAATGTATCTTCTTGCACATTCTCTCTCTTCTCCATGCTAATTTTGTAACCCTTGTGGGATGCAAACAAACAGGCACTTCAAGGAGAGAAAGACAGTTGAGTGTCAATCAAACAGAAGGTTTTTTATGGATGCAAAACACACACTGTGGCTCTAATAACCATCATAATGAGAAGCACAGGGCTCTGTTTCTGAATGGGCTCTGTCCTCTTGAAGGCACAACAGCATCTGGTAATAATAATAACGGTCATTTAACATTGCATGTTCTTGTGTATTTTTATACCGCTAATGCTATTGTGATCTACTGTATTGCTACATTAATTCCATTAATGGTGATGCATCTTTTCCACAACACAAAAAGCAACACTGTAAGACAAAGAGAAAAGCATCACATTTTCAGTACCTAATGAATTGAAATTACTTAATATGGTTCATAATGTCAAAACATTACAAGGTCAAAAGTGTGTAAGGATTCTGAATAAAATGGAGGTCATTGCAATACATGCAGTTTTTAAAAATCTGATTCATTTTGAGGCAGTAATTTGAAAGGGAATATACAGTGGTTGGGTTTGTTTTGCATGAATGTGAAGGCAGCATTAACGTGTGCTGTGACTCACTGCGTGCCTTCATATTCACTGCAGAAATCTGAATTGATTTACTGATGATGGTGTGAGGCGTTAGAGAGAGACAACAGACCTAATGCACAAGAGAAACCATCAGAATTGGCTGATTATTGGCTTTACACAGGTGCTTTGCTGTAAATGACACTGACATTTTTTCTGGCTCAAGACACAAAAGTTTGCTTCACGAGGTGCATATCAGTGAACTGGAATATATTTCACCCCCCTTCCCCACAAAAAAAAAAAAAAAAAATGCATAATGTTATTGGCTTTATATATATATTGCATCATTATCAGTACAGTTCAATCCATTTTCTCCCTAGTTTTCATTGTTAAGTCTCACGATGTTTAACTTTTGAGGTTTGGCTGTAATTCTCATTATTCTTAATGATGGCTCTCATTAGATTCTCATTACTGTAACAGAGTAATGAAATAACCCTGTCTGGTCAGTTTATTTTTATTAAAATCAGTAGACTTTGAAGGTAGTACATCAAACAACAGCCTTGATACATATTAATAATTAATAATACTACTGTTTAAATAATATAGAATTATTTTCTGCATTACAGTCAGTGGAAATGTGATGATATTTCTGCAAATATAATTTCGCATTATTTTCTTTTAATTTCGGGGTGAAATGTGACATTCTGGAGAAGCTTCATGAGGTTCATCCATTTACAGTTTACATGAAAAACAGCTCATGCTCAACAAGGATTTGCGACAAACGTTTTGGATGCATTCAAATGCATCCTCTTAAAGTGATAATGTGGATGAATCGGTACATTATAACCCACAAATCATCTTTAAATTCCTGAACTGAACGTATATCCAACAAAGCAAGCCCAATAATCTCTGCGGTCTCTAAATATTCACTCATCTCATATTAATAATTAATCCCTCCATAGGAACAAGCGTGAAGCGAATGAGAAACACGCCGTTCTCTACCGTGTATTATTGTGAACGGAGGTCGCCCGCATTCAATGTATCGCTGTAGCGTTATTAGACTGCGATCAATGACTGAAGAAACGCGAAGAAAGAAGAAGCGCAAACTCACCATCACAGAATGGCTCGCGATATAATCCCTCTTCTTCGCTGCAACGTCTGCAAATGGACGGTTCGATTCGTGCACCTGCGATTTCAACTTTGTCATCCGCGTCTCACATCGACAGACTGGAGTAATGAAGGTCTGTGGAGCTCTGGAGGAGCGTGAGAGTGAAGAGCGGTGATTCCCTCACTGCTGCTGACAATCACCTGCACTGAGAGACACCAGCATCACTTAACATCACAGCACAACATTCACATTATTAAGCCATCACAGGCTATCATTCAACCCTCAACGCTTTACATTTAATTTTTCACCAATTGGCATTATGCATTCAGTGCATTTTTGGATTTCTTTGATTTGTGAGATTCTACAGTAATAGATTCTACAATAAATTTAATGCATTAACTAGTGATGAATCCTACCATTATTCTTCACTAACAAGGCTCTCCAACACTGAACATCACTAACATAAATAAACCATCACTCACCATTATTTACCCTCATTGCACCAAAAATGAACACTATTCAAAAAAATTCACCAATTTGTAGTATGCATTCAGTGCATTTTCTTATCTTTCTTCATTTTTTGTGAGTTTCAAACTGTGGTTTATAATCTATTAATAAGTTAACAATCCTACCATTATTCATCACTAATACTGATCTCCAACAATGAACATCAGTTGCATAAATAAACCATTATTTATCATCATTCACCAGCAGTGAACCTGTCACAATTTTACACCAGTTGGCATTATGCATTCAATGCATTTTTTGACTTTCTTTGATTTGTGAGATTCTAATTGTGGTTTAGAATCCATTAACTAGTGAACAATCCTACCATTATTCATCATTAAGATTGCTCGCCAACACCGAACATCACTTGCATAAATAAACCATCACTCACCATTATTTATCATCATTCACCAACAGTGAACATGTCAGTTTTTCACCAACTGGCATAATGGATTCAATGCATTTCTTTTCTTTATTTGTTTTGTGAGTTTTTAACCATGGTTTATAATCATCAACTAGTGAACACATTCATAACAACTAACATTGCTTTCCATCACTAAACATCATATATACAAATAAACCATCACTTACAATAATTTACCATCATTTACCAACACTATACACTATTCCCCAGTTGGGATTCCCTTTGATTTGTGAGTTTTTAATTGTATTCCTACCAATCCTACCATTATTCATTATTAACACTAATATTGTTTTCCAACACTAAACATCACTCACCATTATTTACCATCATTCAGTGAACACTCCGCAATTTTTTATGAATTAGAATTATGCTTTACTGCATTTTCACATCTTACTTTGTTTTGTGAATTTATAATCGTGGTTTATAATCCATTTACTAGTGAACAATCCTGCATTATTTATTATACCTAATACAGCTGTCCAAAACTGAACATCATTTATATAAATAAACCATTATTTACCATCATTCACCATCATTGATCCATCATTCACAAACAGTTAACACTTCAACAATTCAATGCATTTTTTGTCTTTTTTTTTGTTTTGTGAGACTTTGACAAGTAAACAATCCTATTATTTTTCGTCATCACTAATATTGCTCTCCAACACCTAACATTATTAATATAAATAAACCATCACTCACTATTAGTTACCATCATTCACCAACAGAGCACAATTTTTCACCAATCTGCATAATGCATTCAACGCTGTTTCTTTGAAGACTCTTTTGCCAGTTTCTAATTGGTTTGCAGTCCAGTAACTATAGTGATCATTCCTACTATTATTTACCATTACTAACATCACTCTCCAACACTGAAAATCACTCATATTAATAAACCATCACACACAATTATTTACCATCATTCACCATCACTTAACCATCTATAACCAGCAGTAAACATTATTCACTATTACTCACCATCACTAACCATTTTACCATCATTAAACAATCACTTGCCAAAAGTAACCAGTTAATGTGATACAGTTAACGTGTCGTGTGCATATTATTAGTTTGCACAGTTCACTGTGAGTAAATGTGTCTAGAATAGTCTCTATACTTTCTTACCAACACGAGAGCCTACTGTACTGTACATAATACAACAAATACAGATTGTTGCAGTGCAGGTTTGTATATATTTGTGTGAGGTCTAGATATAGGGGAGTCTTGAGGTTTCTTTTGAAAGTGGCTGATGTATGAGCTGGAATTTGTTCCACCACCGAGTCCAAGAATTAAGAGGCTGTACAATCTGGACAAGCAGGAATCCATCATGTGGAGAGAAGCGGAGCGGATCACAACGGTCCGGCTGGGCTTTACAGTCTCTGATCAGTCATAAGAGAGCATTGTCTTCTTTAAGTTCTGTCTAGCTGTGCTGGAGTCAGATATTCTCTCGGTCACTGCTTCTCTTACTGTGGCAAATCATTCAGCACACACTATTGTTCAAAAGTGGTTTTTTTTTTTTTTTTTTTTTTTTTTTTTTTTACTTTTATTCAGCAAGGATGCATTAAACTGACCAAAGGTCACTGTAAAGACATTTATGATGTTATAAAGGTTTCTATTTTAAATAAATGCTGTTCTTTTGAACTTTCTATTCATCAAAAAATCCTAAAAAAAAAATGTTTTCCACAAAAATATTAAGCAACACAACTGTTTCCAACATTAATAATAGTAACAAATGTTTCTTGAGCAGCAAATCAGCATATTAGAATGATTAGAATTGTTACTGTATTTTTTAATCAAATTATTGCAGCCAAGCCTGGTGCGCATAAAAGACTTCTTTCAAAAACATTAAAAAAAAAAAAAAAAACTTACTGACTTAACTTTTAAATGTTGGTGCATATAGAATGTGAAAAATGCAGGAAAGAAAAATCAGGTATAGTATAAAAATATGAAAAATCAGGCAAGTATATTCATTGAAGCAAATATACCTTTGTTAAAATCTCCAGCTTCTCAGATTTTTCTCTGGACCCCAGTAAATTTAGCTGTGTCTCGAGGTTTTGGTGGGTAAAAAACAGGTCACCACCTGAAACAAAATCATTTGAGAAACATTGATCTAGATTTTCAGAAAAGTCTGCAATAAAAAGAACTTAAGATGTACCTAAAAAGATCTGAGCTGCTATACACATTTTATAACTTCATTACTGTATGTCAACATTTTGTGTCTATTTTTATCCCTCCTAACAAATTTTAGAAAAACATCTGAGACAATGTTAACATATCCATTAAAAGAGCAATCTTTGAGCAATAAATGATCCTCTGAGAGAATCAGCCTCAAGTTTCTCCATCTGTTAATAGATTAAAGGAGCAGATTAAAGAAATAGTTCATCTAAAAATGAAAATACACATAAAAAGATGGGTTTGGAACCACAAGAGGGTGCGTAAATAATGACAAAATTTTCTTAATATCTAAAGGTTATAGTATCCTTTTTTAATTGTGCCTGTCAGTTCTTTCTGTAAGCACGGAAACCAGTCGCTTCAGGTTTTTGTATTGTAATCAGCAAAATAACAAATGCCAACTGCTCTCACCCCGGCCGCATGACCTGTGCAATGAAACACAATGCTGGAGATGACAGTGCATTCGGAGCTCATGGCAGGAGCATTACCCCACAACCCAGTGTCCTGCTGGGATCTGTTCTCCATCATTTTATACTGTCTGAAATAAGGTGAGGGGGAGCGAACTAACTCACGACAACTGAAGAAAGGTGAACATATGCACGCGGTATCTGAGAAAACAAACTGCTTAACATGAAGAGTGCTGTTTATGGTTCAGTGCAGCATAGCGTGAATATATTTGAGGTCACTCTTGCAAAAGAGATTTTTCATCTCAATGAGTTTTTAATACTGGTTAAATAAAGAAAATGAAAATGAAATGAAATATTTGGTATTTTTCATGAGTCGAGTGCAAAATAGGGTCTGGAAATACTAAAAAGTTAAATATTTTATTTTATATTTTTCATTCCAGCAATGGGAAAAGAAAGTGCTTAAACATGTCATTGATCATTTTATTATTTCAGTCACCATTATATATATATATATATATATATATATATATATATATATATATATATACACACACACACACACACACACACAGATATACACACTAATATGTAATAAATACATTTTATTATTAAATATTTTCTTTAAAAAAACGTATTAAAATAAAAATATTTATGCATTCATATATACATTATTTATGATTCAAAGAAATCATTATTTGTGATTTTTTTATGACATTAAAATATATTAAAGAAATATCTAACTTTGCCTTTTTTAAAAATGTATTCAAATAAAAATATTCATAGATTATTTACTATTTATGACATTAAAACATATTAAAGATATATCATATTAATATGTAAATATGTTACTTTTTAAATCTTTCTTTCTTATTTATTATTATTATTATTATATTACTCTAAGGTGGAGCAAGTCAAAATCATTAATTTGGTATGCGTTTAAAATGGTTTTCATGCTAGGTTAATTTATCTAACATATCTAATGGTTCTCACTACAAAAAAAAAAAAAATATATATATATATATATATATATATTGTAATAAAATAAAAAACAGGGCATTTGTCATTTAAAGGGGTCATCGGATGCAAAATTCACTATACAAGTTCTTTGAACATAAATGTGTGTGTATACATACATCCTATAATGATAAAAATCCACCCAGTGTTTTCTTTTAAATCCCTATTTTAAAATCCTCTTTCTCAAATCAAGCTGTTCTGAGAGCCCCGTCAGAATGACGTAGTTCTGTACAGGCCGCTCCCATGATAGTTGATTGACAAGGCCGTCTTACCTTAGACCCGCCCTGAGTGAGCTGAGAGCTGTCCGCCATTGTGTCGACTTCGGTGCAGGGGAAGACAAGATGTCTCCGATTAAGCGATTGAGGCATTCTGTTGTTGGATGTAATAATGAATATAGCAGTCGTCAATTACTCCCAACATCTGAGCCGCTGAAGACGCAGAGGATTAACGTTACTTTCGTTTTGAAGGGAATGCACCGATCCCCGATCTGCCTAAATGCATCTATGTTTGCGCGAATCATTCGTGATCCAGCTTCATCTACAAAAGAAGTGAGTATAACGGGTGAATCTTTGCAAATCGCCTTTCCTAATAATATGCTAGTTAGCCAGTTTCGCGGCTAAAGTAAACAGTACTGCTCGTCACTCCACGGAAGAGAGGGGCGAGGTCAGCAGAGCTCATTAGAATCAGAATTAGAATGAGCTTTTATTGCCAGGTATGTTTACATATACAAGTATTTTGTTTTCGTGACAGGAGCTTCCACAGTACAACAGAATGACAGTGACAGAACAAAAAACACAGATAATAAAAAGAAGAATTAAAAAAAATAGAACAAGTAAATAAGGAATAAAAATATTCAAATTGACAATTGTATGTACAGATATATAACAAAAGACAGTTGTATGTACAGGAATATTATGTGCAAATTGAAATGTAGACTAAGTATGTGTGTTAGATAAATAAGTGTATAAGTGTATAAATAGTGTGTGTCCCACAATTATTGTCAAGTGTTCATGAGATGGATTGGCTGATGGAAGAAACTGTTCCTGTGTCTGGCCATTCTGGTGCTCAGAGCTCTGTAGCGTCGACCAGACAGCAACACTTCAAAGAGTGAGTGTGCTGGATGTGAGGGGTCCAGAGTGATTTTGCCAGCCCTTTTGCTCACTCTGGATAAGTACAGTTCTTGGAGAGTGGGGAGGGGTATACCAATGATTCGCTCAGCAGTCCGGACTACCCTCTGTAGTCTTCTGATTTGGTAGCTGAGCTGAACCAGACAGTTATTGAAGTGCAGAGGACAGATTCAATGATGGCGGAGTAGAACTGTTTCAGCAGCTCCTGTGGCAGGTTGAACTTCCTCAGCTGACGAAGGAAGTACAACCTCTGCTGGGCCTTTTTAACAATGGAGCTGATGTGAGTGTCCCACTTCAGGTCCTGGGAGATGGTGGTGCCCAGGAACCTGAATGTCTCCACTGCAGTCACAGTGCCGTTCATGATGGTGAGTGGGGGGAGAGCAGGGGGTTTCTCCTGAAGTCCATGATCATCTCCACTGTTTTGAGCGTGTTGAGCTCCAGGATGTTAAGACTGCACCAGACAGCCAGCTCCTTAACCTCCTGTCTGTAGGCAGACTCGTCACCGTCCTGAATGAGGCCGATCAGTGTGGTGTCATCTGCAAACTTCAGGAGCTTGACAGAGGGGTCTTTAGGTGTGCAGTCGTTGGTGTACAGGGAGAATAGCAGTGGGGAGAGAACACAGCCCTGAGGAGCTCCAGTGCTGATCGTACGGGTGCTGGATGTGTATTTTCCCATTAGCATTTAAAGCAACATGGACTAAAAAACGGCTTGCTGAAAACAGAGCTGATTTTGACAGGGGAAAAAAGGTATTTTTTACACTACCACTGAGAAATTTTAACCAAAGTATGTTATAGACTTTTCATTAAGACCCTAAAGAATTGTATCAACTTGTGGAAAATGGTCATCCGATGACCCCTTTAATGATTAAAAATGCAGCACCAAAGTGTAGCATATTCCTGGAAAGCACTATTATGAATTTTCTCAACATATAGGAAAACATCTCAAAATCAATAGCTGCTGAAGTGTTTCCATGGCAAAAAGGAGGAAAAACATAAAACACTCCATTTCCAGTTGTACATCAGCAGGTTGAGAGAGGCGTGTCCTAATTGAAGACCTCACCAGAATCAGATGTCCTTCACAGCAGAGCACTATATGGTCTCAACATCATCAAAAACAGCACTCTGATTATTGAGAAGAATGCATCAGAATTTTAAATTAAAGCTTTTTTGATGTCTAATTTCCCTGTATTGTTCCACGGCCTCTTTGCTGCATCCTCGCGGCTCTGCAGACGTCTCAAACAGAGCGGGTGCCTCATTCAGGGCCCTGAGTGCCGCTATCGCCATGGTGATTTGGCGGTGACGCAGAGCTGATAAGATACTTGAGGGGCTGAGCGCTGAACTCCTGCGGCCCCACATGAAGAGCGCGCCGTGGGGAGGCGAACGGAAGGACTCAATAACGGCCATCAGCATCCACTCTCATTAAGAGGAGGAGAGCACTGGCGCTCACACGTGTGAGACGATGCCAATCGCAAAAGAGTTCACTGCAATGAAGTCTGTCAATGGTCACAATGCACAAAACACAATGCAGCTTCATCTTTAAGAGTGAAAAGTTAAAGACACGTAATATTTTGTACTTGAGTTACTGTGCAGAAGTTTGAGAGTTTTGTGCAACAAATTAATACTTATTTTATACTAATAATAATTTATTTATTTATTCAGCAAAGATGCATTAAAATGTTCAAAAGTGACATTTATAATGTTACAAAAGATTTCTATTTGAAATAAATGCTGTTCTTTTGAACTTTCTATTCATGAAGGAATCAGCTGTTTTCAGGAATCAACAAGAAATCAAGCAACACAACTGTTTTCAACATTGATGCTGTTGCTACCTAAGCAGCAAATCAGCATATTAGAATGATTCTGAAGGATCATGTGACACTGAAGACTGGACTAATTATGCTGGAAATCCAGCTTTGCATCAAAGAAATAAATTACATTTTAAAATATATTCAAACAGAAAACAGTTATTTTAAACTGTAATAATATTTCACAATTTTTCTGTATTTTTGAACAAATAAATGCAGCCTTGGTGAGCACTTGGTGAGACTTTTTTCAAATCTCTATTACCCCAAACTTAGTGTAATTTAACTTGTACATAAAATAGCTTGAAAGCTACATTTAAACTTTGTACCAGATCTAGTGTCAAGATACTGTTTTTATTAAATATGTGGTTACTTAAGACTGAAATGTACTGAACTCAAGTCCAACACATTGCAAGTGTGCAGTTATACAGGCCGCACGCTTGTTCGGAAGTTCTGTTCAGCTTCTGTGTCATTATACCAAATACATTCAGGTCATTAGCTCCAAAAATACTGTTAGTATTTAACTAATTAGTTTACTAATTTTAACTAACTTACCTAGCAAGTTTCTCTTAAAACTGTTGCTCTTCCCTGTCAGCAGCTGATCTGAAAAAGAAAATAATTAGAGAAAATTAGTTCATAATTCCCACTTTAATGCTGAGATTGCAACGAAATGCTGAAAGCTTGCAAAACAATTGTGCTTATATACTTGCATAGAGCCTTTTGGCCTTAACATCTGTTTTACAGGCATCATTATAGGCATCCAAGGCACACTCACAGTCAGACATTAAATAGATACAAATACAAGCAGTTCAATCTCATTTTATTTCACTTAGTATTTGTCTGTTATGTGTTTGTTTGGTCCAGACGGTGCAACATCAGATTCATCTCATGAGGATTAGTCAAGTAGTTTGTGTATAGGACAAGTTGCCTATGATTAACATTCAGTTCACTTTTGTGGTTGCCTATGTAGTCGGCGAGGCTGTTCACTAGATTTTGGCACAGAGCCTGACACACGTCGGGGCAAAGCCTCCCTCGTGTCCAGGCTGTGAATCTTTTTGCAATTCAGGCTCACAGCAATTTGTCTGTTTCATTTTGTTCCATTTGTCTTTGACAGGCCCGTTCCACAGCCGTCTGACAGCGTGAGCCGACTGACATGCAGAAGAATAACTTTGTGAAAAGCTTTTCTCATATAATTACAGCGCGACTGAAATCAGGGACACACACAGGCACATGATTGACACGTGTCATTGTGTTTTCACTCTTTTCTGTGCTTAAAAGAACAAGTCGTTTCACAATACAGTGTCAGCAGGGTGTGCGCTTCAATTTTTTATGTAAGAAATTAAAAATGATGGAGAGAGATTAAATACATGGCAAACTGGATGTATACATATATATGTACCTAGGTACACACACACACACACACACACACACAAAAACAGCTGTGATTTTTGTCAATACAGTGCAGGTCAAATGGGGTCCAAAGTGAGTATGCTAAGCTAACAATCACCAATTTCTCTTATTTTTCAATCCCTCTCCACTAAAGACCTGTCATATAGAGACCTTTTCCACCGTGCAATCAATTCCTGATGAATAAAGAACAAGTCTCCACATTTGTATCTCACTGAGAAAATTTCCCTCGTTTCTTATTGTTTCCATTGTTCATTATTTCTGGGAAATGTCACATTACTTCAGTAAAGACTGGACTGTGAACAGTATGGACTGTGAATGCAGGTTTATCTTTGCTTTAGAACATTGTGTGCACATGTCCAGTCTTTCAGGATGAAAATACTTCTGTCAGAAAAAAAAAAAAAAGGCAAGATGTTTTGTGTGGGAAGAGCATTTCAATGGCATCCAGCTGAGATGATTGCGAGATTCTGAGAGGCTCTAAAACTCTGAATACAGACTTTACCATATAATTCCATAAAGCAATATTCACACATTGTCTGGATGTTTTCTGTAAAACATTCTTAAAATGCAATGGTCCCCAGATAATACTGTACCCCAAAAATACCAGACATGTAATCAGTTGTTCTCATGTGAACAACCACTAACAAAAAAACCCAAAACTAAAGCAGCTGGTGGGGATCTCCCATATCGCTGTGGTCTGGCAGGGTTCCTCAGAAATGTCTCTTTGAGACTAAAGGTCAGGTTTTCAGCTTACCGTCTGGATCCAAGTTTTAGTCACATGTGGCTCAGGGTTCATGTTTGTCAAAAGTCTGAATTGATTTGGGAGTGATTGAGTCCATTCTCACAACAAACATGAAATTCCATGTTATTGGATGATTTCACTAGCAGAGGTTAATAGTCAGTGAAAAATTAATGGTTCTTAAGTAAATGTGTGTATACCAATTACAGTGTGTGACGTGACCACATGCACATGCAAACGCAAACACAAATGTTTAGGTTCGTTAAGACATTTGAATATTTTTGTCAGAAGTCTCTTGCTCACCAAAGCTGCAATTTTAATTAAAAATACAGTAAAAACAATAATATTGTGAAATATTGTTACATTTTTTTAAAATTCTATTTAAATATATTTTTAAATGTAATTTATTGCCGTGATCAAAGCTGAATTTTCAGCATCATTACTCCAGTCTTCAGTGTCACATGATCCTTCAGAAATTATTCTAATATGCTGATTTGCTGCTCAAGAAACAGTTCTGTCTATTATCAGTGTTGAAAACAGTGTCGCTTAAAATGAAAATTTTGATCAAATTTACTCATTCTAAGGCCATTCAAGATGTAGATGAGTTTGTTTCTTCGTCAGAACAGATTTGGAGAAATGTATCATTACATCAGTTTCTCACCAATGGATTCTCTGCAGTGAATGCGTGCCGTCAGAATGACATTCCAAACAGCTGATAAAAACATCGTAATAATCCACACCACTTCAGTCAATCAGTTAACATCTTGTGAAGTGAAAAGCTGCATGCTTGTAAGAAACAAATCCATCATTAAGATGTTTTTAACCTTAAACCGTTGCTTCCAGCTAAAATACAAGTTCATAATCCAAAAAATTGCTTCCTCCAGAGAAAAAGTCACCTCTTCTGAATCAGGAGAGAAATATGCACAGATGAAGCACCGCTAACAAGCAAAAAACAGTTGTAAACAAACATGTTGGTTGATTTTGATGTGAGAGGACAACTGAGATGGTCTATTTCACTAGAGGAAGCATTATTATGGATTATAGACCCATATTTTTCCCGAAGAGACAGTATGAAGTACTGTAAATGCCATTAACTGATGGACTGGTCTGGATTATCGTAATGTTTTTATCAGCTGTTTAGACTCTCATTCTGACAGCACCCATTCACTACAGAGGATCCACTGCGGAGCAAGTGACGTAATGCTACATTTCTGCAGATTTGTTCAGATGAAGAAACAAACTCATCTACATCTTGTATGGCATGAGGGTAAATACATTTCGCTACTGCTGTCATGTTATAAAAGCACAAAAACACTTGAGGCAATGCTTTACATTGATTTTACCATGGTTAAAAGGATTTTAAGCACTCTGCTTCATGTCGCAATCACTATACGGCCTCAAGTGGCGTATTGCTTGAACAGGCTCCATATGTACAAATGTTTCTCATATTCTTTCTCAAATATTTATCCATTTGTATGTTTACAAGTTTACCACCTAATATCTGAATCGGCGCTCACTAAACCATGCAGCATGTCTTGCGGTTGTCATGGTTACGCCGCACTCAAATGCATGAGTCACATGATAAGCGCAATACAGCACATGTCCGTTTCGTGGTAATGATTGTGGGAAACACTGTCCAAAAAACAGAGTGATGTACAGTGTTGCCGGGAAGAGTTTGGAGTCAAGTGGGCGGTCTGCGTGTACCCTGTCATCTCCTGGCGATGCAGAACGGGGGGGCCCCCCGGGGGGGAAACTGCTCAATTGGAAAATACATTGACGATGCATTGCACAATAAAATCAGAAAGACTGTTTCGTTGTGTAAACCAGCTTGTCACTATACAGATAAAGAGGGTAATAGTCTGTCTATAGCCTGTCAGCAGCAAAATGCATGTCACCCTGCACAGATTGTCCTCTCAGACAAGTATGCATTATTAATGTACAGTACTATGACAGAAAACAAGCTCCTTCCAGGATATGACCTGACTGCAACCTCAGGTCTCCTTCCGTTCAATCCCACATTACCCTGGAGTCATGCAAACTGGATCCATTCTGCTGAAATAATAGAACAAAATCACCAGTTAAATAATATTAATAAAAATGTAGAAGGAGAAGATTATATTGATATTTTTAGGTGCTGTAACTGGTTACCATTTTCAGTGTATTTTTTGAACTTTTTTAGCACCATTTTGCAATTTAGTTTAGTAATCCAATGGTGACATACAGTATTTATTTTAGTACAAATATTTCATGTATTATCTCAACAAGAGCTCAAGAAATTTCAATCTTATGCAAAAAAAATAAATAAATAAAAAGTAATTTGATTTAGTTTTAGATTTATTATAAAATGTTACACTGTAGGATATTCAAGCTATTATTTTGACATCTTGCTATTGCGATGTTCACATCCACAAATTAGTAAATCTATATAACATTTAATGCGAAAAATCTCTGTGAGGCTTCAGACCGAATAAATAAACATGGGAAAAGTTCTGCATAAACATTATAGATCTAATTAATAGCAGGAGCTAAAACATATATTATGTAATTCTTGTGACTCATACTACATCAAGTATTTACTACAAATTGCCCAATTAAAAATGTATTTTTTGTGAGTCACTCCAATGGAATCAATAACTGGTGAAAAATTATACAAAAATTATTATAAAAATACACTATAATTAAAAAGTTTAGGGTTTGGTACATTTTTTGTTTATTTTTCAATGTATATTATGCTAAATATGTAGTAAAAACAGTAATATTGTAAAATAGTATTATATTTTAAAATAACTGTTTTCTATTTGAATATGTGATGCACAGCTGAATTTTCAGCATCATTACTCCAGTCTTCAGTGTCACATGATCCTTCAGATATCATTCTGATATGATGATTTGCAGCTAAAGAAACATTTATTATTATTATTAATAATGTTGAAAACAGTTGTTCAGCTTAATATTTTTGTGGAAACCATGAAAAAACAACATTTTTGAAAAAAAAATTATGAATACAAGCTCCAAATGAACAGCATTTATTTCAAATGGAAATCTTTGTGACATTATAAGTGTATTTATTGACATTTTGATCAATTTGCAATTCTGTCATCATTTACTCAGCCACATTCAGCTCCAAACTCAATTAACTTTCTTCCCTGAAACACAAATGGTCCATAAAATTGGTCCATACAATTTCTGCACTATATTTTAAGTCTTTTGAAAATCTACACCATGTCTCCCAAATCTCATTTGTCCTTCTGCACTTTCAAACCTTTTGACTCCAGATGCTTTATACCTGGATTTTCAGCAATCAAATAAGCATATCTTAACTTAGTCATATCATCATTTTTTAATATCAACTTAAATAAGCTCACAAAATGCTATTGTTTGAATTCAGAAGATTTCTGGAATATTGCATTTTCTTATAAATTTTTCTTTGAATACAGTACAAGCTCCTACTGCTGTACTGTGGCTATTTCAGTCTGTAGGATCTTTTCCTGTATCGCGAATCCTGCTGCAGCTGCTGCTGCTGTGTGTTTGTAGTTAGAAACATCACAGTAATTACAAACACACATGCATTCCAGCCTCATTCTGTCAGCCAATATTGTCATCAAACTCAGATATTTGTCATTTCAGAGAAACCATCTGTTTCCAGTGTGCAGGCGAGGAAGGAACAAGAAGCCGCAATCTACAGAAAAGAATATAGATTTATGTGGGTTTTCACATCCAACCGTCAACACTTCACTGCTCTTCAGATTTCACCAAAACAAGCTTTACCTGCCCTCTGTGTCTCAGCAAAAGATCACAAAAGTCTCATGGTTACAATTTCCATGGTAACTATGACCAGGTCATCTATTCATCAGATGAAAACCCAAAGAGCTTCATGCAGATCAGAGCAAACCTGAGACTCTCCAGCACAGACAATTCATGAACTGATGTTCCAACACAACACACCTACACTAGTGTTAATTTCGTTAACGAAGACGATGACGAAAATGTTCATTGACAAGCTTTTTTCCTATGACTAAGGCGAGACGAAGACGAGACGACAATAAGGTCAATAAACGATAACTATGACTACAGGTGCATCTCAATAAATTAGAATGTCGTGGAAAAGTTAATTTATTTCCGTAATTCAACTCAAATTGTGAAACTTGTGTATTAAATAAATTCAATGCACACAGACTGAAGTAGTTTAAGTCTTTGGTTCTTTTAATTGTGATGATTTTGGCACACATTTAACAATATGACTAGGTTTGGTTCCCCTTGGGCACAAGCTCTCTCAGGTAAGCGCTGAAGTCTTGTTTGGAATCTGCTGTCTGAGGATAGCTGTGTTCCAGCTCGGAGACTGCTCCCCCTTGTGGGGTCTTTAAGTAGTGGTCTCCTTGAGCCCTTGCCTAGACTGTGCTGTCTCCCCTGTTCGATTTTTTTATGTAGATGGCCCACTTCATGGCCTGGGCAAACTTCAGCCTTATCTGAAGGAAAGGCTATTTGTGGATGGTGTTTTGGCCGTTGCTTGCATCAGGCTTTGATCTGTACTAGTGGGTTTTTGTGTTCGCTTCTTAGCGAATCATTACTATGGTCTGGATCATCCTATTGTGAGCCTCTGGTCAATATATCTGTAAAGACTCGCTAGCCTACTGTGGGACTGACACGGATTGGGGACCTCCTAAGGGTGGTTATATTTCAGCCATTGCCATGGCAGGACGGGCTTACTTGGATACAGCTTTCTGAGGCTAACTGTGTGTTAATTTACCCTTTCCTGGAAGTGTAGCTATCTGAGAATAGCTATGTGTTAGCTTGGTGATTGCTCCCCTGATTAGGGTTGTTAAGTAGCGGTCTCCTTGGGCCCTGCCTAGATAGTGCTGTCTCCCCTTATAGGGTTTATAATTGGACAGCCCACTAATGGTGGTCTTGGCAGTTGCAGTGGTCCCCTTTTCATAGAGCCTAGCTATCTGAGGATAGCCATGTGCTAGCTCGGTGATTGCTCCCCTGCCTAGGGTTTTTAAGTAGCGGTCTCCTTGAGCCCTTACCCAGACAGTGCTATCTCCCCTGCTAGGGTTGTAAGTAGACAGCCCACTCTCCGTTGTCTGGGTAGTTTCAGTCGGTTCCACCTCTGGTAGCCCTTCCTACACACATAGCTATCTGAGGATATCTATGTGCTAGCTCAGTGACTGCTCCCCTTCCTAGGGTCTTAAGTAGCGGTCTCCCTGAGCCCTCGCCTAGATAGCGCTATCTCCCCTGCTAGGGTTGTAAGTAGATAGCCCACTCTTGTGGTCTGGGCAGCCTCATAGGAGGGCTTACCGGGGTTTTTCAGGCTAGCTGTATGGGACCAGCTGCTGATAACTCGGTGATTGCTCCCCTTCTTAGGGTTTTAAGTAGTGGTCTCCTTGAGCCCTACCTAGACAGTGCTGTCTCCCTTGCTAGGGTTGTAAGTAGACAGCCCACTCTTTGTGGTCTGGGTAGTCTTAGTCTGTCCCCTTCTGGTAGCCTTCCTAGGTGCATGGCTATCTGAGGATATCTATGTGCTAGCTCAGGGACTGCTCTCCTTCCTAGGGTTTTTAAGTAGCGGTCTACCTGAACCCTTGCCTAGAGTGTGCTATCTCCCCTGTTAGGGTTGTAAGTAGATAGCCCACTCCTGTGGCAGCCTCATAGGAGGGCTTACCGGTTTTTCAGGCTAGCTGTGTGGAACCAGCTGCTGATAGCTTGGTGATTGCTCCCCTTCTTAGGGTTTTAAGTAGTGGTCTCCTTGAGCCCTACCTAGACAGTGCTGTCTCCCCTGCTAGGGTTGTAAGTAGACAGCCCACTCTTTGTGGTCTGGGTAGTCTCAGTCGGTCCCCTTCTGGTAGCCTTCCTAGGTGCTTGGCTATCTGAGGATATCTATGTGCTAGCTCAGGGACTGCTCCCCTTCCTAGGGTTTTTATGTAGCGGTCTCCCTGAGCCCTTGCCTAGAGTGTGCTATCTCCCCTCCTAGGGTTGTAAGTAGATAGCCCACTCCTATGGCAGCCTCATAGGAGGGCTTACCGGGTTTTTCAGGCTAGCCCACTCTTTGTGGTGTGGGTAGTCTCAGTAGGTCCCCTCCTGTTCTACTATTCCTAAAATCCATGTTTATGGTAAGCGTACCAGCTAGCTTCAGTGCGCTTTCTAAAATCCACATTGTGGTAAGTGTGCACGCTCGGCACCCTGCGCACTTTTCTAAAATTCTGTATGGTATGGGTTACGCGCTCGACTTCGTTCCCATTCTCTGAGTGGGTTCAGGCCCCAGTTCACTTTGGGCCCCACTCCACATATGTATCTCTGTCGATACTTCTGAACAGGGCTTCCTCTCGTTTCTCTAGGTACATGGCTATCTGAGGATATCTATGTGCTAGCTTAGGGACTGCTCCCTTCTTGGGGTTTTTAAGTAGCGGTCTCCCTGACCCCTTGCCTAGACAGTTCTATCTCCCCTGCTAGGGTCTTAAGTAGATAGCCCACACTCTGTGGTCTGGGCAGCTTCACAGGTAGGTTTACCAGGGGTTTTTAGTTTTTGGTCCTGTAGCCCCTTCCTAGGGATATAACTATCTGAGGATAGCTATGTGACTGCTCCCCTTCTTGGGGTTTTTAAGTAGCGGTCTCCCTGAGCCATGGCTTAGAAAGTGCTATCTCCTCTGTGGGGTTTTAAGTAGATAGCCATTCCCTTGGTCTGGGCAGCTCTTTAGGAAGGTCCTTTTTCATAAGACTCTTTGGATATAGCAATCTGCGGATAGCTGTGTCCTAGCTGGGATTGTTGGTAGCAATCTTGAGGACTCCTCTAGGCTTCCAGCCTCTCAGTGGTCTTATGTATATAGCTACTATCGTTCACATAGCATAGCTATCTGAGGATGTCTGTGTTCTTAGCTTGGTTAGGGTGTTCAACCTTATCTGGTAACGGGCTCCCTCATTTTACCAAGTTACGTGAGCGGCCCGAGGTGTCAGTGGCTTGACCACTTTCTGAGGAAAGGTTTAGTGTATGTCTGTCACCTACTTGGTGCTCTCTCACCAGGTGGACAGGCATGCGCCTCAGCATGGCGTGATTGGATATCGTTCCCCAAAGTTTCCACCAGGATGCAGCGTTGAGTTCCCTAGAAGGGGAACATCTCGGGTTACTCATGTAAACATGGTTACATGGTGCCCTTTTATACTTTCGGGTACCCGCCTATGACGTCACTGGCCACGTGGACCAATAGGATTGGAGTTGTTTTATGCATGCTTCCGGCATCGGTCATGCAGACAGCATTCCCCAAAGTGTCCACCAGGACGCAGTATCTCGTTCCCTCTCAGGAAACCATGGTTACATGAGTAACCCGAGACGTTCCTGAGCTCTTAACAGAGAGCTGTGAGTGACATGTCAAACAAAAGTGAGATTTCACTGAAAACCAGCGGAAAACAGACACTCTGTTCCCTCCGCTGAGAGTTCCTCTGTTTCACTATATAAACTCTTTTGTCCTCCATGGTCAGGTTCAGACGTACAGTAATGATGAGTGGCAGAGAGCAGCGGAAGTCGTCCTCTTGCAGTGAGGGTGAGATCTGTAAGGACCCTTCACACCAGAAAAGTGTGAAGAGATTCAACGACCCTTCATCCAAAACACAACTGTCTGCGTGATAACATGTCTCTGTCCTGTCAGATTCCCAGAGAAATCCCAGCTGCGGCATTACAGACAACTTACTCGGGAAAAGGTGCTAAGGCAGGCATCACTATTAATATTTAAAGCCGCATAATAATGTATATGTAATATATAATATAAGTAATTGCAACTTCTTATCTCACAAATCGGACTTTGCTTCTTGTAATTTTGAGAAAAAAGTCATAATTGCAATAAATAAACTTAGAATTCTGACTTTTCTCTGAAAATTCCAAGTTTACATCTCACAATGGTTTTCTTTTTTTTTTTTTTTTTTTAATAATTCATTTTTGCCATTGTTGCCTGTATATAAAAAAGGTAATTGTGATTTTTTTTTTCTTCTCACAATTCAGACTTTGTTTCTTGCAATTCTGGAAATAAAAGTCTTAATTGCAGCATATAAACTTAGTATTCTTTTCTTGCAATTCCAAGTTTACAGCTCACATATTTTCTTTCTCTAAATAAGTAATTAAGTAATTACTGAGTTTGCATCTAGCAATTTTTTTTTCTCTAAATACTGAGTTTACATCTCTCAATTCTGCTTTTTGTTTCCAAAAAAGGGGTTGTGACATTTTTTTCTCACAATTGTGACTTTTTATCTCACAATTCTGCCTTTGTTTCTCACAATGTACTGGCAACCATCCAGAACACTATGATATAAAGAATGTAGATTTTTATATAATGGAATATGACAGTAGAGGCAGAAATAGCATGAAAATGTAAAATGATTTGCATTTTAATGGTACTTTGTTAATTATAGATTCAGAAGCATTTGTAATTAGAAATTTAATTCATTCAAAATGGCTGTGTCCAATTTCTTATAATCTCTGGTTTCCTGAGATCTGTTTCCAAGAGACCTGTGTATCACTTTAAATGAGCTACTTACCAATATGACCCACTTTACATGGTTTCAATTAGGATGGTAAGATCCAACCAGCTCTTTCCTATTCCATTCTTCGGCACAGAACAAGAAGGAGACCCTTCGAGAAAGTCACAGTACAGCCACCTCCACATTTCTCTGAGTTCATAAACACCTGCATTCACAATTAAACACAAAAACACAAGCATGTACTGTAATATTTGATGCATCAAAGCATATTAAAACTGGTGACAGAGTTCAGAGAAAGTAAAATGGCTTTCCTCTTAAGTCAGTATGTCTGACAAATGAAATGATTATACGTGTGCCGCGTCTGCAAGGTTTAATTCGCACTAATTAGCTGGGTTAATGTCTACGGTAATTTCTCAATTAGATATTTTAACTCTACTGAGAGCAGGTGGAGAGTGCTGCACCTGTTCACAATAATTGAATGTAGGAGTGCAGAGGCGAGATGTCAAAGTTAGACTCATTAGACTGTTCAGAATGGAATACTAGTGCTCACTAGATACTGTGCACTATATAGTGGTAAAAATTACTATTAAAAAAGCACACTACCAGTCAAAAGTTTGGAATAATTAAGTTTTTTTTTATATGTTTTTGAAAGAAGTCTCTTATGCTCACCAAGGCTGCATTTATATGATCAAACATGCAGTAAGAACAGTAATATTGTAAAACATTGTAATTTAAAAGAACTGTTTTATATTTGAATATATTTTAAAATGTAATGCATTCCTGTGATACATAACTGAATGTTCAGCATCATTACTCCAGTCTTCAATGTCACATGATCCTTCAGAAATCATTCTAAAATGCTGATTTGCTGCTCAAGAACCATTTCTTATTATTATCAATTATTATTATTGAAAACTGTTATGCTGCTTTATATTTTTGTGTAAACTGATGCATTTTTTTCCAGCATTTTTTGATTAGAAAGTAAAAAAAAAAAAAAACAGAAGTTATTTGAAATATAAATCTTTTGTAACAAATGTAAAAGTGTTTACTGTCACTTTTGACCAATTTAGTGTATCTTTGCTAAATAAACATATTTATTTTTTTTAATCTCACTTAGTTAACTTTTGAATAGTAGTGTATCACTGTTTCCACAAAAATATTAAGCAGCATTTCAAAGTTTTCAGCATTGATAATAATAAGAAATGTTACTTCAGCAGCAAATAATCATATTATACAATGATTTCTAAAGGATCACGCTCAGCTTTGCATCACAGGAATAACTAATATTTTGAAATATACTCAAATAGAAAACATTTATTTTGCATTTTTAATCTGAACATGTATTTTAAAATAAAAGCATTTTTTGTTTTCCAATAAAATAATGTTTACATGCAAAATCTTACACTAATTATGCCTAAAAAACAACATATAAAATCATGTAAATGCATTAAACAATGTTTTGTAACTGGGTAAAAGCCATAAATAATTTAAGCAAAAAGTCCAGATTACCCAGATTTCTCTGCAAGTAAAGACTCTTGGTGGTGTTCTGGTGGCAGAGAAAAATAAATAATAGTAATTTATTTAAATGATTTCAAATTTAAGGTTTTCTTGCATTATATGTTTTTTTTGTTGTTTTTTTTTTTAGATTCCTTTAGAAATTACTGCTTTTGAAATTCATCGGTATCTTTATGTGTTTGTAAACACACTCAATGAGACTGTTAATCATTCTTAAAACAGAAAAACGAAGACGCAGTCAAGAACATTGCATTTTGGAATGCAGTATTTATCCCAAATGAGGCCTGCTACTAATTTTAAAAAATGTGCAATATGCAATCAGGAATAATGCACATTTTAAAACATTGTATTAGACCATTGAGTATTACATGCATACAGTAAATCTGCATACTGTCCACAGTATAAATATTGCAGAAACAAAACATGTAGTGTATGCTATATTGTTATTCTGAACACGCCCACACAAACACACTAATGGCAGCAATGCAGAGGTAAACAAGACAGTGTTTTAGAAAATGATATGTCTTCTGCTAAGTCTTAATCATGAGATATATCAAGCAGTGAACTCTGTGATGTTCTTCTAATCAAGTGTTCAAAGATCAGCTGCTTCCTTTTAAAAATGACATTCAATTAGCTGTCCAATGTAGGCTGTTGATCAGTATTAGCTTCATGATTGCCACTAAATTAAAGGCAGTGATGTATATTTGGATGTGCGGTTCTGTGCGTAACGAGGATGCGGACAGGTACACTGAGCGCAGCAGCAGCAGCAGCTCTGTTGAAGCATGCTCTCGCTGGTTGACGCTCGGCTGTCTAATGGAAGTCAATGACTCGCATTAGAAAGGTTCCAGAACAGACAGAGTATCCATGGAAACCTGCGCTGGAGAGCATGTCCGTCCCAGTGCCTGCAGCGATATCTTGTAATTACAGAGCCATTTATTCTGCACTCGGGAAAAAAAAGCCCTCAGTGATGGTCGTAATCACGGCCGTCTGAAGGATCCGCGTGTAAGTATGGCAGCCTACGCATGACCTGATTAAAATTCCAACTAAATCAAGTCCTTCTGGCCTGCGAGAACATCTCATCTGTGAAGTGACACATGATATCATGTGTGCCGTCACGCCGACGTGTCAGAATAACCTGCTACATGGCAGTACATGTGGTGGGCCACAACCTCTGTGTGTAAGCAAATTTAATTTATCACTTTGTTGTTGACCATGAACACTCACAGTCTCTTCTTGTGATATGTTACATGTCAAACATCTTATAATGTAACTGAATACATCATACTGATCAATACTAATAGTAAATTGTAACAATATAATATAAATAGATTTTAATGTATTTTCTGAACAATTGCTACACTCTATAAAATGCTGGGATAATATTTTTTTTTAACCCAAATGCTGGGTTCAACCTGTTTGGGTCGTTTTATTGGGTTGTTTTTAATATTTTTACCCAGGTGCTGGGTAGTTTTTCTGCACATTAAAAAAAGCTGGGTTATTTATTTATTTTTAATACAAATGCTGGGTTCAGTTTGTTGGGTCATTTTACTGGGTTATTTTTAATGTATATTTTTTTACCCAGGTGCTGGGTAGTTTTTTCTGTTACTAAGCTGCTGGGTTATTTTTTCTACCCAACCGCTGGGTTGAGCTTGCTGGGTAACATGCTGGGTAGTTTTTGTGTTACACAGCCGTTGGGTATGTGGCTGGGTCAATCTCACTGACAGCTGAAACTATACACTCCTCCTCTCCCTCCGAAACAACCCAGCACGGGGTTACTTCAACCCAGCTGCTGAGTTACAGTCGGAGCATGGGCTTTTCATCCTCTACAGGAGACAGCAGTTCTCAGCGACGCCGATTTGGTGCACTTCTTCAGCAAAATAAAGGTTTGATACATTTTATTTAATTTATAAAGTCTTTACTTGCTGTAAAATATATTATTTTACGCAACGCAACATACAAGGACGAGATGTCAGTCAGCTAAATGCGTCCACAGCAGTCGTTTCGCATGATGGAAACGACTTTTACCTTGCATAACATGAACTGATTTTATTCAATATAATACTGAATATAATTTTATTTAATGTCATAATATGTTCTCTAATCTCAGTAGTGTTTGTTTATGGGCAGGTTATGGAGTCAGTCACGGCATCTTTCAGCTACGAGTGAAATACGAGGTGGCAGTCTGAGGTTTGCAGTTTCCCCGGCGAACAGCAGCCCTTCACCGGTTCAGATTCAGCACCATTTCAGTGAAAAGGGATTAGAGAACGGTTGAATACACTTAAAAGGGTCATCGGATGCAAAATTCACTTTTACATGTTGTTTGAACATAAATGTGTGCTGGCAGTGTGTGTACACATCCACTCTATAATGACAAAAATCCACCCAGTGCTTTTTTTTTAAATCCCCAATAATAATAATCACTTTCTCAGATCAGGCTGTTCTGAGATTCTTGGCAGAGTGACGTAGTTCTGTACAGGCCCCTCCCACGACTGTTGACTGACATGGCCGTTTTAGCACAGACCCACCCTGAGACGCCAGAGCAGGTGTAGACAAGAATGTCTCCTAAGTGATTGAGGTGTTTTGTTGTTGGATGTAATAATGAACATAGCAGTCGTCATTTACTCCTGACATCTGAGTCAAGACATCAAGACGCAGTGAATTATGTTTGTTTTTGAAGGGAGTCCGCCCCCTGATCTACCTGAATGTATCTATGTTTGTGCGAATCATTTGTGATCCAGCTTCACCTACAGAAGAAGTGAGTATAAGGATTTTTTTTTTTTTATGAATCTTTGCAAATCACCTTTCCTATAATGCGCTAGTTAGCAAGTTCCGCAGCTAACCGCGGCTATAGTTTACAGTCTCTCAGAGAACGGCTCATCATCCCACAGAAGAGAGGGGCGGGGTGAGCAGAGCTCATTAGCATTTAAAGGGACATGCACCGAAACAGGTCGCTGTGAACAGAGCTGTTTTTGACAAGGTTAAAAGGGTGTTGTTTTACACTACAAATTAGAAATTTTAACCAAAGTATGTTATAGACTTTTCATTAAGACCCTAAAGTATCATATCAACTTGTGGAAAATGGGCATCCGGTATGTGTTCTGTCCAATATTTACCCAGCGCTGGGTTGCCAAATAACCCAAGTTGTGTTGTTTTTAACGCAGCATTTTTTAGAGTGTAGGCTTGCTATGCAGTTGCAAGGGTGTTCTGTTGTTCTGAGCGGGTTTAAGAGTGTTACTATGTGGTTGCTACTGTTGTTTCTAGGGTGTTCTGGTTGCCAGGGTGTTGTCATATGCTTGCTAAAGTGTTCTGAGTGGGTTTTAACACATTGCTATGCAGTTGCTTGGGTGTTCTGGTTGCTAGGGTGTTGTCATACAGTTGCTAAGGCATTCTGAGAAGGTTTTAACACATTGCTATGTAGTTGCTAGGGTGTTCTGGTTGCCAGGGTGTTTCCATGTGGTTGCTAAGGTGTTCCGAGTGGGTTTTAACACATTTCTATGTTGCTAGGGCATTTCTGGTTTCCAGGGTGTTGTTATACAGTTGCTATGTCAATATAACAGCTAAAAATATCTTACAGACTTACAGTGTTGCTAAATTTTGTTATGCTGTTGCTAGAGTGTTTCTGGTTGCCAGGGTGTTGTCATGTGGTTGCTAATGTGTTCTAAGTGGGTTTTAACACATTGCTATGCTGTCGCTAGGGTATTTGTGGTTGTGAGGGTGTTGTCATACACTTGCTTAGGTGTCCTGAGAGGGTTTTAAAACATTGCTATGCTGTTGCAAGGGTGTTTCTGGTTGTCAGGGTGTTGTCATGTGGTTGCTAATGTGTTCTAAGTGGGTTTTAACATATTGCTATGCAGTCACTAGGGTATTTCTGGTTGTGAGGGTGTTGTCATACACTTGCTTAGGTGCCCTGAGAGGGTTTTAAAACATTGCTATGCTGTTGCAAGGGTGTTTCTTGTTGCCAGGGCGTTGTTATACATTTCCTCGGGGGTTTTTAGAGTGTTGCTATGTAGTTGCTAGGATGTTGTGGTTGTCAGGGTGTTGTCATGTGGTTGCTAAGGTATTCTGAATGGGTTTAAATACATTGCTATGCTGTTGCTATGGTTTTTCTGGTTGCCAGGGTGTTGTCATATGGTTGCTAGTAAAGTAAATTATAGTAGTAAAGTAAAAAGAACAAGTTTTAACCCCTTTAATGTGTGATTCATAGTAACAGCACACCTCTCTTCAACAAGCTGCATGATAGGATGAACTCCTCACAGACGGTTAATGCTTATGGGTTTATTCAAAGCAAGCACCAATAACTATTATTACCAATATTATTTCACTATTAATATTTTCTTCATCATGATGTTGGCTGCCTATTACCGCAACGCAGGTGGACTGACAGGGCTGTCTGTCAAACTCTGCTCATATTTAGACATTTTATTGAGAGGTTTTGAGCTACAGCACGTTGTCATGGAAACAACAGATAAAAAGGCTATCAATTGGAAAGCTAAATGAGCCGGGAATAAAAAAAAAAAAATAAATAAATAAAAAAAGGAAAAGGAGAAGTGAATAAAAAATGAATCAATCTAGCAATTAATGAATGAATTAATATTTTCTAAAATTTTAACAGGAGACAAATATAAATCTTATTTAACTAGGACTAATTTTGGATAACTAAGTCCTTCAAACTACTGGATGATTTTTCAGAGTAAAAGTGAAAATATTTCTCCTCATGAGGTCTGTCCACTGATCCATCATTAGAGCAGAAATATGACATAAGATCTCAGAGACATCTATTTAAACTCCAGAAGTCTTGGGAAAAATCATGATGGATTGCAGAAACGAGACGTGACAAAAAAAAAACATGACCACAAAACCACTGTGACAACATTTTAGTGCTGTTAGCTTAGGAAAACATCAGTATTTCCTATACTAGGGTAAACTGAGGAGAGGTGTGCTAGTACTTCTCTAAATGAGATCAAACATACTATTTTCATCTTTCAGTCAATAAAACAGTTGATTTTTTTTTTTTTTTTTTTACAGACTTATGGTGTGTTCACACCAAAAGTGAAGCGAATATTTGCATTGCATTACCCGCTCTAGATTGCTTGCAGGATCTTTTTTTCCGTCACTTATGAAAATAAAAATATAAAAACAATAAAAAACATTTTCTGATACAAACGGATGTGTCATCATCCGCTCGAGTTGAAATTTTGTGTCTATTCACATCTTTGCTTTGACTTTGTATGCAATCTCATGTAATTAAATTCACTTTTGGTTTGCACACACTATTACAGTGTTTTATGCTGTTAGTAGGGGATTCTGGTTGCCAGGTAGTTGTTATGTGGTTGCTAAGGTATTCTGAGTGGATTTTAACACATTGATATGCTGTTGTGGGAGTATTTCTGGTTTCCAGGTTGTTTTTATATAGTTGCTAAGTTAAGTCAATATAACAGCTAAAAATATCTTACACACTTACTTACAGTGTTGCTATATGGTTAGTCAGGTGTTCTGGTTGCCAGGGTATTGTCATGTGGTTGCTAAGGTCATCTGAGTGGGTTTTAACACATTGCTATGCTGTTGCAAGGATGTATTTGGTGGTCAGGTTGTTGTTATGCAGTTGCTAAGTCTATAAAACAGTTAAAAATATTTTACAGGCTGACCCCTGATGTACACTGCACGCGTCTGCGGTGCGTTACGGCTCCGACGCGGCTACCGGAGCCGATCGCGGCCACTCTAGTCAATGCTTGTGTTTACACCAGACGCGCCGCGGCACGTTTCAAAGCGTCCCAGAAGCGGCTCTCCGCGCCGCTTCGTTAAATATAGGCGCCTAGTATATTTTTGACGCACGCCGCGTCCAAACCGCACAGCAAATACAAAATAAGTCAAAAATCATGTCAATTTCAAAATAAACACCCTGTGCAGACTCCCAATTGTATTTCACATCACTATATTCTTGCTAGGAGGCCAGAAATAGATGACAAGAGGTTCATCCTCAAAGTTGAAAAACACACATTATTATATGACACCACAAATCCTTTTTACAAGGACAACTGCAAAAAGGACAAAGCATGGAGTTTAATTGCAGGAGTTGTATGAGTAGTAAACAGAATTAAACCGGACAAAACATAAACAACCATCTTAGAAGAGAAAAAAAAAATAAAGAAAAAAACCCCCAATAACAAATAAATAAAGTCAAGAAAAAACAACGTCGGACAGGCAAATGACGTGGTCTCGCGAATCGCTTATGAAACGCTTCTGGTGTAAGTCAGCACCGTGTGGAGGACGGAACAAAACCTCTTCGGAGCCGTAACGTGCCGCAGAAGCGTGCAGTGTAAATCAGGGTTAAGTGTTGCTATGTGGTTAGTCAGATGTTCTGGTTGCCAGGGTGTTGTCATGTGGTTGCTAAGGTCATCTGAGTGGATTTAAACACATTGGTATGCTGTTGAAAGTGTATTTGGTTGCCAGGTTGTTGTTATATGGTTGCTAAGTTTATAAAACGGCTAAAAATATTTTACAGACTTACTTACTGTGTTGCTATGTGGTTAGTTGGGTGTTCTGGTTGCCAGGGTGCTGTCATGAGGTTGCTAAGGTCATTTGAGTGAATTTTAAAAGCTATATGTTGCGAAGGTGTTTGTGGTTGCCAGGCTGTTGTTATGTGGTTGCTAAGGTGTTCTGAGTGGGTTTTAACACATATGCTGTTGCTAGAGTATTTATGGTTTCCAGGATGTTGGTATGCAGTTGCTAAGTCAATAAAACAGCTGAAAAATCTTACAGACTTACACTGAAGGAGGGAACCAAGTCATATCTACAGACCAGAATTTCAAAGCGGACTCTTTTGATTTGGACCAGAAACGCCCCTAATGACCTGCTAAAAACCACCTTAGCAACCACATAGCAACATATTGGTGGTGAAGATTTTTTTTATTATTATTATTATTTTATTATTATTGAACTTGTAAAGGAAGAGAAAAAAAATAAGTCGAGACGAAAACAGAAAATAGGGAGGAAGAGAGAAGTGAAATTAGATGAGACGCAGAGAGCTGAAATGAACAAGGAGGTCTCGGTTGCAACCTGACAGGCGCAAGTTCGTGATGAACGGCCTCTGAGGACGACTAATGCAACCGCTCTGATGAAATTGTGCTCGACACCGACAAATACTAGGAGAAACGGGACACAAACGCATCTGTTAGTCTTCAGCTCTCTGTCACACACACATAAATTCACTTTGATATTGATTAGCAACACTGGCATATTAGTAGGAGAAAATTTGAATAAGTGCTCAAGAGAATAAAAGCGTTCTGCGGTTGTTCATTATGCTAATAATAAAATTCACACACTGGAACGTAAACAGATTCCAGAGGCCAGGCGTCACTGTGGCCCTTATTTGCATATTATGAATAATGCGTGTTGCTCATCACCTGTCCTGTTGCAGAGGTTATTAAGAACACTGTTTGTAGTGTCTGAAGGAAATCATGACGCAAGACACTAGCTTTAAATAATATACTAGATTTTTTACATTTTTTCTGAAGAAAATGAGCAATTTTTGTATCCCATTTTTGCCACTTGCTAAAGTGCTACACCACGAAACAGTAGGCTGAATGAAGCTGAGGGTGAATTTAATGGGTAATATAGCTGTACAAAAATAGCTTAAAGAGAATTATGATACAGAACAAAATTTTGTTATCTGGATACTTACAGGCTGTTTGCCTCTGTTTTCTTGCAGTCAGATTTCAGACATAAATTGGCAGTGTATTTTCTTTCAAGTCATGCTTCGGCAGCGTTTGACTTTTTATGAATGCAGTTTCAAGAATCAGATATAATAAATCAAATCAGTGCAGTTCACGGGTGTGATTTTTGACAGGAATGGTTGTAATGTGTGAGTCTGAGACTGCCACCTAGTGCTCATAACCACACATACAGCACATCAACGACAACGTTTACAATCAGAGAATGTCCTTCGCCTAAAACACTCTGGTAAATTACACATTAAACATGTGTTATGCATTTTGCGTCATTTTCATGCGTCACAATAACTACACAGGAAGCAATTTTCAAGAAATATTCCTGGTTCAAAACAACGTTTGTTCCATGCAGTTATAAAATATGGGTTTTGCTGGAGCTGAACTTGTATTAAACCCAAAAATATCTTAAACAACGTTCAGATGTAAGATATAGGTGTTAAATATATTTCAGAGCCATTGTGGACACACGTGAGGAGAGCCAGCAAAGATTTATAGCATCCTTAACTGAGCCTGATATGAAATGGGACACCACTTCAATCAGCCAACGAGTGCGCAAGAATCCTGTCCACTTCCTTAAGACGCTGTTACACTGAATATATGATGAATGGCTGGAAACAAATTGCCATACTGTACTTATACGATTTCTGCAGTATACAACAAGAGCACACTGCATGGAATAGGCTACTAAATCACATAATGCATTCTGCTCTGGTGTAAATCTTGACTCATTATTTGACTGGACTGCCAAAAATATATATTTTAGTAAAAAATTAAATAAAAATGGAGATCAGCTGTATTTATTTTTAAGATCTTCACTCACACCATGCAGAGTAGTGGGATCATGTGACAACACAGCATAAGAATCTGCAAGATGTCTGTTAAAGATCGCTTCATCTGGAAAGCATCTGCTCTGTTCAGACATCTGATAGACATCTTTCAGATGTCAATTTTACATACATTCTAAATCATAAGCATCTTAAAGACATCTCTTAAACCTCTATTTGACATCTGATAGGAAACGTCCTATAGACGTATTGCAGATGAGCAAACACTCTAAAAAACACGTCTTGCAGATGTAAATGCAGACGTCAGATTGGCATCTCCATGATGTATGTGTGCTATCAGGGGAAATAATTTTGCAAATCTCCCCACACCGTGACGTAGACATGTGGGGGCGTGTTTGAACGAGTCGTTTTAGGGGGGCGTGGTTGAGTCTTAACTTTTATAAAAAATATCTCTTTGGCTTTGAGACTTTAGTCTTTGCAACTTCAGGGATCTTATCTATGCACAAACAGCTTGTAACACTCCAAAGAGAAAGGAAAACTTGAAATCGCATCATATGAACCCTTTAATTAAATAGTGCTCATAAATGGCTGTTGAGATAGTATTCTCAAGTGAAATGAGTAGCTTGGACCTGGCTTGGACCCAGAAACAGCATTCCTTATGTCATGACTTAAGAGGATTCTCCCCAAGCCGTCAAACTGATGTCATCAGAGCAAGAACGTCATTCCAAAGCGGAAGCAATTTTTCAGTTTTTGATTAAAGATTACAACGGCAGACAGTTTTTTTTTTCCGGTGTATTGACTTGCACGGTTTAATTGTTCACCACAAGACTAGTAATGTGCATTAAAATCTAAGTAGGGTAATTTTTGATTTCATGATGATTTCAATAATTTTCAATACCATTGGCAAAACTACCACATACTGTATACTGCCATATAGATATTTTAATATCTCAATTTTTTTCAAGGCAATCATTATTTCAAGCTTTGAGTGGTTTAATTCAAGTCTTCTAAAAATACACGTTTGCTTTATATGATGAACAGATTTTAATATAGGCTTTTATTTACATACATATAAACATTGATGAATTACCATTACAAAAATCCCAATCTTAAACATTTGCTCTTTCTGTGTATTTGTCTTTAAAATAGGGTAACTTTGTTGCAAAAGCTTAGAGCGCAAGGAAGCTTGATTTTAAATTTGATTTCAAACTGAATTGAATTTACAAAAAAAGACAAGTACACAGTCAGTAATAAAATTATAAAACAAATAACCTCAATTCAGTTGAGGTATTCGAAATATGACAACACTGAATTCTTAAGAGCCACATATGTTAATGTTATTTATTTAGATAAATGGAACATCAGATGGCGATGCGTGTCAAACTCACTGTCTGAGAGGAGAGAGACGCAGCGTGTATTGGTGTATATACGGTAGATATTGTGGAAAATGAGTTATGGAAACTTGTCAGATATTTCAGTGTCGGTATCAAAATATAGATATGTATGATAACACTACCATGTAGTTTGTTTCTCCAAACGTTGAGTCCATAAATTACGCTGAGCTCCCTCACTGTCCGATTTATCAGGGCTTTTATTGGTCCATTTACGATCAGATCTCTTTATTGGCTACTGAAGTTTCGTCAAAGGTTTGAATATCAATTCAAATTGTGGGCGTACTCAGTAACGAACTATGATTTAAAAGTAACGAAGTAGATTATTTTGTTTAATTTGTACTTAAGTACAAGTAAAAGTACAGCTTTAAAAATATACTCAAAAAAGTACAAGTACCCGAAAAAAACTACTTAATTACAGTAACGTGAGTGTACCCGAAAAAAACTACTTAATTACAGTAACGTGAGTAGTTGTAATTCGTTACCTCCACCACTAGTTAGTAGCTATTCCATTTCAAGCCAGGAAACACTGGATGGATAGAACTTTAATGTGCCCAAAACAAAAGTGATCATTCAGGAACCATTCTGAATGATTTACATGCATTACATTGTGGAAAACGGTACTCAGAGCAGTATGCTCATTTTTCGCAAATGCACATTTTAGTAAATGTTGTAAGTCATGGTTGTCTATGCATGCATACAGATAATTTGCATGCTATCCCAATCTTAAAATGTAGTTTGAAATAGTCAGTTTTTGTTAAAATAATAAAATAAAAGTTTAATGCCAAATGCTTCTATAAATGTTAAAATTTTAAAAACTTCTGTGTAATTCGATAATGCGGGTAATAGCCGACTTATTATATTATACTTTTATTATATTAAAGAGTGCCAAAACGTTTGAATTTGTAATAAAATAGAATTTGAAAGCCGAGATTTTGTTTTATATCAAAAGTAACAAAGTGCATGCTGCAAGGGATGTACGCTACAAATAAAGTTAAGTGAAGTATTGATTTTGAGGATTTAAGAATCAATATCCGTTTATCAAAATGAGAATCTATTAAAACCGAGAAACCAATATTTTAAACCCAGCTCTAGAAACATAAACAGCGTCACAATATCAACGCTGAATCAATTTGCAAAATTGAAACAAAGTTCTAGAGTGATTTCCTGGTGAATAAATGTTGAAATACCAGCTGGGATATGCAGTATACATACTAAATACTGCAGAAATATTGAGTAGTATGGCAGTAATCCATTGTGAACACAGCTACTGATTCATATTACTTGTTGAAAAACCAATATGCATTTTTTAAAGGTCATTTCTTAAATAATCACATCTGTTTCCCTGAATCCTGAATATGTAATTGCAGGCTGGTGTGTGTATATGTGTGTGAGCTATGACTTGATATTCAACTCACATTTTTCTACGCCCCCTCTCCCAGCTCTCTCTCTCTCCCTGTATGTGTGTAAATCTCTGATCATTGCAGGCCGGTCACAGGATGTGATCTGATTTACAATGGGTTCATTAACCTTGGGAAATGGTCTGGACTCTGCAGCACAAACACGCTGTGTTCAGATGGACTTCACGGTGTGCTCAACGGCGCTCGCCCTCTGCAGCACAGCCGTAACCACGGGCAACCTGCATCTGAGCATGACTGGATGCAGCCCTGGCAAGGAATAATCAATATCCTTAGTGGACACATGCATAGAGACTGAGCTCATCGCAGTGGAGAACATACACATATTCCAGGAGCAGATGGCAATGCCACGAGAGTGTGTTATTTTACTATGGTTAAGGGGTGCTGGTGGTCTGTGGTCTTCAGTGTTCTGTTCTGCAACAAGTATAAGAGCATTGTTAATGTGAACTGAAATTACAACTGTTAAAACAGTTTTTGTTAATTAAAATAAATCTCAAAGAAAATAAAATGTAAGTACTGTATTAGATGAATCAACAAAAATTAAAATCGTTGCATTACTGGCAACAGGGTTTTTACACTTAACTAAAACCATGTTTAACTTAAAATATTATTAAAATAAATTAAAACTTGAAAAAAAATTACAAATGTAAATTAAATAAATATATTACATTAAAAATAAATTAAAACATGACAAAACCACAAATTACTAAGGCTTTAACTCCAATTAAACTGAAAACAGAAAATATAAAAATAAAAACAAAATCAAAATATTATTTAAAAATAATGACATAAAAATAATATTAGTTTAAGTATTAAAATTACTCAAATTAAAAATGAAATACAAATAGAAAATGAAAAATAAATAGAAATAGATCTAATAAACAACAAAAATGTCAAAAAATTACTAAAATTTAAGCTAATTCAAAGCATTAATAATGCTATAATATTATATAAATACTACTAAAATAACATTTCAAGGTATACCCTCTATTGTATGTGCATTACTGTGAAAGTGTGTGTGTGTGTGTGTGTGTGTGATTGGTCAACTGAAAGACAAAACTGGTTTCTGTTGTCATTGAATGCCTCAGATACGGTAAGTTGAATTTAAACAATTAGATATCAATTGTAGGCCTAAGGGGGAAAAAATTAATGGATACAAAGTACACTGGGTCAAAAGTAGAGTCACGCCACCAAGTAGTTTTAATTCAGCCCCATTTCAAACTAGTTGTAATATAACATTACTGTTATATCACAGCTCTTTACAGTAACTGCACATAAAAAAATGACTGCTACAGTACTTTGACCAAGTGCTGTCATCAGCCTCTGAAACACATTCAGAAAGTGCAACAGTGAAGAATCAATGCTTATTATTCAAATTAAGCCATTACAAAAAGTGCCATTTACAATGTCCACCTTCTTCAGGCTGGAGTTATCTGTTATTGCACCGCCAATCTTATTTATGCAAAAAACAGTCACTGAGTTATTGCTTATAAATTTTTCCCTGGTGTCAGCCGAATGAAAAAAAACATTTTTTGGTTGAAAATAAACAAGACGGCCAGGAAATGGAGTTTCCTCTTATTACCGTGTACTCGTCCCTTCAGAATACAGATTATATATCTGCAAAGAAGTCATAGCTGATTTATGAAGCTTTGAAAAAGATCTACGATGCCTGTATTATAAGAGATACACTATGCAATCTCATAAGAAAATAGATTACTGTCCTATCTTTAGATTATTTATAATTATTTTCTATTTATGTTTATTTTATTTTTATTTCCTGATTTTTTTTGCATCTGTTAGACTTATATGGATATTAAATAGATGGAATAAAAATGTTAAAGAAACAGATTTATGTCCCTGTATGCGAGTAACCTGATGAAGTATAAGCATTTCCTTCATATCTATACGACTAATATCATTGAAAAACAAAGTATTAAAGCTCTTCTGTAGTGCATAATGTTATAAAAACCTTCATCTATCTACTGACCACAGCAAATTTCAGGGGGCTTTCCTTCATTGAGTACTTTTTTTTTTTTTTTGGCTGTCCATTTCCTTGATAAGTATGTCAGAGATATTGTACCATTCTGGCTATTAGATTTTGCCAAGAGTGTATTAAAATCATTCATAAAAGGTTATGAATAAAGAGCAATCATTCATAAGAGGAATGTAGCTTTTGAATTACATAGAGAGTGAATCTCACAATATGTCCAGGTCAAATTTAACCCCAAAATCAAATGAACAAAAATAAGAAAATATTATTTTGCATAAGGAAAATGAAGCTTGGGAGCATTAAGATGTATGTATGTATTTATTTATTTATTTATTTATTTAGACATAAATTTTCTTGACAAATCCACACATTTCTCCCTCAAATTCTCACTAATGTAATGCATCTGGGTTTTTTTTTTTTTTTTTTTTTTTTTTTTTTTTAAATTAGATATTTGTAAAAATGCAAATATGTTATTTGATTTTTGCATGAAATAGGATAAGGGATTCATGGAGAAAATAATGTCTTGAAATGTACTTTATTTCATTATAAAGTATAATTTCTCATTTCTTTCATTTGATTGTGGGATTTAGACATGTTTTGTGAGACTCACCAGATAAATCATTGAAAGCAGCATTACAAGTTGGGCTTGATAAACAGCTATATTCCTGGACAAGCCGTCCCGTGACCTGGTACAGACATAAGTGTGCGTGATTCTATTTCCTATGAAGGACAATCACTTCCATTGCAGACCTCTGGCTTCTCTATACTCAGTTTGTACTGGACTTTCTTCGAGAGGAATCTGCAAACAGGTAGACCAACAAAACATGAACAGAGTTTAAGAGAGAACGACTGAAGATCTGCTGGAGGAATTAACTGATCTCAGTACAAACCTTGAGAAGGAGTTGTCGAAGATAAGAGTATATTCTCCAGAGTTCCTGACCTTCAGCTGACCCTGAATTGTTTCTTTATGAGAGTTACATCTTGTCAGAGGGATCAGAACCTGAAAGAAAAAAAAAAAACAGGTTTGAGGGTCCATTCATTATTAAACTAAGGCTGTCCGGACATCATCACCATCTTCTTATCAACGCTTTGACAGGTTATACAGCAAAGGCTGCATTTATTTGATCAAAAATACAGTAAAATTGTGAAATATTATTCAAGTTTAAAGTGTTTTCTATTGTAATATATTTTAAAATGTAATTTATTTCTGTTATCAAAGCTGAATTTTCAGCATCATCATCAGTTTTCAGTGTTACATGATCCTTCAGAAATCATTCTAATGACCTGCTGCTCAAGAAACATTTCTGATTATTATCAGTGTTACAAACAGTTTCAGCATTCTTTTAAAATATAGAAATTTAGAAAGTTTGAAATAGACAGTTCAAAAGAACAAAATTTATTCAAAATGGAAATATTTTACAACATTATGAATGTCTTCACTCTTGATCAATTTAATGCATTATTGCTGAATAAAAATATTAATCTATTTTAATTTCATAAAATACGACAAACTTTTGACCGGCAGTGTCATTTGAAATATTTAATGTAACTTGTTTGGATATGTCTAATATGATCTTTTAATATAATAATAAACATATATCTCTTGAAAAATGCTTATGAAAAACATATATATGAAAAAAATATAAGTATTGTATTACCACATCTAACACTGAAATCACTAAATTCTGAGTGCAGTAACTTAACTGTAAACTAAGTGAAATCAAAGAAGAAAAAGAGAAATGTTGCTTTTTTTATTTCATGTGATGTGTTATACAATATACAACAATAAAAGTCATCGACTGGTATAAGTATACATAGTCAAAACTTTAACAAGCTAAACTTCTGACCAGAAAACTACAAATATAGAGCCAACAGAATCAATTTTGTGTCCAAGCAGATATAAATTGGCTGGACAGCAGCGATATAACATAAGCTAGCACTTTGGCAGAGCTCATTTCCAAGCATTTTAATAGCGGGGTTCAGCTGGCACATGGCGCAATAAACTGAGAAATGCTGATAAATTTATGGCAAAGGCTGTAAGCGTGACAGTGCTGTATGTCATGCGTATGTTACCTTGGCCTGTTCTGGAGGCGTATCTAGGTTCTCTCTGTAGACCACGCTGAAGGCGATGCTCTTGGGTTCGGAGGAGAAGACCCAGCTGATCGTAAGACCCGGATGTGCAGCGGTTATGAGAATGACACTGTAACAGCTGGACCTGATGAAGAGCTCTCTGGACTTATCGCCAAACTGAACCACATCCTCCACACTGAACGGCACAGACAGCCTGTGAAACAAAACACAATGGTGAATAAATAAATGGGAATAAGTAAATTTGCCATTCTGGATTTATTTTATTTTATTGCTACAATAATAATATTTACATTTACATTTAGTCATTTAGCAGACGCTTTTATCCAAAGCGACTTACAAATGAGGACAATGGAAGCAATCAAAATCAACAAAAGAGCAATGATATGCAAGTGCTATAACAAGTCTCAATTAGCTTAATGCAGTATACATAGCAAGGCTTTTTTTTTTTATAGAAAAAGAATAGAGCAAGCTAGTGTTAAAGGTTTTTTTTGCTTTTGTTAATTGTATAATAAATAAAAAGAAAACAAATAGATAAAATACAAAAAGATTTTTTTTTTTTTTAAGAATAGAATTAGAAAAGAGAATGCTAGAGTTAGAGGGTCAAATAAAGATGGAAGGGATGTGTTTTTAGCCGATTCTTGAAGATGGCTAAGGATTGAGTTGGGCAGGTCATTCCACCAGGAGGGAACATTGAACATCCCTCTTTGGGATGGCACAAAGCGACGTTCATTTGCAGAACGCAAGCTTCTAGAGGGTACATAAGTCTGAAGTAATGAATTTAGTTAAAGGGGTGCAAAGCCAGTGGTGGTTTTGTAGGCAAACATTAATGCTTTGAATTTTATGCGAGCAGCTATTGGTAGCCAGTGCAAATTGATGAACAGAGGTGTGACGTGCATTCTTTTCGGCTCATTAAAAATTAATCTTGCTGCCGTGTTCTGGATTAATTGTAAAGGTTTGATAGAACTGGCTGGAAGACCTGCCAAGAGAGCATTGCAATAGTCCAGCTTGGACAGAACAAGAGCCTGAACAAGGAGTTGTGAAACATGTTCCGAAAGAAAGGGCCTGATCTTCTTGATGTTAAATAAAGCAAATCTGCAGGACCGGGCAGTTTTGGCAACGTGGTCTGAGAAAGTCAGCTTATCAATCAATCATGATTCCAAGATTTTTGGCTGTTTTTGAAGGAGTTATGGTTGATGTGCCTAACTGGATGGTGAAATTGTGATGAAACTATGGGTTTGATGGAACCACAAGCAGTTCTGTCTTGGCAAGGTTGAGTTGAAGGTGTCCATCCAGCAAGACAGGTCTGTTAGACAAGCTGAAATGCGAGCAGCTACCATCGGATCATCAGGATGGAATGAGAGGTAGAGTTAAGTGTCATCAACATAGCAGTGATATGAAAAGCCATGTTTCTGAGTGACAGAACCTAGTGATGCCACATAAACAGAGAAGAGAAGTGGTCCAAGAACTGAGCCCTGAGGCACTCCAGTAGTTAGATGTTGCGACTTGGACACCTCACCTCTCCAAGATACCTTGAAGGACCCATCTGATAGGTAAGACTCAAACCACTGGAGTGCGGTTCCTGAGATGCCCTTTGCCAATAGGGTCGACAGGAGGATCTGGTGGTTAACAGTGTCAAAAGCAGCGGACAGATCCAGGAAAATAAGCATTGAAGATTTGGAATTTTGGAATCCGCTCTTGCTAGTCTTAGGGCTTCAACAACTGAGAGCAAGGCAGCCTCGGTTGAATGTCCACTTCTGAAACCAGACTGGTTGCTGTCGAGGAGGTTGTTCTGTGTGAGAAAGGCAGAGACTTGGTTGAACACAGCTCGTTCAAGTGTTTTTGCAATGAAAGGAAGAAGAGAAATCGGTCTGTAGTTCTCTGAAAGAGATGGGTTAAGGGTGGGTTTCTTAAGTAGTGGGGTTATGTGAGTGAGTGCAGGTACAACTGCAGGAGAAATGGGTTGAAGGAGATGAGATGGAATAGGATCAAGCAGACAAGTAGTAGGATGATTAGATGAAATCTAATTATTACTATTATTATTACTACTACTATTAAGAATAATTTTGCAAAAATCAAAAAGGCCATCAGAATCCATCAGGAGAGTTGTGAGTCAAACTAATGGTCATGGGAATTAATAAACAGATGTATTTTAATTTATTTTGCAATAATAATAATAATAATAATAATAATATTTATGATTATAATAAATAATAAACACATGATAATAAATAAAAACTAATAACAAATAATAATAACAATAAATTTGTAAAAAGCATAAGCACATGAAGATCCATCAAGAGCATTGTTGGACTCAATCATGGTCATGGGAATGATAAAATATAGCAATACCATTTTTTTTTTGCCACTACAACAAAATTAATAATAATAATAATAATAATAATAATAACAATAATAATAATCATTATTATTATTATTATTATTACTGACAATAGTTTTGCAAAAATCATAAGGGCACCAGGATCCATCTTGATCGTTGTGTGTCTTACATTAATAGGACTGACAAAATATTGCAATACCAGATTTATTTCATTTAAAAATAATAATAATAGATTTTATTCAATACTTGATTTTATTTAATAATAATAATTGTGCAAAAACCATAAGAACATCAGGATCAATCAAGAATGTGATGTCTCTCATTCACTGTCATGGGAATGAATGAACACTAGATGTATTTATTCATTTTGCACCAATAATAATAATAATAATAATAATAATAATAATAATTGTGCAAAAATCATAAGGGAATTAGGACCCATCATGAGTGTTGTGTGACTCACGTCATCTCTCCAGATTTTAGCAGGCAGATCTCAGCGTCCTGAACGGAGCCAATCAGCTCGTCTGAATCTTCTGTGCTGGTGATGTCACTGCTGCTTCTGCAGACATATATGCACTTACATGTCATTTCCTGTCGTATCCTTCTTTAACCCGAGACTAAAGACGAGTGCACATCATAGCAAGTGACACAAATGAAACAGAAACAAAGCCAGCAAGTTTCGATATTATGTTTACTTAGCAGTACATTAAGATACACTGGCAGGCACCATGTGTTCATGTCAGATTTGCTCTGATGAATGAAAATAAATCCAATAATGAAACTGAGTTTAGCTCAGCAGGAGAAAATTAAATTTTACTTCAGCTCAAATTCAGCGCGTTGTGTTTAGTGCAGACAATCTGGGCTAGCATGACAGGTAGAGGTGTGTGGGGGGGGTCTCACAGCTGTTGTGTCTCTGAGGGCTGCACAGCAGTGTAGTATAACAAGTCACTGTCATGGACACAGTTCACTTCCTCTTCTGTGATGATGTCATATGCTGTGTCATCAGGCCGAGGGGACTTCAGTGCCCCTGTGAGGACATCATTCACATTACACAAAGAATTACAACCCATTATCTGAAGAAAGATCAGATCATATTCAACCAGTATGCATTTTCATTTTACATTTAAGGCATTTACAATCAATTCACGGTCAATATTAAATCACATAAAACCCTTAATGGTTGCAAAGTATGTTTGTTGTGCCTTCTGTAACGTCTTACCTGGGACACCAGGTGTGCTGGTTTGTGTAGGGCTTGATATTGGGCTGTGGGCTGAACGTAAAGGACTGCCCAGGTCCCCATGTCCAGAACTGCGCTGATTAAAGCAGTCCTTACAACAGCGCATGTTGCTGCCGCCCTGGTGGACATTTGCATCATGAACAAGGCAGTAATAACAGAATGGGCGACCACAGAACCTGTTCAAAACATAGAAAATACAAATATACATGACAGTTTAAATGTCTAGTGGGAGTAAATGCATCTAGAATTTTACAAAAGATTTAAATTTCAAATGAATGCTATTATTTTTAAACTGCTTGTTCATAAAATAAAATCCTGAAAAAGAAAATGTAATCACAGTTTCCACGAAAATATCGTTTTCAACATTGATAATACTAAGAAAAGTTTCTTGAGCCCCAAATCACAAACTGGCATATTAGAATCATTTATGAAAGATGATGTGACACTAAAGATGATTTGGTTTGTCTCTTTGGTCTTAGTTTGGTCTCGTACTGTATGGCGTACCTTGTTAGTGTCTGCGTTTGTGTGGCCATTTATTGTGATTAACAGGAAAGTGTGTCCAGCTGAATTCAATTAGTGATTTGTTAGACGGGTATAAAAAGGGTTATTATACAGCGGCAGCCCTCGTGTGAAGCCCTCGTCGTGTTAAGACCGAAGTGTGTAAAGACCATCGGACTCTACCGAGCGACTCCACCGGACAGGGACACTGGCAAGGGATAAGTATCGCTTTTCATTTATTCTCTTTCCTATTACTTTTTTCACTTCTCTTTCAGTTTTTATAACCATTTCTTACTTGTATGTTTGGCACAGTTATTTTTTTTTAGGATTACTGTTAAACTAATGTAGTTTGATTTGTATATGTTATCTATTTTAATTTTAGTTACAGTTGTAGTAATGTTTGTCATTTTATTAGTTTTTTTCTATTATGTCTGTATAAGCTATTTATTAAGTTTTAGTTTTATTTAATTTGAGTTATTTTAGTACTTCAACAAACTACATGGAAATGAAATAATACTGAATTTATGGATATGTGTGTGTTTGTGTGTGTGCATATATGTCTGTGTGTGTGTGTGTGTGTGTGTGTGTGTGTGTGTACATACACATAGTTGTTTTTGGTGTTTGGCTTAGTTTTATGTTATTACACTCTTATACCTTTTGTTCTCTTATATTTTGAATTGTTTGTAGCTTTATTTTGTTTTCATTTAAATGTTAAGTTTAGAAATTTTGTCATACATTTCTCATTTTTATTTAATTTTTTTTTTTTAATGTGTGTATATATACTATTTATAAAGTTTTAGCTTTGGATCAGTTTTAGTTGTTTTAATACTACAATTGATTGTTTCTGTTGTCCTCATTTGTAAGTCGCTTTGGATAAAAGCGTCTGCTAAATGACTAAAAGTAAAGTAAAGTAAAAGACTGAAAATTCAGCTTTGCATTACACTAAATATTTTTAAAATAGAAAATGGTTGTTAAATTGTAATAATATTTCTCAATATTATAGTATTATCTGTATTTTTGACCAAACAAATGCAGCTTTAGTAAGCATAAGAGACATCTTTCAAAATCATTAAAAAGAATCTAGTGTAGTGTTGTGTAGATATATTTTTTATTTTTTAATGATATAGGCTAATAATATGCTTTTATGTCTACATACAACAACAATTAAAAACAGAGCAAATAGACCACAAAATTTGTAATAACTTTTAAAATACTGTATTACAACTATTTGCCAATATTATGTTACAACGATGTGTTTTGTAGTTAAAAACAAGCTGCTCAAATCAGACGGATGATTTACCAATCAGAGCAAGTTAGGGGTGGGACAAGTATATTGAATGTTTACAATAGTAACTTTAACAACTGTCACCACAAAAATCAGATGAAACCCTTATGAAGTCCTTGTCCATTTACCTTAAATTGTAAATTTAACATTATATATATAAAAAAAAACCATGACAATCTTTGTCAAACACAGCTTGGACAAAATGACCTGTCACTGGCAATTTCAAGGGTAAAAAAAGGTCTAAATACTCCATTACCTCCAGCTACTGAACGCAAGAAGAACATTTCCCCTTAAAGTTTTACTCCTGACCTGCAGCTATGTTTGCGCAGCATCCAGGTGAAGTGGTTGTGGCAGCTCAGACAGTATGTGACGTCTCTGTCTGTCTGTTCCTCAGCCCTCCGTTTCTGTTCAAACTCCAGTGCATCAGACTTCTGCCATAAAGCATCTTTGTCCCTATAGGGGGTGCCAGAGTTCTATGAAGAACTGCTTGCAACAATTTATAGATACAGGAATTTTCAAATGCATTTCTTTGGGTTATAGTGAACATATACTGTATTCTGATGTGTTAGAAAAGCCGAAAACCATGGTAGGTAACTACTGTATATAAGTCACCTTATGAGCTCAATGAGCCTCTCCTCCAGATTCTTTTTGGTACGATAAAGGTCATCTATCTCAGCAGACATCTTCAGTTCAGTGGCTTGTTTCTCCATCGTACTTCTGCTTAAGTTTACACCCAGTTCATTACAGGACTGCTGAGTACGAGCCAGTTCCTCCTCAGCTCTGACAAAAAATAAGAATCAGGCCAGCAGACATTCAAAACAACTAGTAGAAATTGAAAACCCTCTTACATGTTAGTACTGCATTTTTAATGTATGGACCAGCTCAAAAGCAGTAGAAAAATCTCTTACCTTGTTAAGTCCACTCTAAGGCTTTTTATCTGTTCCTCTTTCTGATTAATTACAGTTTCAGAATCACCAATGAGGGCATTTTTCTTTTTGATCATCTGACTGTAATCACTGCTGGCAGACTTTTAAACAAAAACACAAGGATGCAAAAATGTGTTGATTTTCCTGCATTTAAAAGACTACTGATCTAAATAATTAGGGTTGGGGATCTTTAGCCACCTCAACATTTACTTTAGAGTCTAACATGCTTAATACTTGAAACAAAAATGTCAATATCATTATGATTTGAGATGCTAAAAAAGCAGAGCAACATGTCTGAATGTCTCAAAGACATCCATCTAGAGCATATTTGCATACAAAAATGATTAAAAAGCAGCGCAGTGGAACGAAAAAGCATGTTCCACATGAATAGCCCCAAAACTAGGTTGTTTAACAGTTGCCAAAATTATAGCAAACTATTCAGTGCATCAATATAGGGTAGATTTGATTCATTCACATGTTGGTGTTTATCATTCATCTTAGGTAATGAAATGGCAAATAATGTGAATTGGCGTCAACAGCCATCTATGGTAATAAGATCAAGATACCTCAAGCTCCAAAACTTTGGACTCAAGACTTGAGACTTTCTCTACTTCATTCTCCAGCCTCTTCCTTAATGCATCCAGTTCCTCATTCAGACCCTTCAGAAAGACATCCATAAACAGCCTGAACAAAACAGAACAAAACCAACCAACCTATGAGAATTTTTACTTCATTTTACCTGCACTTGATTTTGATGGTGCACAGCTTCATCGCTCAACTGGGATCTCAGTGTGTCCACTTCCCTTTGTCGGATCTCTTGGACACTTTTGGCTTCTTCTTCCACTTGTTCAAGTCTCTCCTGCAACTTCTGCATGGCTTCTGGGAGTCCTTTAGTCTGCTTTAGCTGCTCTTGGAGTCTTGCATTATCTTTTCTCAAGGCCTCCATCGAATCACTTAGAGTTTCCACCTCGTCCTGCGCTTCCATCTGTAGCTCCTGCAGTTTGGAAGAAAGCTCTTCCCATCGCAACTGAGCCTCCTCGTTCTGTCCCGTCAGCATGCAAACATGAACCCCAAGCTCTGCTGTCTCAGTGTTGGCCCTGTGTAAGGCCTCACGAGCCTCTCCGTTCTCAAGTGCAAGCGTGCTGTTCTGCGTCTTCAACATGTGAAGCTCTTCCCTCACTGCAGTCAGGTTTGTTTGGATTTCTGCCCGCACATGGGCCTCCATATCCCTCTCCTTTACCAGAGCGTCCTCTCTTTCTCGGCAACGCAGCAGTTCCTCCACATGCCTACGGTTTAGCTTCTCCACCTGGGACTTTAGTTGCTCCGCCTGTGCCCGGAGATCTTCTCTGGAAGCTTCTGTCACTTCCTGCAGAGCCTGGATCTTTATTTTCTCCTCTGAGCTCACCAATAGCTGCGCCCGGAGCTCTATGACCTCTTCCTGGAGTCTAGAAACCTCCTTCATGTTGAGTTCAAGTTGGGCCTCAGCCAGAGCTAACCTAGAAGTGGATTCTCCATTATCAGTTCTTGAGGATTCATTAGCCTCCCGAAGGTGACTAGAAGTCACCGTCTTGTTCTCCTGGAGGACTGCAGGTCTCTCATTTAGTTCACCCAGGCTTAATATACTATTCTCTCCAAGTTGTTCGATTTCGGTGTCCTCGCTGTTCGTCTGGCCGTTCTGTATGCACTCCTCAAGATTTTGGTTCTCCACTGTCAGTCCAGCTGACTCTAATCTGGTTCTCAGTTGCTTCTCAGAGGCCTGTGTGGTAATCAGTTCTCTCTCTAGAGCGTTCTTGGCTTGCACCAGCTCCTTGCTGCTCTCTTCATTTCTCTTCACCGTTTGGATCAGCTTGCCATTGATCTCCATTAAACTTGTGCACTGGTTCTTGTACTCTTCCAGTTTCTTGGCTTGCGTTTGGAAGCTCTGACTCTCCGAGGTCAACCGCTGGTTGAGATTCTCCAGTTGCCGGATCTTTTGGGTAACGGAGGACAACTCAGTCACCTTTGCATTTAGTTGTTCTTCAAGCATGCTTTTATGTTGTAGCTCCTCTTCTATCCTTTTCTTGTGCTCCTCCAGTTGACCATCCTTGGTCTCCAGTGCTCTCTGCATGTCCTGCAGCTGAGTCCGTAGGTTCCCTGTTTCCCGCTCCTTCAGAGAAAGTGCTCCTTGAAGGCTGGTCATCTGCAGCTCATCAGCCTGCTGCATTGCGGTTGTTCGTTCTTTGTCGGCAGACACTCTATAAGTGTCCAGTTTGTTTTCCATCTCTTTTAGTTTCTCTTCCTGAAGCTTCAGCTCCTGGGCAAGTTGCTCAGCTAGTCTCGCCTGATCTTCACTTTCTCGTTTATACTCAATCCTCTCTTCCTCGGCCTCCTTTAGCTTGGTCAGGAGCTCTTGGATCTTCCAGGCCGAGTCGCAGTAGTTGGCGGCCTGCTGTCCTTTTTCGCTCAGAGCTCCATCGAGTTTTGCTAGCAACTCCATGTTTCTGTTCTCTGCAATGCTCAGTTTGGCTTCTAGGTTGCGTTCTGATGTCCGTGGAGCCTCCAGTTCCTGTGTGGTGGTATGGAGGCGATCTGTGCACTCTCTAACAGCTTTCACCACCTCCTGATCTTCTCCTTTCTCTTGATTAGGACCTTGAGCCAAGAGTTGCCCCTGTAGGTCTTTGACCACGGCCTTTAGATCAGCTGCTTCACTGGTGAGTTGCCTAATCTTCTCTTGGAGCTCTTGTTGTCTCAACTCTGACTGGTCGAGCTCAATGCGCAGGTCCTCAGAAGCACTACAGGACAACTCACCTAATTCCCCGAGATCACCTAGAAGACTAGAGCCAAAATCTTGGCCTGGAAGAAACTCTTGAGCTTGCTGCATGAGGGAAAAGAGATTGAAATTAATTGACAGCGACTATGTGACTGCATTGCATTAGGTAAACAAATCTAAACCAAAAAAGAAAAAGAAAACAAAATGCATTCACTCACATTGTTCTATTTGTCAATACTGACATATCAAAATACTGGTATTGTGGTATTAAATCGCAAATTAGATTGGTGGTACAAACAAAGGAAAATAGGCAAAAAGCATATGACAAAATCATTAAAACAATATAAAAATGAAAACGTAAAAATGTAAATTATATATTACATATACATATACACACACACATATAAAACCTATACAAAATATTAATAGATACTATCATAGTATATAAATAATAATGAAATAACACTGCTCTATAGTGGAGAATTAGGTACTTTTTGGGGGGTAACAGAATAATTAAACATTACTTTTTAAAGAAAAAGAAACGTATAAATTAACTGATACATCTGCCAATCTGTATTTATGTATATTACACATTAGGTACAGAACCAAAGACAATGAGGATATAAACAGAAGAGATCATTTTAATGATGTTTCTAAAGTCTAAGGTGTTTCTAATGTGTTACCAAACCTGTGAGTAACTGCTAACCAGACTGTTGACACTAGAGCAGCGACTGGGTGGTTTCCATGCATGGGCGGGTGAGATAGCTGATCCCAGAGTCTTTCTGTATGTGTGATGTGCACATAAAAATCATGTAATTTGTTTTGCTAACATTAGTTCATTCACAATGCACGCAACTACTTTGTTGGAAATACTGAAAAATGTATTTGTAATATATGCTTTTTAAAATGTTTAAGATTAAAAAACAACAACTTATATATGCTGTAATGTTGCTATTAAATATGCAAAATACAACTGCTTAAATGTCTTACAGTCTAAATATGTTGCAATAGGGACTTTACTATTGTAACACGCATGGGTTGAATTCTCATGAATTACCTTGCAAAAGCGGGCCAGTCAGAGTCAAGGTCGTGACCTCGGGATGCTACATCAAACTGGACCTCATTGAGTTCATACAGGTGGTTGATGATATCAATGTTCAGATGGGACTTCAGGAAGGGACTGCGTTCATAATACCACTCACTGTGAATAAACAAAAATCAGTGATCACTTGTAAACAAGACTGGAGTTCACAGAATGCTTGTTTCTGAGAGATGTTATGCCTTGTGCATTTCTAAATTTAAATTTAGCTTTGCTTTTTTAATATAACAAAAAACACTGGATTTGGATAACTATGTTGTAAGTACTATAATAAAAATCGCTGACATTACATGTATGCATGCTACTTTGAGGCAAGAAGTTTCTTGTTGCAGAGAAGTGAAAGTGGAGGGAGGAAGCGAAATTAATGTGTGGATGAGTTCGCACTGAATCAACACTTTCAGGTCTGTTAAATAAAGAGCAGCTTTGCATTAATGCATTACCATATTCTATTCAAATGTATATGTTGTGTGATGTGCAAAAACAAAATAAATACCAATTACTATTAAAATTAATTAATTGCTATTTATTGTAGACTAATTTGCTGAAATCTAAACATTCCAAAGTTGGCTAGCAGAGCATGCAACTCTTTGCATGCATACGCTTTGTTTTCGTGTGACATTTTGACCACACTTTAAAGCCAAATGTGGTTGCACTTTCAACCAAAATGGTTGTTTACATGTTTGATTGTAAGTCTGAGGCATACATGCATCACATCAGTGTTATTTTAGTATAATGGAGATAGTTTTTCATAGTCTTTATTCATATTTTAATTCGTTTTTAGTTTTATTGTTTCATTTTAATTTTAGGTAACAGTTTAGTAACTTTGTTTTTGTCATTTTTATTATTGTTTTTAACTTTCTATTATTTTTTTGCTTTTTAAATAATTATTTATATAATATTATATTTATATAATTATTATATAATATATAATAATTTATATTCTTTATTACTTTATATGGTTTTTATTTATTTATTTATTTAGTTTTAGTTATTGTGGAACATCAAGTTCAACTAAATTAAAATAAGAAATAGTTTTATACAAGAATGTCATACTTCTATATTTAATCTTCATTACTACTGTACTTCTTCTCATGGTAACTTTAAGTTCATGTCAAATCATACACATTTTACTAGACAATTATTGAAAATACAAATGATTTTTGTACTTTAGCAAAGCTACGCATTTGGAGCAATGCATCAATCATCCTGTACAAGTTCCCACTAAGACAGTGGTCTCCAACCCTGCTCCTGGAGAGCTACTGTCCTGTAGACTTCAGTTCCAACCCTGTTCCAACACACCTGCCTGTAATTATCAAGTAGCCCTGAACACCTTGATTAGCTGCTTCAGGTGTGTTTGATTGGGGTTGGAGCTGAAATCTGTAGGACGGTAGCTCTCCAGGAGCAGGGTTGGAGACCTCTGCACTAAGATGTTTTTTTGAATATATTACCATGTGGTTTTGTAGTTCATAAGACATTGCTGAAGAGTGTCTGCCAGCCTTTGGTGCACCAGACAGTAGCGAATGAAAGCCCGTCCTTTCCCTAATGATGTCTTCAGCTAAATCACACAAAATAAACAAAAAGGCCTTTTGCTTTTAATAAGGATTATATGCATGTTTTGAAATGAGACCTGAGCATGAAATATGTTCTGGTTAACTTTGAATAAATTACACAAGTTTCTGTTTGACCACAACACTACAGCTTCTCATTTTGCTGATAACATCTGAAAAACATGTAAGATTCTTATGATATTGGAATGAGATGACATGTTGCATAACGATAACAACGCGTATGAACATCACAAAACAGCTAGAAATGACTGACAATCATTTCTGAGCTTTCAAAGCAAACAGTATAACTTAGTTCAAAGGTCAGTGTGCAGATTATCTGCTTAAACAAACATCACTACATTATAGTTCATGTTTAAATTCAATATTTTGCATTTTTATTCCTTTTTAGTATAAAACCATCAAACTGATGGCAGTCTGCACAAATAATGAATCAAGAAAAGTTTCTGATTCTGTTCTATTGATTTGGCACACTGATTATGAAAGTGAAGCTGAGTGCACTGCATCATGGGATACAGTATTCCATATTAGTGTGATCTGGTTTTATGCTGTACATTTTGGCAAATGCAATAATATGACATTTCTGTATTCCATGTATACACTAAATTTGAATACTGTACCTAGTGTGGTACACAGTGCATACTGAAAAAAACTGTATGAGAAGGTATGGTAATATGCCAATCTAAACACAAACCATGTCTGTCAGTGGGACAGCAGATGGAGGATTACAGTGGGTGACCAAAGAGCATAAGGACACCAGATGGAAACGTTACACTACAGCTGACACTGGATTTCTGGATTTGCTCTGGATTCGAGACTCACATAAAGCTGCGTTTCAGTAACAAATGAATTCTGACTTTTTGTATGCATTAGTGAAAGTTGTTCTTGAAATGAGAAAAAAAGGTTGCCATAATAATAATTAAATTATAATCTGAGTAATACAAGTTAATGTCTTAAACTGATTATGTCAGGAACAGTACATAAAGAGAATGATCACCTTTAATCTATATAGGCGAGTCTGAAAAAAATCTCTATAATATTCTCTCAGGTAAATCTATGTGAAGAATCAAGTATGGTCCATCAAAAAAGTAATAGCACACATCTACCTTCAACAAGCTACAGAATTTAAAGTACTACTATGTCAGTAGCACAAACAATGCAGGACAAGATGCACAGCAAAATTTGATACTTAAAGTTTAATAATTAAGCTTAATAGTTTATTCAATACTTGAGCTCAAAAAAAAGTTTCATATTTTATCTTAGTGGTTGGTCTCCCACAGTATGAGAAATGGTAGTTATTCACGTCTTAGCAAACAGCACTAAACATCACCTGCCTTGTTAAAGGAATAACATGCTTGTCTGTATAATGTACAATTATCTTCGTCAGAGTCTCTACTGCTAGTTGAATGCCTATAACACATGACCAACCTGAGTGTCACTGCTTCCTGCTTCAAACCCTCCAGAGAGGTGCAGATAAAAAACGGATGTAAAAAACAAAAAAACAAACCCGTCAGAAAACCAGCAACATGAAAGTGCAAAAGAGAAATGAGAAGGTAGGCTGGAGCCAAACATGCACTGGCTGAAGAGATGGGTTTTATAGCAGAGTTTTGAGCTCATGCAGTGGATTACCTCGGGGATTGATTTGACAAAGCGAATGCCGTCATTAGCTCCTTTAATCTTGGCCAAGCAGTCACAGAAATAGTCCCAATAGTCTTTCCTGCTGCCCAGAAATGTGGTCCTCTCTTTCTGGTCAAACTGGACACAAGGGTCAACAGGTTAATCTCAAAGCAGTCATTCTAAACTTGATGTCTTGTTAAATATGAATGCGGAGATCCCCAGTCATCCATCATATTAATGTTAAACAACAAGAAACTAGTTCATTGGTAACATTTTGGTAACACTGGTAATTTTCACAGGATATTCTACTTGTAAAATTACAACTAGTTCTACCAGAAACTTTTTTGATGTTTTTTTTTTTTTTTTTTTTACTGATTGTAGGCAGAAATCTGCAGAATTGATATTTATATATTGCAGTTGTACTATAACAATTTTGTGTAATTGAAATAAAACTGAAAAAACAGATATAAATATTACATGAAAAACTTAAAAATTAAAAAAAGAAAAATAGAAATGCTGCCTTGGCAACTAACTGAACTAAATCAAGTTGTAAATCAAGTAGTAAAATCACTAAAACTCAAATTGAAATAAAAAATAATTACAGCTACTGTATATAATAAAAATGACAAAAGCACATATCAAAATTTCTAAAACTTAAATTAAAATGAAAACTGAAAATATAAAAGAGTTCATTCAAAATATTGATAAATACTATAACAGTATTTAAATAGTACTAAAAACTCAATTAAGTCAAAATAAATGTCAAATTAAGATTAAATTAATATGTATTTAACCAATTATTTAAAAAATAAATAAATAATTATGTATACTGGCTCATAATAAGTGCAGTAAATGAGCAATTTTATGGGGTTTTTTTCCTCCCCCAAATAATTGGACCCTTTTTAAATTGGTCAAATGTGCACTGTATACTGTACTATTATTGATAGATAATATTTAAATCAAATCAGTGAAGACACAAAAGGCAAGGATGTATAGAACTTTGTGAATGACAACTGTTAGAATTCTGTGGAAATTTCTGCCGATTTCTTTAGCAGCAGATTACATGCTGGCCTAGGTATAACTTCAAGAAAGAGTTCCTGATGAACAAAGAAAACACAAGCATTAAATGTAAAACGATCTTAAAGACTGTGCTGTACCTGCAGTAGGTACTCCAATTTATAGCAGAACTTGTGAAGGCTGGAGCTGTCATCGGTGATGGGTTCACCAGTATCACAATGTTCTTTGCTCAACTCAGAAACTGCATCTGCACAGATATATTTGAATCTGAGCTCCAGCAGGGTGTTTAAATGGTGTTTGGAGTAGTGCAATATTCAAACATATTATTTGTACAGTCTCCTAAAAATGGACTTGATGGTTTTATTTTATAGGAAACTGCATTAACATTTTAGAGCTGGGTACAAGTCCAAAATTTTTCCAAATTTCAAAAACATTTTAGGATCTCAATGACTTATGAAGGTCTGGAAATCACAAGTTTATTTTTTTCTAGATATTTCTAGGTTTTCTACGACAGTGAGATCTTGAGTAATTAACTGCATGTCACAATTATAAGAAACATTAATACTGAATAATCAACACCAGTGGATCAAATTTCAAAGATCACGATCACAACTAAAACTACACATGGAGATACATGCTTGCTGAATACCTAGATATGACTACATTTCATGTGCTGTGATAACAGAGAATTCAGAATATGTGGGGAGATTTTGCAGTGTCTCTAGTATAAGCTAAAAAAAAAAAGTTATTGGCCAATCACAGTGTCCAGAGATGAGTGCACATGACTGTTCAAACATGCAATACATCACACTGAGTGTGTGATTTTACCATGCAGATCTCTGATTATTCTCTGCAGCTGATTTTCTCCCACTGTACTCATGGTAGGCTGAATATGTTAGTGTGGATGATTCATAAAGTCAACATTATGCCTGTAAAAGCAAAGGGAAAAAACATGGTTATACTAAAAGAATAAAGACAACAATAAAACAGTAAATCGTAACACATTAAACAGTTTATGATGGTATAGGAAGCAATGTGATAAAAAAAAAGTCCCATACTTTTACCAATTTAATTCTAAACGTATTTGTATCATAAAATAAAACTATTAATGTGCTGGAGTAATCTTGTGTTGTGATCAGTTTTATGTGCACTAGAGACTTTTACTTTTGTTTCTAAACGTGGGGAAATTCACAGCCCAAAATTCACAGTTCCTTACAAAAATATTATGATCACCATGATTACAGACTAAATTATAAATCACATTTGTAATATTTACATATTATAATGAGACTAGGTAGACAGACGCACCTGCTGAACTTTACAACTTTAGCGTTTAGCGTTTTATCACATTTCTGCCACAACTGTCAATCTATCGTCAGTATAAACAAATGTATATTTGATGAACATATGTAAATAATGACAAATAGATGTAAATAAAGACATACTTAATACAGAAAGATGATCTTCCTCATCGATTATTTACAGTAGACCAACCCTCCATGCTGCCATTATAGAGGCGGTACTAAGATTGAGTGACAGCAAGCTAATCCAATCAGAGGGGAAAACGAAACAGCAGATTCCTTCAGACCGCACTATGTTTGGTTGAGTGATAAAAAACGCAGTAAATAAAGAAGTAGTGTCATGTGATGATAAGTAATGAGTGGATCACCACTGAAAACACATTTGTGACACTAGATTACAAAACCAGTCATATGGGTCAGTTTTTCGAAATTTAGATTTACATCATCTGAAAGCTGAATAAATAAGCTTTCCATGGATGTATGGATTGGTTGGATATTTGGCGATACAACTATTTGAAAATCTGGAATCTGAGGGTGCAAAAAAAAAAATAAATAAATATAAAATAAAATATTGAGAAAATCGCCTTTAAAGTTGTCCAAATGAAGTTAGCAATGCATATTACTAATCAAAAATTTAATTTTGATATAGCCTATTTACGGTTGGAAATGTACAAAATATCTTCATGGAACATGATCTTTACTTAATATCCTAATGATTTTTGGCATAAAAGAAAAATCTATCATTTTGACCCATACAGTGTATTTTTGGCTATTGCTACAAATATACCTGTGCGACTTTTGACTGGTTTTGTGCTCCAGACAGGGCCGGAGTTCAGCCCTGGAGTTTCATGCCTGACTATAGCTATTACAATAATGTAATTAAAACCTCATTATGTAAATCTGCAATAGTTCACTGTTCTCTAGCCTTGTAATTCATTGAGTTTTTCTGCAGCTTGTTTTTTTTTTTTTTTTTTTTTTTTTTTTTTTTTTTTGGCCTTGTTTTATACATTTTCAGCGCCGCCTTTGCGCTTTCTGTTATCCTTTTTTATCTATTATTTTTTGCTCGCATGTCTCCAACAAAATTTTTGTACTGTAGCCTACCATGTCTGCCTGTAGTTAAAAAAGTTATCAGAAATAATCATATAGGCTATGTTTTGCTTAACCTATTTATGTACAGTAAATTGAACCATTATAGAATTGTAGCTGCACAGGTAATGTAGTAGGCTAATTTAGAAGGTGAAAATACAAATGGCAAGAAATTTGATAGGCCTAACAACTGAACGTCTATGAAACATCAGTCAATAATATTTACAACTATATATTTTTCAATTAAAGAAAACTTAGAGAATGTGGGCTGCTTCTGGTGCTTGAATTTCTACTTCGATATAATGAGATCCAAGTTTAAGAACACGCTAGAAGTTTTTTATTTTATTTTTTTTTTTATGTATGTATTTTTTTACTCCTCTATTATTAACAGCATTAACTTACAATAGTGAAAGATGTCTTCCCTCAGGCTCAGGTAGATTGAATGTTTTCCTGCCTTGCTGGATGTTGGGCTCATAATCAATAAGTTGTTTGCATTCGCCCAAACTGATTTGCCAAAATCAAAACCCGCACGCCGGTGTTGTGCCGAATTCTGCACCGCTGCCAGATATGCACCCCTTCGTTGAAGTCGCTGCCTGATTGAGATAGGTATAAACGGAGGTTGGAGCCAGCTCCAAATGGGTGGGACTTGTTAATATTGCCTAAACAAGGGGTGTCAAACTCAGTTCCTGGAGGGCCGGAGACCTGCAGAGTTTAGATGCAACCCTAATTAAACACACCTGATCCAACTAATCAAGTCCTTCAGGCTTATTTGAAAACTACATGCTTTGTGTGTTGGAGCAGGATTGGAACAAAACTCTGCAGGGCTGCAGCCCTCCAGGAACTGAGTTTGACACCCCTGGCCTACACCAAACCCAGAGCCGTGTCTCTCTACGGCTCTGACCAAACCCAACCCTAAACCTACCCTCCCTCTTGGAGGTCTCCCAACCTACTTGCGGCGTAAGTCCCTCCCACTTGGAGGTCTCCGGGCTGCAGCGATATATACTGTACTTGGGCCTGATTGCCTAATCCCAACCCCACCCCTAATCCTAACCCCTCCCGCACAGCAACTCCTAAACCTACCAATAGGGGGTGCATAATCTGCAGAATTCGACACCACACCATCCCTTGCGGCCAAAAAAACAGACCGGCCCACCGGGAATCCTCCCGGTGCTCCCGATTAGCCAATCTGGGTCTGGGTCCAGGGTCACATTTCAGGTGTTAATATATGTTATGATTTAACATTTGCTTTGTGCTACTGTATAACTAGAAAAACGATCAAAACCACTAGCATCAACAATTAGTTTTATCAATTGCTTCTGAAGAGTCATTTTATGAAGCAGGTGCTCAAAAAGAGATGATATAACAGGGCTGATGTACAGTCTTAGCCTACTTTTTATTTTAATCATACATTTAACCTAATCCATGTTAAATATAAATATAGGCCAACTCAGTGTGATTTTTATTCATCTTTCTTGATTCAAGTCCTTTTTTGACTACGGGCAAGGCCTCAGGATCTTGCAAATTAATTTATGGTAGGCTATAAAGGAACAGAAAACAGGACATGGACCTATTGGTTTTGTTTTTTGAGGATGAATTGGGGGAGGGGGGGGGGGAGTTCTGAGCATCTTTTTTGGTGGGTTGTACTCTTTACTAATAGGAACAATAACCCATGGAAAGTTTCATAGTTTTTTTATTTAACACTCACTAAGTCTGCGATCAACCATTACAGTAATATTTTCTCTGGAGAATTTCATAAAGGTAAGTGATAACTCAGCAGACAGAAAACAGATTATAAATTCCATTGAGATATTTTTTGTATAATATAGTATAAGAAATGTTATATTTGCATTAATTTTATGCTATCAATATTTTTGAAATGCACATGAAAAACATGTGCAATAATGATCGATGCTATCATTGATTATTTCTTAAGTTGGTTAATGATTAATATTTAAGTTATTAAGATCAGATGATAGATAGATAGATAGATAGATAGTCTCCAATTTGGTATGATAGATTGATAAATTGTCTCCAATTTGTTTTCAGTGTACATTTATGCATCAAGATGAAAGCCCAGCCAATCACTGAATATCAGTATGAAATATCTACCACTTTCATAGACTATTATGATTACAATTTAACCTATGAAAGCTTTGAAAATGACATCTGTGTCAAGAAAAATGCCGTCCAGTTTGCGACAGCCATCACTCCAGTCATTTTCATCATCATCGTTCTGTTCAGCTGTGTGGGAAACACTCTGGTCGTGTGGGTCCTTGTGAAGTATGAAAATCTGAAATCCCTCACCAACACATTTCTGTTAAATCTGGCTCTCTCTGATCTGATTTTCACCTTTGGCCTGCCCTTCTGGGCCTACTACTACATGTATGGCTGGACTCTTGGAGATCCTGCTTGCAAAGCAATTAACTTTGTGTTCTACACGGGATATTACAGCAGCATCATCTTCCTGACGGTTTTGACCGTCCACCGCTACATGGCCGTGGTTCATCCCATGTCGGTGGTCATGTCAAGGAAGAGCCTGCACTGCTACGTGACATCAATTGTCATCTGGATCATCAGTCTTTGTGCTGCTATCCCACATGCCAAGTTCAACTCGGTTGTGTACAACCCCACTGATGTATTCATGGATGCTCAAAACAACAGCACTAACGCAGTTCTGCTCTGTGATTTTGCTGGTGAAATTAATTGGAAATTGTCAAGTACATACTTGCAAAATTCCTTTTTCATTATAGCTTTTGTGATCATTGCATTTTGCTACACTGTGATCTTGGGACGGCTGCTTCGACCAACATCTCACACTCGTAGAAAGACGGTGCAGCTCATCCTTTTCATAGTGGTGTTTTTTTTCTGGGGATGGGGGCCGTACAATGTGGCCATATTTCTGGACTCTCTGATTTCGTGGAAAATCTCTCTTTTTAGTGATTGTAAGCTGAGTGAATCTATAGACTATTTGATGTACGTCTCTCGGATGGTGGCTTTCTCACACTGCTGTCTGAATCCTGTGTTTTATGTTTTTATGGGGATAAAATTCAGAAACCACTTGAAGAAAATGTTACAGACTTTCTGTAGGAACAACACGGAGCCTCAGAATCGACAAAGCAGGCTTATTTACTCCAATGGTGAAGAAATATCTATGTATTAGCTCTTTACACTTAAAAAAAAAAACTGAAAAAAGAAAACCTGGGTTGGAACATTGCATGTACTGATTTTCATCAACAAAATGAATGCAATGTAAAGTGTCCGTACAATAAACTGATCTCTGAAATTGCATGTAAATAGCTCTAAAAATCTTTGATGCAATCTTACAAGAAGTTGTTATATACGTATACATATACTGTGTTAAATTGATTTGCATTGTATATTTGCTTTCTTTTACACATTCATAATTGATGCTGCAAATGATGAACAAATAAATTGGTGTGTTTATTCAGTAGTGAACATGTTAGCTCTTTACTGCGTTTGTTAACTTTAAACAACATAATGAATTGTTACACGTTCTTCAAATTATTTGCACTTTTCCAATTAGATTAATTGTTTTTAGATTAACAGCACTGTAAACAATCCAATTAACAAAATGTTGGAAGGGCAAAAATATTTAAGTTAAGCTAATTTTATTGCTTGGACTTAGTTGAGAAGACATATTAAGTCTACACAAATATATTTTAAAAACATTGAATGAAGGGTTATTTTCAAATCCAGTCAACATTTCAGAATGTCAATGTTGACTAAATTAATAAAAACAAATCCAGCCAATATACTGAGATCATTCTGCAACTGCATGTGCCTGAGTGACTTTGCAGGAGAGACAGCAGCCGCCATCTTGTCAAGTTCACGCGTCAGGTAAGTGCCACTGAAGAAATGTTATTTTTTAGACTAAATTTATTGACAAAAACCTACAGCATATCCAGTGTTTTTAAGTGGATATTTAGAAGTGTTTTATAAGTCATATGTTCGAAGAAAAATGTTAAGTGTATGTCAAGTTAATGTGTCAGGGGTGAAAACTTTTTGAATTTGAAGATCAAGGTAAATTGTATTTAATTTGTCTTAATTTAATTTGGAAACATGCAAGTATCTTCTGTTGCTTCCGAAGGGCAGTACTAAATGAAAAAAAAAAAAAAAAAAAAAGGATATTTCAACAAAATAAATTTTGACATCTTACTCCTGTTCAAAAGTTTTCACCCCCGGCTCTTAATGCATCGTGTTTCCTACTGAAGCATCAGTGAATGTTTGAACCTTTTTTAATAGTTGTGTTTGAGTCCCTCAATTGTCCTCAGTGTGAAAAGATGGATCTCAAAATCATACAGTCACTGCTGGTAAAAGTTCAAAATGCAAAAGATGCTGGAAAACTGAAGATTCTGCAGGACATGGAGGATTTTTCTGAAGAACAGTGCTCAGTTTAACTGTTCAGAACAAACAAGGGACTCATGAACAACCATCACAAAACAAAAATCAGTCGTGGATCATCCAGGAAACCACACACAGTATTAACAACCAAGAGTTCCCAAATTTTTGTATGGGTTTATTTGAATAAATTCAGCTTTTTTTGTTTTGTTTTGTTTTGTGGGCTATATGTAAACATCTTTTATGTAAAATGTCTTACTCAGGACAGTACTAAATAAAAAATAATATGCATTTTGTATGATCTCTCTTATTTTGTTAAAATTATTCACATCTTCTGCAAATGTTTCCCAAACTTTCACATGCCACTGTATGGGAAGGGAAGTGATGTGTGGCCAAGTACGGTGACCCATACTTGGAATTTGTGCTCTGCATTTAACCCATCCAAGTGCGCACACACACAGTAGTGAACATACACCTGGAGCAGTGGGCAGCCAATGCTGTGGCGCCCAGGAAGCAGTTGGGGGGTTTGGTGCCTTGCTCAAGGGTCTCACCTCAGTCGTGGTATTGACCTGCCGTACCTGAGACTCGAACCCACGACCTTTGGGTTATAAGTCCAACTCTCTATCCATTAGGCCACGACTGCCTAATGGATAAACACATACATATGTGTTAATTTTTTGAAATTGAGATTTATACATCATCTGAAAGCTGAATACATAAGCTTTCCATTGATGTTATGATAGGACAATATTTGGCCGAGATACAACTATTTGAAAAATCTGGAATCTGAGGGTGCAAAAAAAATCAAAATACTGAGAAAATCACCTTTAAAGTTGTCCAAATGAAGTTCTTAGCGATGCATATTACTAATAAAAAGTTAAGTTTTGATATATTTACAGTAGGAAATTTACAAAATATCTTCATGGAACATGATCTTTACTTAATATTCTAATGATTTTTGGCATAAAAGAAAAATCAATCATTTTGACCCATACAATGTATTTTTGGTTATTGCTACAAATATACCCCAGCGACTTAAGACTGGTTTTGTGGTCCAGGGTCACATATATAAACACATACACATATATACTGTAAAAAAAAAAAAAAAAAAAAAGTTGTTTCAACTTTAGAAAGTAAGTGTTTGTGCTGCCTTAAAATTTTAAGTTTAGTCAAGTGAAATATGAAATTATTCTATGTGACAACTTGGATATTTGAGTTGAGCAAACTTAAAATTTGAAGGCTGCATGAACACTTACTTTTTAAGTTGAAACAGCACTTTTTTACAGTGTGTGTGTGTGTGTGTGTGTGTGTGTGTGTGTGTGTGTGTGTGGTGGGTGGGTTTGAGACATGAAATTTACTAACAATTTATGTGTGAAAATTATTTCTACATTATTTTCCAGTGTTTCTGAAAATACATTTTCCTATTAAACTGAGTGAATCATCATCATTTATCCTTCAATAATTCTGATTTATTAATGTTTTTGAAAACGTGCATTTTCACTGCAAAACTAGGCCTTACTTCTGTCATGAACAATAAGAATAAATTGCACTCAAACACACTGCTGCTGGTTTCCTGATATACAGTGGTTCTGTGATCTACACTGTAAAAAATAAATCCGTAACATAATAGACAAAGGAAGTACTGGCAGCTCATTACACATGACATTATCCATTAATTTTACAGACATTTCTGTTAACTCTAAAACACAGTGCAATGAAGTGTAAAATTCAAAATACTGGTAAAACACCTGTAAAAAAAAAAAATAATAATAAATACGGAAAAATTCCTTCAAATTATACAGTATATTGTGCCCTATTTTTACAGATTTTTTTTTAGAGTGCTGACGTCTCAGCTTCTCCTTACTAAGCCTTTTCCTCCAAGTTTGTTCACTCTCAGAAAAAAAGATACAACGCTGTCACCTTTAAAGTACATATTATTACCTAAATTGTTCATATTAGTACATTTTGAAAGGGTTCCACCCCAGTGACAGTTTGGTACCTATACCTGAGAGTGTAGAGTGAAATATGCCAAAAATAAATAAAAGTACATTGCGTGAGATAAACCTGTCAATGTGTACAACCACCATCAGGCAGGAAACATCTGTCACAATGTGCTGTCACCATTGGTGAGGACTAACCATTTGTGAGAACTAACCTAATAACTCTACCCTGATCTTACAATTATGCCAGTATAGTATAAGTTCTGTTTTGCAACTAAATAAATCCAATAGAAAATGTCTGCATGTCTGCTGTGGCCTTATGTTCTCATTGAGGTTGTGTTTCCTGCAAGCAACGTTGATCAACAAAACATTTTGGAATCTGCATTAGATAGATTTAATACAGTGTGTTACTTGCTGTTTTTCTGTTTTATTGCTGTTTTTTGTAATCATATGTGAAATTTGTCTGATTGAAAACTGTCTCCAATTTGTTTTCAGTGTACATTTATGCATCAAGTTGAAAACCCAGCCAATCACTGAATATCAGTATGAAATATCTACCACTTTCATAGACTATTATGATTACAATTTAACCTATGAAAGCTTTGAAAATGACATCTGTATCAAGAAAAATGCTGTCCAGTTTGCGACAGCCATCACTCCAGTCATTTTCATCATCATCGTTCTGTTCAGCTGTGTGGGAAACACTCTGGTCGTGTGGGTCCTTGTGAAGTATGAAAATCTGAAATCCCTCACCAACACATTTCTGTTAAATCTGGCTCTCTCTGATCTGATTTTCACCTTTGGCCTGCCCTTCTGGGCCTACTACTACATGTATGGCTGGACTCTTGGAGATCCTGCTTGCAAAGCAATTAACTTTGTGTTCTACACGGGATATTACAGCAGCATCATCTTCCTGACGGTTTTGACCGTCCACCGCTACATGGCCGTGGTTCATCCCATGTCGGTGGTCATGTCAAGGAAGAGCCTGCACTGCTACGTGACATCAATTGTCATCTGGATCATCAGTCTTTGTGCTGCTATCCCACATGCCAAGTTCAACTCGGTTGTGTACAACCCCACTGATGTATTCATGGATGCTCAAAACAACAGCACTAACGCAGTTCTGCTCTGTGATTTTGCTGGTGAAATTAATTGGAAATTGTCAAGTACATACTTGCAAAATTCCTTTTTCATTATAGCTTTTGTGATCATTGCATTTTGCTACACTGTGATCTTGGGACGGCTGCTTCGACCAACATCTCACACTCGTAGAAAGACGGTGCAGCTCATCCTTTTCATAGTGGTGTTTTTTTTCTGGGGATGGGGGCCGTACAATGTGGCCATATTTCTGGACTCTCTGATTTCGTGGAAAATCTCTCTTTTTAGTGATTGTAAGCTGAGTGAATCTATAGACTATTTGATGTACGTCTCTCGGATGGTGGCTTTCTCACACTGCTGTCTGAATCCTGTGTTTTATGTTTTTATGGGGATAAAATTCAGAAACCACTTGAAGAAAATGTTACAGACTTTCTGTAGGAACAACACGGAGCCTCAGAATCGACAAAGCAGGCTTATTTACTCCAATGGTGAAGAAATATCTATGTATTAGCTCTTTACACTTAAAAAAAAAAACTGAAAAAAGAAAACCTGGGTTGGAACATTGCATGTACTGATTTTCATCAACAAAATGAATGCAATGTAAAGTGTCCGTACAATAAACTGATCTCTGAAATTGCATGTAAATAGCTCTAAAAATCTTTGATGCAATCTTACAAGAAGTTGTTATATACGTATACATATACTGTGTTAAATTGATTTGCATTGTATATTTGCTTTCTTTTACACATTCATAATTGATGCTGCAAATGATGAACAAATAAATTGGTGTGTTTATTCAGTAGTGAACATGTTAGCTCTTTACTGCGTTTGTTAACTTTAAACAACATAATGAATTGTTACACGTTCTTCAAATTATTTGCACTTTTCCAATTAGATTAATTGTTTTTAGATTAACAGCACTGTAAACAATCCAATTAACAAAATGTTGGAAGGGCAAAAATATTTAAGTTAAGCTAATTTTATTGCTTGGACTTAGTTGAGAAGACATATTAAGTCTACACAAATATATTTTAAAAACATTGAATGAAGGGTTATTTTCAAATCCAGTCAACATTTCAGAATGTCAATGTTGACTAAATTAATAAAAACAAATCCAGCCAATATACTGAGATCATTCTGCAACTGCATGTGCCTGAGTGACTTTGCAGGAGAGACAGCAGCCGCCATCTTGTCAAGTTCACGCGTCAGGTAAGTGCCACTGAAGAAATGTTATTTTTTAGACTAAATTTATTGACAAAAACCTACAGCATATCCAGTGTTTTTAAGTGGATATTTAGAAGTGTTTTATAAGTCATATGTTCGAAGAAAAATGTTAAGTGTATGTCAAGTTAATGTGTCAGGGGTGAAAACTTTTTGAATTTGAAGATCAAGGTAAATTGTATTTAATTTGTCTTAATTTAATTTGGAAACATGCAAGTATCTTCTGTTGCTTCCGAAGGGCAGTACTAAATGAAAAAAAAAAAAAAAAAAAAAGGATATTTCAACAAAATAAATTTTGACATCTTACTCCTGTTCAAAAGTTTTCACCCCCGGCTCTTAATGCATCGTGTTTCCTACTGAAGCATCAGTGAATGTTTGAACCTTTTTTAATAGTTGTGTTTGAGTCCCTCAATTGTCCTCAGTGTGAAAAGATGGATCTCAAAATCATACAGTCACTGCTGGTAAAAGTTCAAAATGCAAAAGATGCTGGAAAACTGAAGATTCTGCAGGACATGGAGGATTTTTCTGAAGAACAGTGCTCAGTTTAACTGTTCAGAACAAACAAGGGACTCATGAACAACCATCACAAAACAAAAATCAGTCGTGGATCATCCAGGAAACCACACACAGTATTAACAACCAAGAGTTCCCAAATTTTTGTATGGGTTTATTTGAATAAATTCAGCTTTTTTTGTTTTGTTTTGTTTTGTGGGCTATATGTAAACATCTTTTATGTAAAATGTCTTACTCAGGACAGTACTAAATAAAAAATAATATGCATTTTGTATGATCTCTCTTATTTTGTTAAAATTATTCACATCTTCTGCAAATGTTTCCCAAACTTTCACATGCCACTGTATGGGAAGGGAAGTGATGTGTGGCCAAGTACGGTGACCCATACTTGGAATTTGTGCTCTGCATTTAACCCATCCAAGTGCGCACACACACAGTAGTGAACATACACCTGGAGCAGTGGGCAGCCAATGCTGTGGCGCCCAGGAAGCAGTTGGGGGGTTTGGTGCCTTGCTCAAGGGTCTCACCTCAGTCGTGGTATTGACCTGCCGTACCTGAGACTCGAACCCACGACCTTTGGGTTATAAGTCCAACTCTCTATCCATTAGGCCACGACTGCCTAATGGATAAACACATACATATGTGTTAATTTTTTGAAATTGAGATTTATACATCATCTGAAAGCTGAATACATAAGCTTTCCATTGATGTTATGATAGGACAATATTTGGCCGAGATACAACTATTTGAAAAATCTGGAATCTGAGGGTGCAAAAAAAATCAAAATACTGAGAAAATCACCTTTAAAGTTGTCCAAATGAAGTTCTTAGCGATGCATATTACTAATAAAAAGTTAAGTTTTGATATATTTACAGTAGGAAATTTACAAAATATCTTCATGGAACATGATCTTTACTTAATATTCTAATGATTTTTGGCATAAAAGAAAAATCAATCATTTTGACCCATACAATGTATTTTTGGTTATTGCTACAAATATACCCCAGCGACTTAAGACTGGTTTTGTGGTCCAGGGTCACATATATAAACACATACACATATATACTGTAAAAAAAAAAAAAAAAAAAAAGTTGTTTCAACTTTAGAAAGTAAGTGTTTGTGCTGCCTTAAAATTTTAAGTTTAGTCAAGTGAAATATGAAATTATTCTATGTGACAACTTGGATATTTGAGTTGAGCAAACTTAAAATTTGAAGGCTGCATGAACACTTACTTTTTAAGTTGAAACAGCACTTTTTTACAGTGTGTGTGTGTGTGTGTGTGTGTGTGTGTGTGTGTGTGTGTGTGGTGGGTGGGTTTGAGACATGAAATTTACTAACAATTTATGTGTGAAAATTATTTCTACATTATTTTCCAGTGTTTCTGAAAATACATTTTCCTATTAAACTGAGTGAATCATCATCATTTATCCTTCAATAATTCTGATTTATTAATGTTTTTGAAAACGTGCATTTTCACTGCAAAACTAGGCCTTACTTCTGTCATGAACAATAAGAATAAATTGCACTCAAACACACTGCTGCTGGTTTCCTGATATACAGTGGTTCTGTGATCTACACTGTAAAAAATAAATCCGTAACATAATAGACAAAGGAAGTACTGGCAGCTCATTACACATGACATTATCCATTAATTTTACAGACATTTCTGTTAACTCTAAAACACAGTGCAATGAAGTGTAAAATTCAAAATACTGGTAAAACACCTGTAAAAAAAAAAAATAATAATAAATACGGAAAAATTCCTTCAAATTATACAGTATATTGTGCCCTATTTTTACAGATTTTTTTTTAGAGTGCTGACGTCTCAGCTTCTCCTTACTAAGCCTTTTCCTCCAAGTTTGTTCACTCTCAGAAAAAAAGATACAACGCTGTCACCTTTAAAGTACATATTATTACCTAAATTGTTCATATTAGTACATTTTGAAAGGGTTCCACCCCAGTGACAGTTTGGTACCTATACCTGAGAGTGTAGAGTGAAATATGCCAAAAATAAATAAAAGTACATTGCGTGAGATAAACCTGTCAATGTGTACAACCACCATCAGGCAGGAAACATCTGTCACAATGTGCTGTCACCATTGGTGAGGACTAACCATTTGTGAGAACTAACCTAATAACTCTACCCTGATCTTACAATTATGCCAGTATAGTATAAGTTCTGTTTTGCAACTAAATAAATCCAATAGAAAATGTCTGCATGTCTGCTGTGGCCTTATGTTCTCATTGAGGTTGTGTTTCCTGCAAGCAACGTTGATCAACAAAACATTTTGGAATCTGCATTAGATAGATTTAATACAGTGTGTTACTTGCTGTTTTTCTGTTTTATTGCTGTTTTTTGTAATCATATGTGAAATTTGTCTGATTGAAAACTGTCTCCAATTTGTTTTCAGTGTACATTTATGCATCAAGTTGAAAACCCAGCCAATCACTGAATATCAGTATGAAATATCTACCACTTTCATAGACTATTATGATTACAATTTAACCTATGAAAGCTTTGAAAATGACATCTGTATCAAGAAAAATGCTGTCCAGTTTGCGACAGCCATCACTCCAGTCATTTTCATCATCATCGTTCTGTTCAGCTGTGTGGGAAACACTCTGGTCGTGTGGGTCCTTGTGAAGTATGAAAATCTGAAATCCCTCACCAACACATTTCTGTTAAATCTGGCTCTCTCTGATCTGATTTTCACCTTTGGCCTGCCCTTCTTTTATTAATTTAACTAGAAATTAATTGGAAACTAATGAATACATACTTGCAAAATTCCTTTTTCATTATAGCTTTTGTGATCATTGCATTTTGCTACACTGTGATCTTGGGACGGCTGCTTCGACCAACATCTCACACTCGTAGAAAGACGGTGCAGCTCATCCTTTTCATAGTGGTGTTTTTTTTTTTTTTTTTTCTTGGGATGGGGGCCGTACAACATGGCCATATTTCTGGACTCTCTGATTTCGTGGAAAATCTCTCCTTTTAGTGATTGTAAGATGAGGTAATCTATAGACTATTTGATGTACGTCTCTCAGATGGTGGCTTTCTCACACTGCTGCCTGAATCATGTTCTTACTGGGATAATGTTTATCAAAAAGTTCTGTAGGAACAACACAGAGTCTCAGTATCGACAAAGCAGGCTTATTTACTCCAATGGTGAAGAAATACCTATGTTTTAGCTCCCTACGCTTAAAAAAAAAACTTGCCTGGGTTGGAACATTGCATGTACTGATTTTCATCAACAAAATGAATGCAATGTAAAGTGTTTGTACAATAAACTGATCTCTGAAATTGCATGTGAAAAGCTCTAAAATCTGTTATGCAATCTTACAAGAAGCTGTTATATACATTTACTGTTAAATTGATTTGCATAATATGTTTGCTTTCTTTTATACATTAATTATTGACGCAACAAATGATGAACAAATAAATTGGTGTGTTTATACAGTGCGTGAACGTTACTGCATTTTAAACTTTAAACAACATGACTTGTTGTGCATGTTTTTCACATTATTTGTATTATTTTTTCAGTTGGATTAATGGATTTTAGATTAACAGCTTTAATAACAAAAAATTTAAAAAAGATATTAAAAAAATTACGTAGCATATGCAATTTCTCCTCTGATTAAGTTCATACACTTGTAAATAAAAACAAATGTTATTGGAGAATGTTAAATGATATGTATGTGTGTGTATTGTATGTATGCATTTATGTATTTTGAAATTTACTAGCAATTTATGTCTGAAAATATTTTCTACACCAATTGTTTTTTATTTATTTTTTATTAATGTTTTAGGAAACATGCATTAGCTATTTCACTGCAAAACTAGGCCTTACTTCTGTAATTAATTTAGTAATTTATGAGTCATAAACAATAAAAATAAATTGCACCTAACAACATTGCTGTTGGCTCTGTGATCTACTGTGTGTCTGATGTCTTCTCCTTTCTAAGCCTTTTCCTCCAAATTTGTTCACTCTCTGAAAAAAAAAAGATACAGTGCTGTCACCTTTTAAAGTACATATTATTACCTAAATTTTTCATATTACTGTAGTAGATTTTGAAAGGGTATGTACAACCACCATGGTGAATATGGTGAAAAACAAAAAAACCTATCAGGTAGGAAACATCTGTCAGGATGTGGTCACTGGTGAGGACTAACCTAATAACTTTACCCTGATCTTAAAATTATGCCCATATAGTGTACGTTCTGTTTTGCAAGTCAATAAATCCAATGAAAATGCCTGCATGTTTGCTGTGGCCTCATGCTTTCATTGTGGTTTCTTCGGGTATTTCCTGCAAGCAACTTTGATTAACAAAACATCTTTGCATCCATGCATTTCATATTATGTGCTACTAGAATTGAATTTTTTCCAATGATTTTTTCTTAAACAACAACAGCAACAATAATTATAATGTTTTTGGTTTGTATATAAATAATCAGTAATCACATTTTCCAAAGTTCATAAACTGATTTATTTACAGACTTGGCTAACTGAATTCTTTTACAGTTTTTTCAAAATGCTTCCACACAGTTTTTGAAACTATGGCTCCATTTCTCAAAACTCTACACACAAAACCACAAAACACACACACACACAACATACAAAACGTAAGACACATCTTGCAAAAGCAAACACTTCTTTGAAAACTGTTACACAAATATAACATAACATAACTATACACACAAATATTAAATAATTAGCCACATACACACCAAAATAAACACAGATGTGAAAAATGTAAAACTACTCTCGTGTGTCTTTTGCTTGTTCAGAGTGCAGTGAAGAACAGGAGTTTGTCATAGCACTCGCACATACATGCATGTGCACATCCCAGTCAACAATTTGATCTCACAATGATGTCACCATGAGCTCACATGATTCTCATGGAGTGGTCACAATGTGTGTGCCACAGTGAGCTAAAAGTGTAACCACACAGTGCACTCACTGTGCGCTCATACTGTGGTCAATGTGAGGTCACTGCACACTCACTGTGCGCTCATACTGTGGTCAATGTGAGATCACAGCACACTCACTGAGCGCTCATACTGTGGTCAATGTGAGGTCACTGCACACTCACTGAGCGCTCATACTGTGGTCAATGTGAGGTCACTGCACACTCACTGTGCGCTCATACTGTGGTCAATGTGAGGTCACTGCACACTCACTGTGCGCTCATACTGTGGTCAATGTGAGGTCACTGCACACTCACTGAGCGCTCATACTGTGGTCAATGTGAGGTCACTGCACACTCACTGAGCGCTCATACTGTGGTCAATGTGAGGTCACTGCACACTCACTGTGCGCTCACACTGTGGTCAATGTGAGGTCACTGCACACTCACTGTGCGCTCATACTGTGGTCAATGTGAGGTCACTGCACACTCACTGTGCGCTCATACTATGTTCACAATGTGAGGTCACTGCACACTCACTGTGCGCTCATACTGTGGTCAATGTGAGGTCACTGCACACTCACTATTTCATTCAAAGTATTTCTACAATTCAGTTTCCTTGTTTATTTTGATTTATTTTCAGTTTGGTGTTGGCATTTGACACAAACATTTCAATTTGACAGATACATTCTGCTTCTGCTGTTGTTTTGGTGACTGTTGTTTCTATTTCTTTGTCCCCTTGAAAATACTTGATGCATCCTGAAACACAGAGAGCAATATGTTATTGCAATCAGTTGCTAACAACCTAACAGGTGAAAATAACTATTAGTTAAACAAAATATGAAACAAATCATGCATCAATACTTCCACAAAACATGCTTGTATAATTACTGAAATATGATCCCAAGTTAGTAATGTAGTTTAGTAATGATCTGATATGGGAAGTATAACTAATCATAAATACTGATATGATATTAATGTGCATTATCACCACCTTCAGTGTTGGAGTATGGACCAAAGTTTACCCATTTCATAAAAAAATCCCTCTTTATCAGTTCTGTACTTTTGAGATAAAGAAATAAGCTCTCTAATCCATAAGTGATTATACTTTTTTTTTTAGCTTTATTCCTTCCACTCCCACCTTTCTAAGTTCCTTCTTCATCGTTTCTCTTTCATTAAAACACTTTTGACAAACACATACATGTTCTACTGACTCCTCTTGTGCACTCTAAAAAATGCTGGGTTGTTTTAACCCAACTTTGGGTCAAATATGGACTAACCCAGCTGTTGGGTTAAATTTTTACATTAAATTTTAACCCAAAAGTTGGGTTAGTCCATATTTGACCCAAAATTGGGTTAAAACAACCAAGCATTTTTTAGAGCGTGGCAAATATAGAACTTTTGATTATAATTTGTGTCCCCCCTTAAAAAAAGTAGAGATGCACGTCAGGTTTTGTTTTATTATTGTTCTATTTTCTGTTATTTTATTTACAACTGTTAATTTATTTTGATTCAAGGGCATTGTGAAAGACACGTAGCACTATCAGGTGCAAGTGGGCCGCTAGAAAAAGTTTCGGGGTCCTGAACATTATGCGGTGAGCAAGACAGAGACGCCCTGTTTACAGCTGGTATTAACATGCATTTTCGTCGATCCGATCACAAGTGGACAACGCTAAGTACAGGTGTAAACGGGGTGTAAAAGTTTTGAGCTTGTCCACTTTTGACCACATCCAGAGATGGTCGAAAACGCATTCGATCGGATTGCTGTTGTAGTGTAGACGCGCATTTGGTCGAATGCATTCTCTCCGCCTACTGACCAAAACCATCTAATCATTGTGGGACGTGTTGCTGGGAAGCGCACTAGTCAAACGGGATTTAAACTTTGCCGGGTTGAACTAGAAAGTTTATTTCGAAGCACTAGCTCGAGTCCACATCATTCTGCGTGGTCTTACGGCCAACACTACAGAAACAAAAGCGGCATGCTCTCCTCGTCTTTTTCCGTCATCTCATTATGTGATTATATGACAGTTGTGTGAGCGTATTTCGTCCACTGGATCGAAATAACTGAAACACCCCATGCATAAACATGCACAGCACATTGTGGAGCATCTTCGTTTGATAACAACACAAACAGCTGGACTCTGACATAATGTTAGTGCGCATCCACATGTAATCCTCCCACTGTAGTTCTGACAAAAGCAGAGGGACCCGGCCCTCGATGGAATCAGGACAGAAGTGGACAAAAGAGATGCATTTAAACGCCAAGCGTGGACGGTAATGTGTCTCCTTTGTCCACTTGTGATCGGATCGACGAAAACGCATGTTAATACCAGGTGTAAACAGGGCCAGAGATGTGCCATGTTTGTGCTCCGTTTTGTTTTTGCTTGTTTTGTTTATTAAAGATGAACCTAATCTTCATTTCATAACGCTTGTCTATGGTCTCTTATTTCAAGTGTGCAACACTCTACACTGCTCACATAATTATGTTGGATGTTTATTTATTCATTTTAAAGTTTTATTCAACATGTGACCAACCCTTAATCTTGATAAAATATTTTCCTCTTCGGTGCTTCTTTTTGATATCCTCACTACTCCTACTTCTCGCTTTATTTTATATACTGTAGATGACAACCTGTGTTTCCCGTATCCCATTTTTGCTGCCACTCCTTAACGATGTTTTAATTATTGCTTTTGCTTCAAATTAGATGTTTGATTTCTGAACAAATTGTTCTTTGAGCCTGTTCATAGGAAGTAACCGAACTGATTCAAACTTTAGTTCTGGGCTGATGACGCAAGACGCACAGCCAAAGATTGCTGACTGTCGAAGTTTGCTGAGGATTACCGTTGATGCTCATGAAGGAGTTTACGATACTTTGCAAGCCTGAGGCACATACTGGAAATATGCTTATATAGCTTACTAATGTTATTAAATAACATTTTATTAAAACCTGCAGAATCCTTTCTATTGAGAGATGTAAATTAATTGTGCTATAGTTTATTGTATATGCAGATTATATTTTAAATTGTTACACAAAATCAAGGAGTTTATAAGGTTTATCTCTCTATATACTTTAGACATGTAGAACATATCTGCATTTCTGCATGAATGTATATAATGTGTTCTGTAGGTGCGAAACTTTTAGTAATCTTATCCAAGATGTAGATGATCTTATCCCCGGTGACCGACATTTGAACTGCCTCCTCTCAACCTGCTCAAAATTTTAAACTCACAATGAGCTCACGCATTACTCACACGGTGAGGATCACAGTATGAGGATCGTGTGATGTCACTGTGATCATTGCATGATCTCACGTGTTGACTGGGATATACACTGTATATAGGCCTGCTGTATGTATGTACAACTGAAGAATTTTACACAGTTATGCAACTGAACTGAATCAATACTGAACTGACTAGAGGTGTAGAATGACACAACTGAATTGTTAGAGTTGCTTTACAGCAAAATGTGAATTTGATACTATTGTGAAGCTGCTGTGAAGCAATCTATATTGTATAAAGCACTTTAGAAATAAAGTTGACTTTCTGACTTGGCTTGTTTGGATGTTCAGATAGATAGATAGATAGATAGATAGATAGATAGATAGATAGATAGATAGATAGATAGATAGATAGATATACACACTGATACATGCATACAACAGATGCACATTCAGTGTGTGTGTGTGTGTGTGTGTGTGTGTGTGTGTGTGTAGATAGATAGATAGACAGATAGATAGATAGATAGATAGATAGATAGATAGATAGATAGATAGATAGATAGATAGATAGATAGATAGATAGATAGATATACACACTGATATATGCATACAACAGATGCATATTCAGTGTGTGTGTGTGTGTAGATAGATAGATAGATAGATAGATAGATAGATAGATATACACACTGATATATGCATACAACACAGATGCATATTCAGTGTGTGTGTGTGTGTGTGTGTGTGTACACTGAATATGCTTATAAGTCAGAAAGTCAGCTTTATTTATAAAGCGCTTTGTACAATATAGACAAAATGTAAACAGAAATGCAAGGGGGTAAAAATAATTTCTTTCTAAAAAAAATAAATAAATAAAACAAGTTTTGATTACTAAGTGAACAAATGATGTATAAGTGTTTTCACACATGATCACTGCGTGTAGGTCATCAGTAAATGAGTGTGGCATTAAAATGGTAGTGTTTCCCAAATTAAACAAAAGAGCTGTTAGTTTCAAATGATGTGTGAAATGTAGAGAACTGTGTTTAGAGTTTTGCAAAAAGTTTGTTTTACAAAATCTCAAACTGAGTTTAAAGCATGTAATGTGCTTATAGTTTTGCAGACATGGTCTAAAGATTAGATATATGAGTGAATGGTTCCACTAAGTGGGACTCACTTTTAGTGTCAAAGCAATTTTAAAAAACTGTAAAACATGTGCATGAACCATTACACTGAAGAATGTTCCTGAGAATTGCTTCTGTCATTACTTTGGTGAGTCACACAAATACATTTTACCCAGTTAGTTTCTTGGACTTGCAGCGGTTCTGTGGTTCATTTCACTGCAGCTTTGACACATTAGTATTCATGTGTGGTTGGCTGATTCAGGGTCCTCTGGTATGTGTTTCGATTTTGTTAGTTCTACATCAGACAGTCCAGGAAAGAACAAAAGACAACAGAAGTTTGCTCAGGTGACTTATTTTACCTTCATTTGTATGCTTTAATATGGAAATGTGCAGCGTTGTTAATAAATTGTCTGTGTTTCCATGTGCAGACTAATAATCCAATGTCTTAAAGGTGTAGTGTGTATGTCTGTGCCATTAACAACAGCAAACAAAATCACAAAATGATGACTGATGTGATACTGCAAGATAATGTACTGTTATGAGATACTTATTTTTAGTGAATCAAATTCGTGTTTTTCAAATGTAGATGATCAGGTTAGTTCTTCGTATGATAATGTGATAAATATGCATTTTATCAATAGCAATTTTGTAAACATGAATGAATTTAATACATTTGTGTGTATAGTATGTGGTTTTAAAACAATATAAATGCCTGTTATTCTATTGCATTTCCATATCCTGCCTCTAAAAAGACTGTGAAAATCATTAAAGGTCTGTACTCATACCTCAAGCAAGAATTTTTAAAATTCATATTTTATTGAAATGGAAAAAGAAGCAATGCAATTGCATTTTCCCCCGAATATTTATTGAAAATCATTAAGGAAATGGAATCGCTAAAAATCAGTAAAATAAATACTTAAACATAAACATAAAGGCAACTGGCCAAAAGGTTTTTAAACTTCTCAGAAAACACATGCTGCAATGCCAAGCAACATTAGGTTTATTCATTGTGAAACTGCATGCATTAGTAAAAAGGAAATGACAGCACTAACAGAAGTGTGATTTCTATTGTCACTTAGACTATTTTCCTTAAGCAGTTATACAACACGGTCAACCAAGACCTTGAGGTAAGCATTTCATGTTCTTTCATTCTTGCTATGCTGTACTCTATACTGTACTCTATAATGCATACTTTACTGAAGATACAAGATGCAATAGTTGCATGGCTTTACGACGGTAGTTTGCTTTGAAAATTTCTACATCATGCAAATATCAGAAATTGCATTAGAAAGTGCTGTAAAATGCTCATTTATTTTTATGCTAGATGGAGGCGATCGACTTAAACATCAGCTATGATGAGAACTACTCATATGTGAATAATGGGTTAGTAATAATATGTGAAGTCGAAGATTATAACAAGACCACCGGGGTGTGCTACGCCACAATCTTCTGCCTCAGCATCCTTGGAAATGGCTTCCTTGTGTCTGTGCTCACCTGCTACGAAGACCTGAAAAGGGCCACCAACCTTTTCATGTTCTGTTTGGCTCTTTTCGACCTTCTGTTCACACTGACATTGCCTTTCTGGTGCGTGGAGCTTCTTCATCACTGGGTTTTTGGTGACTTTGCCTGCAAGATTATGACCGGGGCCTATTTTGTAGGGATCTACGGAAGCCTCTTCCTTCTCACGGCCATGACCCTCGACCGTTTTGTTGTGGTTGTGGTCAGAAGTTACTGGTTAACACGGAGTCGAAGGCTCAAATGTTCAAAAGTTGCCTGCGTTGGTGCCTGGATCATAAGTTTGATTGCTTGTTTGAGAGATTCGATAGCCGCAAAGGCACAAAACATGCATATCAACACATACGCTTGTAAAGGCACCAATACAGATGATGACAACATTGGATATTATGCACAGCTCATTCTGCTGTTTCTTGTACCGTTTGCCATCATTGTTTTCTGTTACACCAAAATCATTTTGACCCTCATGTCAACATCGACCAGGCAGAAATACAGGACTGTGATTCTGGTGCTGTGCATTGTTATCGCTTTCTTCATATGCTGGGGGCCGTATCATATCATCATCGTGTTGATGTCCAACTATGACTTTGATCCCTGCGAACATTATGAGCTGCATGTTGCATTTATCATCTGCAGGATTCTGGCATTTTCTCACTGCTGCATGAACCCGGCTTTGTATATTGTCAGAGGGAAGTACAGAAATCTGTTGTCAAGCTTTTTGTTCTGCTCGCCTGAACTCAGGCAGTCGGGGCTCTACAGAGGACCAACGGATCCCAGCGACTCCAGGATTCATCCGTACACCAATGAAGGAGCTCAAGAAACCTGTGAAGTGCAACAAAGAAATGTCACTGAACACACTGAAAACACTGTAAAAATGGAGACCATAAATATGACAAATTTATTTATTCCCTGAAAAACATTTTAGTAATGGAACAGTCAGATATGTTTTTTTATTATTATTTATTTTTTTTTAACTTGCTTGTTTCCCCCCTAAAATGATACTGGGTAGCAATTACTTAGAACTTTTTAATTTCATATAACAATCAAAAAACTGTAACATATATATATATATATATATATATATATATATTTATTTATTTCATTTATGACATTTCAAGCAAAACTTCAGCTTTTTCTGCATTCTGTAGTAGTAGTTTAAGAATTTATTTTGGAAAATATTATTTCTATTTTGTTCAGTGATTTACTTTAAGATGAATGTATCTGTTAAAGAAAATGTGTGTTTAAGTATGTTTGATGTAAATAAGTGGGCTGGACATTCATGTGACTGAAGGAAGAAATATGCAGAATATGTATGATTTCTTCAGTGTCTCAATGAGAGACAACACTGATATCTTAAGGAACAAACCACCACAGCAACCAAGGTATTTCTTGTATTACATATTTCTTTCCTTCTCTTTTTGTTTGTGGTATGCATGCATGCATTTCTGGTTTTTGATCATTTAAAAAAATAAATAAATAAAATAAAAGCTGTCATTATTTACAGTATTCTCTGAAAAGCACCATAGCATTTTGTCCATAAGAATCATGTGCCATTCTCTAAATCATCTGAGGTCAAATGAAACCTTTATATAAGGAGAAAGTTTATATATATTTTTTTAAAATCTGTGTTTACTTGCTGTTCGTCACACAAAACTATTGCATGTCTTCAGAAGACTTGGAATTTCATCATAGTGGTCAGTTTATAGTGTTTTTCGTTCATTATGAATAATAATTGTATGGAAAAGAATTGTGTAAAAATCTTAAAAATATATAATTTAGTGTTACATAAACATTACATACAGTAAATTTTAAGAATGAATAAATACACTCTTAAAAATAAAATTCTTTATTGGCATTGATGGAACCAAGAACCTTTAATATCTATGTAAACTTTCCATGGCACAAAAGGTTCTTTATTGTGTAAAAATGTTCTTTAGATTATTAAAATGTTCTTCACACTCAAAAAAAAAAAAAAAAGAAAAAAAAAAAAAAGATGGTTCTTAAATGTTTTCATGTTCACTGAATGTTTTTTGGGAAACCAAAAATCGTTGTTCTCTTGCATCGCTACGAAAACTTACTTTTGGAACCTTTACTATATTTACTTTTTTTAACTTTTGAACTTTAGAAGTGGACTTGACTGCTTGCTTACATTTTTATATAATTTTTTCTAATATGATCTTTATGCATAATTTTTGACATTATTCAATGTGTTTCTTTCTACAGACGATATAATGAATGGAGAGACTTCGCACGAGGTCTTCAATATCAGCTATGATTATGACTTCAACTACACATATGAGGAATATTATTCTTTGGTGACATTAGAGGAGGAGAATTTTTCATTTAGGATAATCAACGCCATTTGCTACATTCTCATCATCTGCATCAGTCTACCCGGAAACAGCTTTTTGCTTTGGGTGGTCTTGAAGAAAGTGGGTTTGAGCAGCTCTGCTGATTGTTTACTCCTCCATCTGACAGTGTCCGACCTCATCTTCACCTTCACGTTGGTTCCCTGGACCGTCAATCATATTTGGGGATGGATAATTGGAAATCTGGCCTGCAAGATGTTCACCTGGTGCATCTTTTTGGGCCTGTACAGCTACATGATGTTCCTCACAGTCATGACAGTCCATCGATACGTGGCTGTGGTGTATCCGGTGTTCACTTCATCTGTAGGGAATCGTAGCAGAATTTACACGCACATCTCGTCTGCTGTGGTGTGGTTGATCTCTGTGGGCTTCAGTCTGCCTGAAATGATCTTCTCTGGAACTGTGGATGGACCTGATGGTGTATTTTGTGTTCCCAACTATAATTCAATGTTTGTGGAGTTGTTTGGATATTTCACTCAGATAATTCTCTTTTTCCTGCTGCCGTTCCTGGTTATTGTGTTCTGCCACACACGGATGGGTTTTGCCATCCTTCAGAGTCGCATCCGAAGCAGAAATTATGCCGTATGCATTATCCTAAACATCGCCGTGGGATTCTTCATCTGCTGGGCACCGTATAACATCTTCCTCTTCCTCTTCTCCTTGAGGTCTCTGGGTGTTTTTGTGTTGAGGGAGAGCGTTTTGGAGATCATCTACTGCATCACTCACGTTCTGGCGTATTCCCACTGCTGTCTGAATCCGCTCATCCACATCTTCGGAGGGAAGAAGTTCAGGAATTACCTGCCATGGAGCAGAGGTTTCCTTCGGCTCTCGCAGAGGTTCAGCACGCAAACGTTTAGCAACCCCAGCAGCCTCTCGGCCCAGTTTCATCTCTGATCATGTCAAAGGTCATGATATCATTTTGTTACGGCTCCAAAGCGAGTCACATGATGCTTACAGTACAGATGATTGGTTCAAAAATTTCCCAAGTTACTGAGATGAATAACAGATTGATAGCAGAGGTTCAAGCCACAAAACAAGCAAAAACAAGTTGAAACCAAACAAATCAAAAAAAAAAAAAATGTTGAAAAAGGCATACGCCAAATTCTTAGAAATGCGATCTAAATGGCATTCATTTTGGTTTCATGTATTAAAAAAGTTTAGTTAAGTGGTGTAACTATCAAGTAAAGAAAATACATTTGCCTGAAAACATGAATACTCGCACACGTTAATAATTATTTGCAAAAATATATTTGAAAAAGTTTTTGTGGTTATTCCATTTGACATTAAATAGCTGGAATTAACCTTAAATGTCATAAAAAGTTAAAGTATCTATAAATATATTTATTCAAAAAACAGCCATGAGGTTCTACAGTGTTTTCTTGTTTTATGGTTTCTCCTGTCACATGATAATGGTTTTGTGAATGATTATTTTTTAACAATGTTTTTTGAATATTTTCTGAATGTTTTCTGAAAGAAAAAAAAATAAGGGTTGTAAGTACCACATAAAAAGTAACTGAATATTTTCCTTAAAACATGTACAAATATCATCATCAGTAATATCAAAGTTTTTGGGGTTATTGTGTTTGACAGTCTGAATTATCTTTAAAAGTCAAAATATATACATAAATATACTGATTTCAAAATCATGAGACACGACATTTTTATTATTATTATAAAAGATTTTATACCAAATGTCTTCAGTTTTTTGTTTTTTTTTTCCTCGCGAATTTAAGAAATTTCTTTGTTCATTTACTGGATAGTTACACCACCTACATATTTTGCTTTTAAACATTTTAAGCCATCAAACAATCAGATCACTTAGATTTAACTGCAAATGTGTACTGAAGTAGCCTAAATTGTCTGTATGAACATATTGAATGTATTTTTTAAAAAGTGTTTTTACAAAAGTGTCACATCATTGAATTACATGTAGGTTAGGTTAGGTTAACTTTATGTATTACAGTTTTGTAATGTAATATTTGTGTGCTTGAGGTTGTTGTCTTTGGAGAAGTGTAGAGAAGTTACACAGCTTGTAATGTAATGCGTCATGAAAATTCCTGAAAGAGGAACAGAGACAAAAAAAGCAGATGTGTGACAGCAGAATGCTGAGATGGAATTTTCCACTGTGCTGTAAAGAAATAAGAAAAAAATGAGGAAATGTTGTTAGTAGGCCTCAGTCTTGGATGCATATAAGCTTCAGGATGGTAATTCCGTCAGTGTCCAGTAGGTGGCAATAGTGGTCAACAAGTGAGAAATCTATGAGCTTTATAAGCGCTTTGAATTGTACTCTTCAAATGTCATTTTTATTAAAGTGATGTTTTGTCCAAGACCATTTGGGCTCACAAGACATTAATCCTTTGTTTTCTTTTTTTCTGATATTTAATTTAGCAAAAAATATATTTGAAGAACTGGACAAAACGCAAAATAAAAACACCATAAAAATAATGTTACTTGCGCACTAAATCATATGATAGATTCTGGTCTGTTTTTTCATACAAAGTTATTCACTAAAAATCTTGCCTTAAAAATCCCGCATAGTCATCATTTGCTATAACTGTATAAAATTAGAGCAGTTTGAACATTGTGTACCACAAAATAAAGCAAGTCATAGGCTACGTGCTTCGAAAAACGTGAACTTGAGCAGAGTTTTACAATTTACTGTGCAAGAAACAATGAAACATTTAGCAGAACTTTAGCTTCTTAATCTTGGGTAAAATTGTTTGAAGTTAATGTTGAATTTTTGTTAAACAGATATTTTCATGTGTTTAAATGAAACAATAATTTGCGGACTCCCTGCAGTACTGCTGCGACCCCCTGCTGAAGACCCCCGGAATCATTTCAATTCTCAGTGGTAGTTTTGATTATCTGCCAGTAAACCGTCCAGCCCAGATGACCAGTAGATGATTGACAGCTCTGATTCAGATACACTCTTAAAAATAAAGCTTCCAAACGGGGGAACAATTCTTAAAAGAACTACTTTTTTCTTATTGTGAAAAATATTTTAATAATCTGAAGAACCTTTTTCCACCTTTTGTGGAATGGAAAGATTCCATGGATGTTAAAGGTTCTTCATGGAATCATCACTGATCGATGTCAGACGATATGCTCCTCTGACAAATATACTCTGAGGTATCTTTAAAACAGCACCTAATGTGATTATGCGTGATATCTGTCTTAAAAAGCTGATTTATGTCATTCAGAGTCCCACGCCATCCCTGTCCTGATCTCATCTCATTACACTCCCAAACCACAAACCTCTGACAGACGGCAGTCAATTGCTCCCTTCTAGACAAGACATCAGCTTATAGCTCAGTTCTGATGTGATTCACCACAACTTTATATCAAGACAAATATGCATTTGAAGATTTTGTATCAGAACATTATATTTATAATTGTGAGGAAATGTTTTAAAGTATCCAAAAATAATTCATAATTCTGCACTTTTAATAACATGCATAATGATTCATGTTTCAAATTACATCAACAATTATGTACACTACTGTTCAAAAGTTTGGGGTCAGTTTGTTTTTTTGTTTTTTTAAAGGAATTAATACTTTTATTCAGCAGGGATGCATTAAAGATATTTATAATATTATAAAGATTTCTATTTCAAATAAATGCTGTTCTTTTTAACTATCTATTCATCAAAGAATCATGTTTTTCACAAAAATATTAAGCAGCACAACTGTTTTCAGCACTGATGATAATAAGATTTCTTGAGCAGCAAATCAGTATATTAGAATGATTTCTGAAGGATCATGTGACACTGAAGACTGAAGAAGTTCTAAACTAACTGAGACTTGTTATAGCACTTTCATATCATTGCTCTTTTGTTGATTTTGATTGCTTCCATTGTCCTCCTTTGTAAGTCGCTTTGGATAAAAGCATCTGCTAAATAACTAAATGTAAATGTAAATGTAAGTAATGAAGCTGAAACTTCAGCTTTGCATCACAGGAATAAATTACATTTTACAATATATTCACATAGGAAACAGGTATTTTAAATTATAAAAATATTTCACATTATTAATGTTTTTACGTTATTTTTTATCAAATAAATGCAGTCTTGGTAAGCAGAAGAGACTTCTTTCAAAAACATTAAAAAATATTACCGACCACAAACTTCTGGACAGTAGTGTGTAGTTTTTCTTTGCAAATCCCTCCATAAGACGAAATGTGGATGTTGTCATAATCTGACATGTCTGCTTTGACATTTCAGCAGTGTTAAAATGACAGTCTGTTTATAGCACTGACATGCCTCGCTAAATGTCCTCGATCGTGCTGTTTCACCCACATCAAACATAAACATGGACAACATTTCAGAAGAGACGATGTGACTAAAGTCTTGCTCATAACAGAAATTACTGCACAAGTTTTATTTATCCTCCTCAGTGTTTTCAGAGCGCCAAGAAACAGAGATAGCAAAATAATGTTATTTCCTTCAAAGACCTTTGAAATCTGCTCAGCTTTGAACAGAAACAGTTCATCGCTGAAAAAGTTGAAAACAGACAAACCTGTTCACTGCATCTGTTTACAAGTTTCTTGAAAGACGCGGTCCTTTACCATACTGTACCTCTCTGGCAAATGTGTGCTCAGATTATAGCCAGGAGCCAAACAGATGTTGTTTTCTGCTCAATAGAGTCTCATTAGACCTTCCTGTTCTTACCTGCTTTCCTCCTGTCTTTATTTAACGTACTGTGATTTTTTCATTTTATTTTGCTGCCTTTTAATGTCCTTGTTTTCTGAAAGTCTGTAGTACAGATAATAAGCAAATTCCTTCCTTCTTTGATATTATTTTTTACAAATGCCAGGTCTGGATAAATGTCGCATGCGTCACATTAAATTGGTAATATTAAGGTTTTGACAGCCTAAGTTTGGTTGGGTTGTTATTGTTCCCATTTTTGTTGTTTTATGATCTAATACCACTGCAAGCAATTTAATGGCATAGTCCCAGTGTGACAACTTACCCCATATAGTGTGACAAGATGTTACAATATTAGGTTTGATGAGATGTTCACTGAAGTAAAAAGTGTGATTAGCTTTCTTGTTTCAATTTTAAAAAGTCTTATTCTGATATTTTTATTCTGCAAATAATATACATAATTGTATTATAACAATATAACATATTTAGATAGATAGATAGATAGATAGATAGATAGATAGATAGATAGATAGATAGATAGATAGATAGATAGATAGATAGATAGATAGATAGATAGATATTTACTATATCTATCTATCTATCTATCTATCTATCTATCTATCTATCTATCTAAATAAGTATTTATATTTACTAAATATAACAAATATCTCTTAAAAATATAAATAGCTACATTTTAATACATTTTAAAATGTATTTGCAGATACAGAGTGCTTATTGTATACGAGAGGGGAAGAGGTGCATATGCCGCAGGCAAACCTCGGAGGACGTCTGGGTTAATTGAGAGCAGATTGGAGTGAAACACAGTGTTCAAATCATCCTTGATCAAATCAAAAACACGAGTCACACTGCACAGCTTCTCTACAGGGTCAGAGAAGAGAATTATGATATACAGTCTCAAACTACATTCATGTATTCATAAAGCAGCCCGTTCGTTCTCAGCCTCCCGTCAAGCTGAGTTTTTTTACACCTGTGATGTTCCGCACAACAACAGCATCTCTTTATTTACATGATATTAATTTAACTCCTGGAACAGAGAATTAGAGTCTCATCTTACTAAAACAAAACTCTTCTCTTCTAAATATCAAAGGAATTATTCTCTGCTCACTCAAAGGTCTTACTTATGAAACGATGCATTTTAATAACCAGGTGTGGCATCGATTGGAGCTGATAGACATCTGTTCTCTGAAGGATTTTTATACTAATCTCTTCCTCATTATAACCAGAACCGTCTAATTTATTAGCGCTTGCTAAAGCGTACTTAGAGTTAGGGATTTGAACAAACCCCTAGCGCTTTGCCACACAACTCGTCCCGCATCATTTGTGTAACAGACAAAAAATTTACTACAAGTCAAATGCTTTTACTTTTCTAAATCTTCGGTCTTGCTATTTTTGAGTACCAGACATATAACATCACTTGCTCACCAATGGATTCTCTGCAGTGAATGGGTGCCGTCAGAATAAGAGTCCAAAAAGCTGATAAAAACATCCCAATAATCCACAAGTAAACCACACCACTCCAGTCCATCAGTTAACATCCTGTGAAGTGAATAACGTACTCGGTTCCCTGAGATACGGAACAAGTACTGTGTCTGATGAGACACGATGGGGAAAACTCCTTTTTCTCCGATAACTGAAGCCTTTCAATAACGTAGTGTAACTGCACGGCCATTGGTTCGTGCAGTGAATAAAAACCGAACCAGTGGCTCGGCAGGTTACTTCGACTGAAGTGACAACTGAGTCGTGCAGCTACATAGCACGGGAAAGTACGCAGTACTCGTTCTGTTTCTCAAGGAACCGAGGTTACGTTAGTAACGGAGTATGTTCCCTATCGATACTTTACTCATACTGCGTCTGATAAGACGCGATGGGGAACCAGTACAATCCCGCCGTGTTATGCTAGAGGAACGACTAATAGTTGAACTCGCCTTAAGCACCCAAGGGGGCCCAGAGGGACCAAGTATTTTGCAGGGAGGCCCCGCAGGAAGCAGTAGGGCCAAACTCACAGAGGTCGGCCCAGCCTTAATCGTCCCAAGATAATTCAGTACAGCCTCGGAACTCAGAAAGGGTCAAGAGCGTACATGAAAAAGGGCAAAACGCCAAGCACTGGTTTTTGTCATATGACAGAGTGCCCTGTTATGCAGAAAGGACCCGAGCCTGTAAGGCCGGGATGTCCAGATTATAAAACCTGGCAAACGTGGATGGCGAGGCCCAGCCGGCCGCCGCACAGATCTCTGCAATGGACACACCGCTAGACCAGGCCCAGGAAGAGGCAACGCCTCTAGTTAAGTGGGCTCTTACTCCCATGGGGCATTGAAGGCCCAAAGAAGAGTACACTAGCGCAATAGCGTCAATTATCCATTTGAAAAGTCTCTGCTTAGTGACCAGAGAACCCTTGGTGCGGCCACCGAAGCATACAAATAGCTGATCTGACTGCCTGAACGAAGAGGAGCGGTCAACATAGACTTTCAACGCCCTGATGGTGCAGAGTAAATTCAACTCTTGGTCTTGCTCCGAAGGAGGAAGTGCCGATAGAGTTATTACCTGTGCTATGAATGGAGTAGAGAGCACTTTAGGTATGTAACCATGCCTTAGCAAGGCGGGTTGAGCCTACTAGACCCCTTCAGAAAATGAACGAAGTTGTTCCTGCCCACCGATTGGCCAGCTATAAGAGCATGAGAGGCTGCTATGGCTGCTACATAAACCTTGAGCGTGGAAGGGGAATGACCCTTATCCAGCAGCTCTTGCAGGAAGGACAATATCAGAGATATGTTGCAGGAAATTGGATCTGCGCCGCGGGCTGCACACCAAGCGGAGAAGACAGACCATTTAAGGGCATAGAGGCGTCTTGTAGACGGTTCTCTAGCCTGAGAGATTGTGTTCAGCACGTTCTCGGGGAGGTTCACAAGCTCCCATCAAGAGGCCAAAGGTGCAGAACCCACAGCTCGGGCTGGGGATGCCATATCGTTCTGATCGCCTGAGAGACTAGGTCTCGTCTCAGGGGAATGGGCCACGGGGCTGCCGAGAGCAGCCGGTAAAGCTCCGCAAAGTGCTGGTTCCTCCAGAGCAGGGCCACCAACAGGACCTTGTGTCTCTGTCCCCTGACTCGTCTGATTACCTGTGGGATCAGAGCGATCGGGGGAAAAGCATAAAGGAGGAGGTTGGTCCAGTCGTGGGCCAATGCGTCTCTGTCCTTCGAAAAGTAAGTTGGGCAATGAGAGTTGTCTTCTGAGGTGAAGAGGTCGACCTCTGCCCTGCCAAAGACCTCCCAAATTTTCTGAGGGTGGAGCATCCACTCTTCTGAGGGGATCAACCTGCCCGGTACATGCACTGCTCTTAGCGAGCGCAAGCTGAGCTGAGCCCATTCCAAGAGGCGCTCCACCAGAGTGAAGAGGCGCTTCGAGGAGAGGCCGCCCTGGCGATTTATATAGGACACCACCATCATGCTGTCCGAATGGACTAAGACATGGTGTCCCCTTAGGCAGAAAGGTACGAAGGCCCAGACACACTGCCAGCATTTCCAGGCAGTTGATGTGAAGCCAACTTTCCTCTTTCGACCAGTGGTTGAAAGCTGGTTTGTCATCGCACAGCGCTCCCCAACCTGTGACGGAAGCGTCTGTCGAGACCACCTTCCTCCTACAGACCATTTCCAGGGGAACGCCCGTTCCATCCACTGGGGATCTTTCCAAGGGGCCAGGGCTGTTAAATAGGCCTTGTCTACCTTGACACGAAGGCGTCCGAGATGCCAGGCGTGGGACGAAACTCGTGGTTTCAGCCAGTACTGAAGGGGCCGCATGCATAGCAGGCCCATCTGAAGTCCCGGAGACACAGAGGCCATGAGGCCCAGCATCCTCTGAAACGCCTTGAGAGGGCGAGAGGCTCCGACTTTGAATGAGGCCGCAAGCTGCTGAATGGCCAGCACACGTTCCGGTGTGGCTATCGCCCTCATTTGGGCTGAGTCTAAAACTGTTCCCAGGAACGATATCTGTTGACTGGGGGACAGCGCGCTCTTGGCAAAATTGACCCTGAGTCCCAGGCATTCTAGGTGGCTGAGGAGGAGGGCTCTGTGAGATAGTAGCTCGTCCTCTGACTGGGCCAGAATGAGCCAGTCGTTGAGGTAATTCAGAATGCGGATTCCCATCTGTCTCAGCGGGGAAAGAGCCACATCCATGCACTTCGTAAAAGTGCGAGGAGCTAGGGACAGTCCAAAGGGAAGGACTGTGTATTGATAAGCCACTCCCTCGAAGGCGAATCTCAAGAATCGTCTGTGACGGGGGGCTATCTGGATGTGAAAGTATGCGTCTTTCAGGTCCAGCGAAAAGAACCAGTCCCCTGGGCATACTTGTGAGAGGATCTGTTTCAATGTAATCATCCTGAACGGCCATCTCATGAGGGCGCGATTCAGGTGCCTGAGATCAAGGATGGGCCTTAGGCCACCATCCTTTTTGGGGACAAGGAAGTAGCAGCTGTAGAAGCCTGACTTGCTCTCGGCTGGGGGAACCGTTTCTACGGCTCCTTTTGCCAGCAAATTCATCACCTCAGCACGTAGGACGTGTGCATCCTTGCTCTGAACCGAGGTGGAGACCACGCCACTGAATTGCGGGAGTCTTCGAGCGAATTGGAGTGTATAACCTCGTTCTATTATCCCCATAACCCAGTCTGACACTCCGGGGATGGCCTGCCAGGCCTCGGCCCACGTGGCAAGGGGTTGGATTGGTTCTAGCGGTGGGCTGCCCACTGGGGACCCGACACTCGTAATGAGTGGAAGAGGAAATTTGCTTTCTTTTTGAAAATGTTTGTGCTTTATTTTTCTCGCTATAACAGCGGCTGGTTGTGTGGGCACGATTAGAACGGGCCCTATGTTCACAACAGTATTTTTGGTCACAAACACACTGCTGTAGGCACCCGGTCTGGCCGAGCAGGAGCGTTGACGAGGCTCAGGCCTAGAAGCCATGTGAGCAGGTGGTGATGCGGGCTTCGCGGGCTGCCGAGTTGGCTCAGTCCTGGGGCGACTGGAAGTAGCTGTCAAACTGGAGCGCTTTGGCAGGAAGTGTCGCATTGCCTGGGATGACTTCTATGCAGCGGTGAAGCCTTCGGCGAAACCCTTAACTGCAGGTTCAAACAGGCCAGTAGGGGAAACCGGGGAGTCGAGGAAGGAGACCTTATCCGCATCCTTGATCTCCGTGAGGTTTAACCATAGATGGCGCTCAAACACCACTAGGCTGGCCATGGATCTACCAATCGCCTGTGCCGTCGTCTTGGTGGCGCATAGAGCCAGGTCGGTCACACTGCGCAGCTCCTTAAAGGCTGCGGGGTCTGGGCCGGAGTCGTCCATGCAACGGAGGAGCTTGGCCTGGAAGACCTGTAAGACCACCATGGAATGAAGCGCCGAGGCTGCTTGTCCAGCGAGTGCTAAAGTCGTCCTACATGGCTTGGACGGGTGGGCGGCCTTTGCCTTCCAGCCAATGGCCGTGGGCGGGCAGAGATGCGCGGCCACTGAGTCATCCAGGGGAGGCAGACTGTCGTGCCCTTTTTCTTCGGTGCCGTCGACAGATGTGAGGGCCGACGAAGATGAGGCACCGACTAGGGCGCGCGCCACGACCTGGTGATCTCGTCGTGGACCTCCGTGGGCTCACTCATCACCAAGCGCCGAGTTCCTCTGCCCCGCTGCTTTTTCCTCACAGGCTCCCGGGAGGAAGAAAGTGGGAGGGGGCGATGGGCGGAGTCGCTCTCTGAAAAGAAAGCTTTCCACGAGCGCAGAGAGGCAAGATTCATCTTCTCGCAATGAGGACATTCCGTCTCAATGAGTGCTGTTTCAGTGTGGGCGGCGCCCAAGCATGAAAGACACTCGCCGTGACTATCAGCGGCGTGCAAGGGAGCCCTGTACGAGCGAGAATAACGGTGTGGCATTTGAAACAACGCCAGAAATTTGCTCTTTTGATGTCCCCGGATGGCGGCAGGGAACTGGAGACCGTCGCTGCTGCAGGCGCGAAGGCGGCGGGAAGCGGCGAAGATGGCCGAGCAGGAAGAGGTCTCTCGATCCGCTGCGAGGCTTGATCACGGCGAAGGCTTCGAAGTCTCATAGAGCGAAGATCTTGTAGTCATCGCTGAAGGAGAAGAATCTGAGGATCCTACAGCGGAATGCCCGATTATATAGCCAGATGGCTCCGCCCATTCTGGCGGGCTTTATCGCCATAGGCTCGTGCAGCTCCACTGCCGAGTCATTGGTTCGTTTTTTATTCACTGCACGAACCAATGGCCGTGCAGTTACACTGCATTATTGAAAGGCTTCAGTCATCGGAGAAAAAGGAGTTTTCCCCATCGCGTCTTATCAGACGCAGTACGAGTAAAGTATCGATAGGGAACTGTGTTTTTGTGAGTAACAAATATTAAGGAGTCTATAATCCATAATAACGCTTCCTCCAGTGAAAAATCCTTCAGTCCCTTGTTGTCCTCTAACATAAAAATACACCCACATATTTGTTTAGAATCATTTTGGAGTGTTTTTGCTTGTAAATAGTGCTTGATCTGTGCATATTTCTCTCTTGATTCAGATCAGATGACATTTTCACTGGAGGAAGCAATATTACGGATGAGGATTTTCGCCAGAAGCAATGGATTTGAAGTTAAAAATTACTTGATGGAATTATTTCTTACAAACATGTAGCTTTTCACTTCGCAAGACATTAATTGATGGACTGGAGTGTTGTGGATTACTTGTGGATTATTTTTATTGGACTCTCATTCTGACGGCACACATTCATTGCAGAAGATCTATTGGTGAGCAAGTGATGGAATGCTAAATTTCTCCAAATCTATTCAGATAAAGAAACAAGCTCATCTACATCTGGAATGGCCTGAGGTGAGTAGGTTTTCAGCAAATTTTCATTTTTGAGTGAACTATTCCTTTAAGATAAAGCAAGTTCTTCATGCTCTTGTCTACTAGTTACAAAACCTAAGCTTTCTGTTCTGGCACATGTTTTAAAATAACACTAGCCATCCAGTGACCTCGTAGACATAAGCTACCACCGACTCGCTTTGCTTAAACACATGCACACACATATGCGTAACCTCTGCCGACCTCTGTGGTTTTGCACACCATTCCCCCACTGGGAGCAAAACTTTTGGAGAAATAAATAAATAAATAGAGTGGACAAAGTGATTTTAAACTGCAGTGTGCATGACTAATGGTAGAAACATGTTAAAATCATTGCAGAAATGTCCTTGGGAAGACAAATGAATTTTCAGCAGAATAATTAACTTAATTAACAAATTTGCATGCATATTCATCAGGGCCATTGAAGTCTCTCCAGCTCAGTTTGATGAACGCGACTGTGCAATAACAGCCTCATTTACATTCTGTCTTCCATTGCCATTTCTGTGGATTACGACGGCGCAGGCCTGCATGTTTGCGCATATATCTCACGCAGCATCGTCGCAAAGACTCGAGAATTGATTGGCTGTGCAGGTACATGTAGGATCCGTGTAGGTTCTGTTCAAATCCCCCCTCTCTGTCCTTCATGATAGATGTGGATGGGTACCTCCATCACCCCCTCTTTCTCTCTCTCTCTCTGGTGGGCACGTCTTGGCATCGCTCCCACCTCGTAACTCTCCAGGGCTGCCCGGCTGTTCAGCGTTCCCTGCTGTCTCTGCAGGGCAATCTTTAAAGGCAGTAAGGTGTGACGATACCGACTGGCAGCTTGGCAGCGGTGCCCGAGGATATCGGAGCTCTTTGAGCCGTGTGTGGATCGACCACCGCCATTGCGATCATCACACTACCTATGCATTAACATTGGAGGGTGCGAGCGTGGAGGGGCACTCTTATGTGCAAATGCGATTGGTTTTTTATGCATGTAAAACCATATGCCCTTGCTTACATTAGCCTATAAGTTTGTTTGCAAAGCACAAAGAGGCCATTCAAATGCATAAATAATGAAGCCAGGTTCACATTACTATGACAATAACCCTGGACAGCATCAGCTCCTCTTTTAAGGCAAGACATCACAGGTGAATAAGACTAATAGATATCGCCGTACTTTTCTGGCTGACTAATAACAGTGCATTAGGACAGTTGTTTTGTATTACAAGTTTTCTGAAATGTTATGTTTAAATATGCAAATCAGTCATCATCTAATTAAATATGCACTAATTTGCATACATTTCCAAAACAGAAATGTGAACACTGGATAAAGCCAGGTTCAAAATTCTTGACACATTAAAAGTTTGTACAGAAGGAATTTTGGGTATCTCTATATTATATACAGTAAATAAGAAATTACTGTCAAATTACTGGGATTTAGGAATAAAATAATATACAAGTGAGGTGGCTATGGATAAAAGGAATAAAACTGAAAAGTTTAGTGTATGTAAATTCTTCTTAAGTGGAGATTTCTGGCTCAGTGCACGAGAAAAAAATATTTTTGAGAAAATGACCTTTAAATATAGGAAATTTAAATCTACATACAAGAACAGAAAAGGTGTTGTAAAATAAACATTTAACACTTTCCACTAGTCTAAACAAAGACATGTTTTGGAAGCAAAGTAGCCCAAAATACCAGAATTGACAGTGCATGAAAAACAATGGTTTATCCTGTGTGTTGCGTTAAACCCTTTATTTACATAGTGGTTTGAACTATAACCATACACTGGTGCTTTCCTGTGAAAAACTCCTACTAGAGTGTTTTAGAAGGTTGACAAGTTGTTTCTACGGTATTTTGGTTTCGTACTAGCCCAAGTAATAATAACTTTAACTTTAAGTCTCCACGTCAGGCCAATCTACAGCCATTTGCTCTGTTGTGCCAGCGTTGTGTTGCCAATGAAAATCTTATAAAGTTATAATATATAATATTGTTTCTAGCTGACTCAAGAGTTTTCTGTTGAAAATGCAAAATGACTTGTAATCGTCTCGAAAGCATCAGTAAGTAAGTCTACAAGCTAATCAGTGTAAATGCCTATTGATCATTCTGTGCCAGTGAAATATTGGCAGGGCAAGTATAAATTTGAACCCTTATTGTTGAGATCTGACACATTCAGAGTTGCAATATACAACCAGACTAAAGTCTGTGCTTATAGTGAAGTATTCAAGCCTTCTGTATAAACAAAGAATATCTCATTTTCTAATTTCACAATAATTGTTCATTTCAAGTAACTACTGTTCAAACAAAGAACAAAGCCCTACACAGCGTCTCACAAAAATGGTGGACTCAAATTGAGTCCTGAAAGTTTAGGCAATTCACACAAAACGCAAGATGTAGGGTAGTGGATTAGTGGATTGGTGGTGGTGGGGGAACACAAGGTGTGAAGACACTTTTTTTGTTTTTGTTTTGAAGTTGAACTTATTTTAACTGTAGTGTGGCATTTCTGAAAACGGTTATCAGTCGTGAAATGCTGCAAAAGACGCAAACAGAAGCACAACATGTCCATCTAGAGCAAGTTTACATTAAAAAAAATATATTATACAAAAAAATAATCAAATGACCCTTAACAAGACCCACCCTCCTTAGTTACTGTTGCTATGTCCAACAAGCCATGGCGCTCTGACGCCACACATCATGTTCTCACCTAGTGAAAAATAGGCCAACATCGCAGAGCAAAGAGGAAACTGACAACGTGCTGACAGACGTGACAGAGTAGGTTACTTTAGGTATGAAACAAAGTCTTAGCTTTCAAATTTTGTCATTTTTTAAGAAATTCAATAAATACTATTTTGTGGTTCTTTAGTTCAAGCGGCATGTAAACTGATCATCTTTCATATTTACTTACAGCACGAAAAAAACATGAATAAACAAAATTTCAAGATGCTAATACATACCATTGTTGAAGTTTAAGTCCGATGTTAATCTACTCTCCTGTCTGATTTGTTTGTCGGACAAAATGGCGGATTCAGCGTTTTGATTGGTCATATCAATCAAGCACCCTGCAAAGGGTCAGTTGAAATGTATCATTGTGGAATGCAAAAATTAGTTTTGTGTGAACAGGGTGTAAATTCATTCATAAAATGCAGTTTGATCAAATGTGTTTGTTTAGATTTTTAAGCTTTAATGTACAGTTAACTTCTTAAGTCTGATCACAGAGATGTACTCAAGCCTCCTCCAAAGTTTGAGACATCATATGTCCAGAGCACAAATTGTTTAAGAAAAAAATTACTTTGAGTTGGCATTTTGTTCAAATCACCAAGTAATTTGAACTAAGTGATTAATGCTAATAATTGCATGTTTCTGTTTTTTCTCTGGGGGACTAGAGCTGTTAGACTAATTTTTTTTTTTTTTTTTTTTTTTTTTTTTTTTGAGAAAGCAAAGATTTAATTAATTCCAGCACAAAAGAACAGGTTTATCTCACTACGAAATCAGGATTAGAAAACAAAGAAAAGAATGAATAAATAAATAGAAAAAATGAAACAAATGCACAATTTGACACCATCCCCTCCCACACAAGGAATTACACTTTTTAGATCCAATATGTTTTGGCGCCCTGGAAATGTATCTGGCGTAATTAGCACCTTGTTACTCTAAGCAAGATTAAAAGGGAAAATCTGTTTCATAAAACAGACCTGTGAAAATGTCTCACTCACTCAATCACTCATGTATGTGTTCATATGTTGCTGTTGTCTTTTTTTCTTGCTGAACAATAAAATGTATTCATGTATTTTGTGCCAGCGTAGGCCTACAGTGTGAGTATGCAGACCAAATTGTTTTCATGTATTGGTGCTTTTGTTTGCAGTTAAGTGGCTCTTTAGAGGAGTGTGTTTTTCTCTAACACACAAATTACATGTCAGCAAATCTTAAAACCTGTAATCAATTTAGAAACATATTAATTAAGCAATAAGTTGCAAGAGGTTGTGCTTTATTATGAATTTTGGCTGTGTCTCAAACCAAAGGCAGCTGTCTTTCTGCCCAATCAGTCAATGACAAAACAGGCAGCGTTTCTGTATGAGACTGGTTTGTTAATCATTTAAACAGTATTTTTTTGTATTTTAGAAACAAATCTCTAAAAATTCAAATCAATGCACGTTACTCAGAAGATGAGGATATATATGTGTGTATATATATATATATATATATATTTTTTTTTTTTTTTTTTTTTTTTAATGTGCTGAAAGGAAAAGAGAGGAAAAGAACTAAAAAAAAAAAAGGGTTTTTGTTCTAGATCCAGCTTCTTGTGTTTAAAAATCAATAGAGTTTCTGGAAGTTGGACTTAACTTGGTCTTAACTTGGTTTTAACTTGTCACATCATCTTAAAAACAATGCTCATGATGCTGAAAAAACAGCGAGATGTGTTGCAAACAATGATCAAATATATCTGTCTAGCACGTGTTTACATGGAAAAACGGATGCAAAAATAGGTCCCGTTTGAACGGACCCTTACTTTCTAAAAGATCTTTGCGTTAAAGGCTGTGTGGAGTTTTGCAGGGCTCTTACGGCTCCAGAGAGTGTGTGACAGCCGTGAGGTGCGGTGCTGGCGTTTGATGGCACTATTGATGGGAAAGTTGTGAGGAAAGTCACAGAGCCACAGAGGAATTTGATTACCTTCATCCATTATCCGCACAGTGAGCGACGGAGAAACTCGCCATCTGTCATCCGTTTCATTAGCATCGTCAACACCTGCCCTGCCTGTTTACCACTTCTCTCGCTCTCGCTCTCTCTCTCTCTCTCATTTTCTCTCTCATACAGATTTTTTTCAAACAAGCTTTTAATGAAATAATAAATGTTTTTCTTTGCTCTTGTAAATATAGTCTTATCCTGTTTAGGTGAACATATGTGCTTAATATATGAGATCCGCTTCACAAGTTAGTCAAAAGAAGTTTACAGAGAAAAGGAAGATTTAAATAAATAAAGCGGAGTGATTTACTGAGTTCAGGTTCATTACGCCATCTGCATAAAATAAATCAAAACCAATATGATACAATCAGAGTTTATGTTAACTGTTTCTATCTATCTATCTATCTATCTATCTATCTATCTATCTATCTGTCTATCTATCTAAAAAAAAAAAATGGTGTAGAAACAATTTTGATTCAGAAATTGCTAGTAAATCTATCTATTCATCCATCTATTGTTCTATCAGTCTATCCAAAACCAAGCTGTCAGCCAGCAGCTAATGACAAACAAACATGACAGATTGCAGACTACCACACCTTGGCGTTTCAAAAGTAAGGTAACAAAAAAGTGGAAGGAGGAAACAGTCCTTCTGGTTACCGAGGCATTCTGAATATCTCCTCCAGCCCTCTCTCCAAAATCCCCAGGTGCTGCTGCGGGCCCCATTAGCGCCTGAGTCCCTGCCTCCAGCAGGCCATGCGTGTCCCCAATGACACTTTGTTGGATGGGAACCAAGTTTTTTCCCCTTCTGCAGTCAGATAGCTCACTTCTGTCCAATCGCAGGACAGGGAGAGACAGGGGTGGAGTCCTGGAGAACAGGGCGGTCCCGGTGGACAGGTGGAACAGAGGAACATCATGAGCTGAACAACAGTAGGACAGGAGGACAGAGGGTGAAACATGACTGTCAAAAAATCAATGTACTGTTTATTAGGCCACATGTGTGCTTAAAGCAATAGCGCATGCAAAAAGAAAAATTCTGTCAATTACTCGCCCTCATGTCATTTCAAACCCATATGATTTTCTTTCCACATCAGTTGGTCGTATAAATGAACAAATGATGATAAACTTTTCCTTTAGAAAGTTGAGAACTAAAATGAAATTAATAATCATAAATGCACTTTGTACCAGGGTTATTATTAACTAAAACCATATTGATTACTTTAAATAAAATAAACATTAATAATTTCTCATTTTCTTTTAAAGTTGAAATAACTATAAACTAAAACTAAAAATTAAAATTGAATAAAAACTACATACACATATTTAAAACAAACATTAAAATGATAAAAACACAGGATTTATCAGGACTGACTGAAAATGTAAAATTAAACAGAAAATATTAACAAAAACTATAATACTAAATCAATGCAACTAAAATACTACTGCTTTGTACTGCTATTTTTTCACTTACTTTTATGTACTAATGCATACATTTCTAGTTTTGTCATTTGCTTTTCAGCATTTCTCCTTAGAGAGATTCGCATTCCTCATTTGTAAGTCTTTTTGAATGTAATCCACTAAGTGAATAAATGTGAATGGTGTAAAACAGCCCTGCAATGCATTGTTGTTGAATGTGTGTGAAATGTAAACATAGCATTTGCTTGTAAAGACCCAATAGTGCAGAATAAATTTGCATACTAGATGAACATCAAAAGATGCCCAGTATGAAGCGTGTCACAAAGCTCCGCCTTCATTCTAATTACCTGGCTGGTTTCATCAAAAATTTGTGAATGCTGTTTTGAAGCCGTGCTACACTGCATCTTACGATATTATATGTAGAAATAACATGTAATGCAAGGCTTGTATGATGATTTTTGTAAGTATCATGCGATACAAAATAGCAAATGACTTTGAATGAGTCACTTCAACAGTTCATAGTTCAGCGAACAGCAGTGTAAACACACCATCACACATCTGCTGTTGAAGCTACGGGAGCTCTGGGTCAAGAACACCTCCACCTTGAAAAAATTACAGCTTTCGGGGCAAATGCCCCAGTCTTCATCAATTCACCCTGCCGTTGTGTTGTTTACTCAGAGGCCATGAAATTAATGCATGGATTGTTTTCAAGGTTTTTGTCAGCCTTATGTAACCGGCACATTAGGATTTTTTCTGCTATGGGGTAGTGTCAGAATTAACTATTGACAAGAACGAAAACGATATGAGAAATAGAAATACAGTGTGTTTAATGAATTCTACTGTTGTTTAAAAACATACTCACTGTTCAGCTGACAAATGTCTTTCCGAAAAAAAAAAAAAAAAAAAAAAAAAAAAACCTTTCAGTAGACAAAAACTCCATAAAACAATTTTGAAATGTGTGAGTTGGTGAAAATGGCATGACCTGGGACCTTTATGCATTGCATGCCATTGTAAATACTGTAAGTCTATCCCTCGCAGCCTCATTTTCATCTGTGTTCAATTCAATATGGTGTCTAACCTGACTAAAGTCTATTGCGAATACAGTAACTGTGTGTCCACTGTCGTGGAGCGAGCAATTCAATTCATTCCTATCAGAGTTGAGCTTCATGCTCAAATGGTTAATTGTGGGATTGACAGCAGACCATGTTGAGAGAAGTCCAGAGTGTCAAAATGTTGGGAAATGCTCAACTTCATCAAATGTCAAGCGAAAAATGTGGGGAGCAGCCAATCGCTGTGAGGTTCAGGTAGCGACTTCTGACTTGAGAGTTTAAAAATATGAAGATTGTGCTGGCTTTCTCCGGTCCACTGTCAATCCCACAATTCACCCCACGAATGTGAATTTCAGCCCACGTAGAAATGAATTGTAAACGCTCGCTCTTCTCTGATCGCTCTGTGCCAGCAGACACGCACCATAAGCGTTAAAGGGCATTGTTATCTTACGTTTATACGACAAAGACTGTAGGCCTACTAAAAACAGAAAAGTTTTTCTTTAGCATTTTTGGAATGTTTCGCGTACACAGTGATCACTGTTCACGTGAATCAACAAAAGCAACTAAAAATGCTGTATTATGAATGTCAGGCCAGTAGTTGGCAATGTCATTTTGTATGAAACACTATAGATGGAACGCATAATACGCATGCGCATGATGTCACCGTTTTCACACATTCACACTTTCGTAGTTTACACATGATAAAGGTATCATTTTCAAAAACTTTCACTTTGAAATGCGTTTTCAAAAGTTTGCATTTCCAGGCCACAAAATGCTGATTTTGTGTAAATGAACGGCCAAAATACGTAAAAATTTTTCTGTTTTTAGTTGAAAAAGGTGTTGTGTAAACACGCCTTTACACGAAGAAACTTTGTTTTCTGTCTTTTAGTTTAAACCAGACCGGTTCGGGACATCTACTCCACCTTGTTCTTCAACATAGAAGTAAGCCGTTTTCTGTGAATGTGCGAGACTTCCGGTTAGCAGCCATAGGGAAATAACAAAGTGCAGTAAATGGTAAAACTGTTTGCACTACAAACCAGTGTGTTCATAATTTAGATAACACATTAAAATAATATGGAAAGACTCAACAATTTACAATTTCAAGCAACAAAACGAGCTGTTTTGTACAGCTAAAAATAGCTGGAAGCAGACACAATAAGGCAGAACCATAACTGGCCGGAAATTTACAAATCTCCCCAGAAGGGCGTGGTCTCAAAATTAAAGATGAATGAGCAACATAACACCTGCAGTGGTTACTCTTTCTTCATTACATACATAATAAACAGTCACTTCTGTTGAAATTCATAATACATTGAACAGTTTTTTTTAATACTATGGTTTATGTTGTTAAGGGTTTTGTAGTCGGCTGTTCAGTGAAGCGGTTATAGCCATTCGTGTTTTATTGTAAATAAAACACAGTCATTGACCAATCAAGAACCAGAACTATCCATTATTTCCTAAAACAAAATATTTTTATTTTTTCTGTAAAATATATAAATATAGGCTATTGTAGTCTAAGTGGTCCTGGTTGTGCAAAACTCATGCCGTTTGGATTATTTTGAGCAGTTAATGAACTAAAATGATTGCGATGCTGGCAGAAACTTCACACTCGAGCAGTTCAGATTTTATTTTCCAATAAACTCCACGGCCTGATTTATTTTAGATTTTGGTATCAGTCATGAACAGCAGGTGTGTTTCTGGGTAATGGCAGTTGGATCATGTCCCATTTGCTCACAGACAAGCAGCACAGACAGACATGGACACATAGAAAGCTGCTCAGTTTAATGTTCATTTAATGTAGGCTTATTTTCTGTGATTGGACTTTAAAATCACTTTTATTTCAAATTGCTGATGGCAGGAAGAGGAAAAACACACTATGAACTGCTGCACTGTCCCTCAGGCATGCAGGTCTGTTAAAGGCTTTCACACATTCACTTTCTGTTCTGAATTCTCTTATGCAGTGAAACACGACTTTGGACAAAATGTCAACAGAATATGATGTTCTTCGAGATGAACTCTTTAATAGCTTTGAGCCTCTCAGCAAGATCCACGCTATTATAAATGATCTGTCATCACTTTTTACTAATGGAAGTTAAATATGTCTCTTATTAGTCTTTCTGGGGCGCCAATAAACTTATGATTTATATAAATGACGGGAACTCATACATGTTTAATCAATGACTGTATCATGTTCATTCCTATGAAAATGAAACTTCATACAGTATGGATATCTGAAAAGTTAAAAGTTGTAAAAATGCTATCACACTTTTTATTGAAATACAAACAGGTAGTTTACTCTGAAGCAGGGGTATTATAAATAGAGAGACAAAACTGACTTGTATGAAAGTCTATTTTATTTAAAAATTGTATTTTAAAATATCTCACTATATACATGATTCTATAAATTTACAAAAATATAAAAGTGTTAAATATTAATATAATATTAATATATATATTTTATATTTATGTATTTTGTGTATGTGTGTGTGTGTACATACAATTTTAATTAAACATGCAGAAAATAAAATTATTATAGCCTATACATAATTCTTGTCAGAATGTATGCCAGTGTGATGTTATCTGTTAAAAAATATATAATAAAATATATAAAAATATATATAATATTCTATAAATATGTAATATTTGATGCAGGCCAATGTCTTTGTAGTATTATATATAAACACATATGAAATATATGTGTTTGTAGTATTACTATAATTATACAAATTGTATATTGTATATATTGTATATATATATATATATACATACACACACACACACACACACACACACACATATATATATATATAATTTTAATAAAAACTCTGAAAATAAAGTCATGTATGATTATTGTCAGAATATATACCAGTGTGATTTTATATATTACATAAAAGCAAAAATATATATTATTATTTAAAATATTCTATAAATTTTTTTTAGTATTTTTTGTGATATTATATTTATATAAATATTATATAAATATATAATGTATATTTTAAATGTTAAATATTAATAAAAGTATCAAACATTGTGACAACAGCATGTATCTGAATGATTCTTTGAAAACCTGCAGCAGGAAATCTGTGTAGGCATTGTATGACGACACAAAGCATATCACAGTTATTACAGCATTTGTTTTGGAATGACTGTTTACAGAGTCCCCTAAATGCGTATGCCATTTAAAACATTACTATCCTGTATTTCTGTTACATAATTTTAGTTCTCCTTTCTCCAAACAGACTCTCACACCCAGAACATAATTGCTGTCTTTCTCTCCTCTTCAGACCTCTGACTGCTGAGTTCAGGAGTGTTTCCCCGTGCCCAGGCCTCGTGCCAATCCGATGCCAATCTGACATGCAAATGAGCTCCTGGCTTCTGCTGTGGTGTCATTTTATGGCAGCCCTGCACCCATCACTCCCAGAATGCACTGCTTCCCACACCGCCTCTGCTCCTTAAAGCATCTAATTAAAACAGCAGATCCCTCGGCCTCACCCCTCCCCTCCCCAGTCTCTCACACCATTCCACAAGAGAAATGATTATTAGGAATTTAATAGGGAGAGTTTTGTGTCCCAGGCCATCTGTGTCCCGGAGAAGGCTGGAAATTTAGGGAGGGTTGACGATGTGACTAGAGCTGTCCTTTTTTCCCCCTCTCTCTCTTTCTCTCTCTCTTTGGGAATTATTATTCACTTCTGCAGCCAAAGTTTTAGGTGGTAAATCACCATTGTGGGGGCAGAGCATTTTTCACTTTTAATCACCCAGATTATTTCTAACAGGCTATTTATTTTAGGCAATGCCAGACTCAGAGGGATTGTGCCCTTTAACCATTCAAGACACTGTTTGTCCATTTAAATAACTGCTATTTATCAGGACTGGAATTCTGTAACTCTTCTTTTCATTGTATTCAATAAATTAATTAATGAAGCAAATAAACAATTTAAATTCATTTCTCAAACTCACAAATGTTTTCATCCTCACTGATCAATTTTTCCAAGACTTCTGTAGTGATTTCGGAAGAGATGAATTATGTTATTACCATTGAATGATAAAAAGAAAGAAAGAAAGAAAGAAAGAAAGAAAGAAAGAAAGAAAGAAAGAAAGAAAGAAAGAAATTAATTTTAATTGATAATACTAATAAAAACATTTTATGCTAAAAATTTATTTTTGTATTTAATTTACTAATGTCTATCTATCTATCTATCTATCTATCTATCTATCTATCTATCTATCTATCTATCGTTCTATCTATCTATCATTCTATCTATCTATCTATCTATCTATCTATAATCATTCTATAAAATTAGATGTAGAAACAATTTTGACTCAGAAATTGCTAGTAAATTTCACAAACAATTACAAAGATATGGCAAATAATGAATTGAATTAAACATGAAATTTTGAAGTAGAAAAACTGAAATATTATTTTCATGTAAAACATACTCCAATAATCTTAGCTTACATTGCACGTCATGATTTGTGGCATATACTGTACGTTGTAATGTATTGTAAATGCAATTCATATTTACTTGTGACATATTGACAATTAAGCCATGGGGTGCAATTATGAGCCACACATTAATTGATTCACTTAGAGTAAGTTGATTGTCTGTGTGTATGTATATGCATATATGCATGTATTATGAATAGCATTTTAATATGGGTCGCATGGACTCATAAAGAACAGATATGAATGTGAAAACTGTGGCCATATAAAAGCCAGACTGACGCCCCCGGCTCTGCCACCCACACAGAATATGCCATATGCTGCTCTATACTTTACCTCTATAGACTCCATGAGAGAAAGAGAGAGAAAGAGGGCACAATCGTGGTTAACCTCTCAGTCAAAGGAGAGCAAATGCATGCCAGCCATTCAGACCTTCACCCCTGAGACTGTTTGCCTGCAGACCTCTCTCTCTCTCTCTCTCTCTCTCTCTCTCTCTCTCTCTCACACACACACACACACACACACTCCTCCTGTCAGGGAGCAGCTGTCAGAGGCTGACTGAAGGAGAGGATGAGTGTGAGAGGAAGGATGGTGTCATTGGCCTGGAGGTTTCCAGCTCTAGAGATTCACATGTCAAACACAGAGACACATTTTCACACTCACAGCAACAGAGCAGGACAGGATGATGTCATAGAGGAGCAAAAACCGGCATGGATTTCATTTACCTTCACTGCAATTTTATGAATATTTATGCATTTTATTTTGCTTTATTTATGAATTTTATTTAATTTTATATTTTATTTCACATCCAAATATACAAACGATGTTTAAGTTAGCTATAGGCTACATTTAAAGTGATCTTCGCTACTTCCGCGTATATTTTATACCTGACTGAATACAAATATTTTTCCCCTAAATACTCACGTGTACACCGTCGTGTTATAATTTTAATGTACGTAAATTTTAACCTTTAAGCTATAGAGAAACTTTAAAAGGCTGTAAAACTCAGTGACAAATACACAGCGGACAGATAAGACAGACATGTATCTCAGCGGCTCAGGTTCAGTTAAATGGTGTTTATATTGGATTTCTTTGTTTATGTGAAAAAATAACAAATATTTGCAATTTTTATCTAATAAATATTTTAATCCTCGGACACCTATAAATACCGATTTGTGTGGCGTTTACTGACAGCCGGTCAAACTCTGAAGTCAGTCCTTTCCGACCTCAACTATTCGTTTGACTCTCTCTCTCAAAAAAAAAAAAACGCTTTAATCATTTATTGTTGTTGTTATTATTATTATTGTTGATGTTATTATTATTAAGAAGAAGAAGAACAAGAAAGATAAGAAGAAAAATAATGAGAAGAAAAACACAGAAGTCTTGTTTCCTTGATCGAATTTCGTCTTTTCGTTTTACAATCTGCGACGCAAACTTGGAACAGGCTATATATAATAATAATAAAACCATATAATAAGTGCTTAATTAATACTCTAAAAAATATAAAACTGTTATTTAAATTATAAATCAATATATTCCAACTGTCTTCTCCGAGACGTGTTATCCGACATCTGAATGTACCTTGTTGATCTGAAAGAAAGAAAAAAACTATAAACTGTAAATGTGTAAATTCGTTAGATGTTTTATTTAATAATAATAATGATCATTTAAATAAACATTACAGTCCGTTATTTGGATAACATACATTATTAACAATCTTGTAAAGGGTCATAATGAATTCAACATGTTCATGCTGAAACCCCAATGGAGCACTTATATCCAAATATGAATAAACATAAAGTCAAATCCAAACAATTGCTAATTGAATATTTATTATTCCAAGTTTTTTCTTGACTCTCACAAAATCATTTCGAACAATATATGTTCGATCAGATTGTCAGGTGTCAGACTCATTTGTGCTGTAGAGAATATATCAAGTGTATTGAAATATAGCCTATCAGTTTTTGGAGAATTTTATGGAAGTTATTTAGTGCTGATATAAAGTTCACGATTTACCAAACGTATGCGGTCACGGTAATATTTAGCATAAGTAATATTTAAAGACAAGTTTTATGGTTTTTAAAACTTTTTATATTTATTTGCTCTTATTAAATAACCTCAGTAATCAGATACGAATCTGATAACTTAATACTAAATAATACATTTCATATTTCAAGACACAGATGTCGAGATTAAAGTCTGATGCCGTAGCATTTTATTCACTGATCTGTTGATTTAGTACATTAATGTCTAGTATTTTCAAATATTAATGTTCATCTTTCAGCTTATTTCCTCAAGAAAGAGCATGAACACAGTTGATCACATTCAAGATTTATTTTGACAGGTTGATCGAAGTGAGCTCCTCAAGTTCACATCATTCACAAGACCCGACGCTCCTCAGAGAATAAATAAAATAAATAGGGGGAAAAAACATTTTACATAGCAAAATCACAATAGTTTCCTTATTAATTGTTGACATTACGCGGAATCAGTCAGAATGGTGAGTATCTAGAGTTCAAAGACACAGAATTCTAACGAATAGTCAAATTCACACAATAAGGCTATTTACATGTCTGCACGGTAATATATTTGTCATACTGCGTTGCATAGTTCCATTATTGCTATCGTGATTTTGTGTTTCATGTAACACACGAATAAATCCATTTGCACAGGATATGAGACAAGTATTGTTGTTTGAAAAGCCTTAGAATTTAATTTCCATCTTCTTTTTATTAATTGATTGTAATAGGCCAACCACAGCCCGCGTCAATGCATGAGCAACACACAAATAAAGATGCTTCACACGATGCCATAGAAGAACCTTTTTTGACTAAATGGTTCCATAAGGAACCTCTGAAGAACCTTTCTCTTTCACTAAAGGTTCTTTGTGACGAAAGAAGGTTCTTCAGATTATAAAAGGCAAGAAAGAAATAAACTTTGACTGAATGGTTCTTTGTGGAACCAAAAAATGTTTCTTCTATGGCATCGCTGTGAAGAACCTTTAAATCACCTTTATTTTTAAGAGTCTATGCAGTCTGAAATAAATAGAATTGATTTTTTTTTTCAATATCGTGTGTCGAAATCAAACGAAAACAATCAGCAACAAGCAATAATTAATTAACAGATTAGTGTAACTGGCATCCAACCCCTATGCTCGCTTTTAATTATGGTAACCCGTATTTAATTCGTCCTGGCTCTGGAACGATTGGCTGCGGGGATGTAAGTCGTAAGGAAAATGGCTGTCTGGGGAAACGCGGTACATGGAGCCCCGACCGGGAACGTTACAGTATCTCATCCCATAATGGCAGTTCTTACTGTACTCGACTTGGTCCTCGTGCTTTTTAAGCGAGAAAATCCCGTTGTAATTAATCGGGGGACTCGTTTGGCCGTCAAAATGAGGGCTGCTGCTCTCTGGAGAGGCGCTGTCGTAGTAGGACTCATAGGACGCGTAATAGTTGTACGGTCGGAACGGCTTGACGCCGTCGCGGGGCCCAGAGCTGAGGCCGGTGGGCGTGGCCATCTCCGCGTTAGGATACGCGTACAGAGAATCGTACTGAGGCCTGCCAGAGAACGACACGTCCCCGTTTTGATCCGTGAGGAAATTTCTGGCGTTCAACTGCAGGCAACCGGCAACCAAGTTAGTGGTAGGCTGTGACAAGCCTTTACACAGGGTCTGCACGAACGCCAGCAGGTCGGGTTTCTTTCCCGCGCTCAGAGTCTCAGATAGAGCCCATATGTAATTCTTGGCCAGCCTCAGCGTCTCGATCTTGGAGAGTTTTTGCGTCTTGGAGTAGCACGGCACGACTTTGCGCAGGCTCTCGAGCGCGTCGTTGAGGCCGTGCATGCGGCTGCGCTCGCGCGCGTTTGCTTCATGCCTGCGCATCTTGACACGGTCGACGTGTCCGTCGGAGAATTTCTTTTTACGCGGACCTTTCTTCTTCGTGACACCGTTCTCGTCCTCCTCTCTCTCCTCTTCTTCCCTGTCCGTGTTGTCGTCCTCTGTCTCCTTGAGCTCGGCGCTGTTGGGTGTCTCTAGACGGGTGAATGTGGCACCAATGTGCGACTTGCGCATCATGTCTGGGTCTTCAAATGGTACGGTTAGCATCGTCCCTGCATAACGACAAAAAATTAACAACAACATAAAGCTGCCATGGCGTCAATTTCCCCGAAGCCCATAGGTTACATAAAGAATTTAAACTTTTTTTTTTTTTTTGGTCAAATAATCGCTTTGGATTTATGACTAAAGAAAGTCTGTAATTAGCATTACTTTAAGAGACTTGAACGTTTTGCTCTACGATATTAATTATATAATGTGACATTTTAAGCTGCTATTGCTTTTTATCTTAAGAAATTCATAAAATCAAAACGAGACTGTTGGTCTGACCTGCATGTAATAATGTTTCAGACTTTATTTCTCTGTTAGACATTAGTTTACAAATCTAAAATTTATCCCTAAACTGTGTAAATAAGTTGCAAGAAAAAAAAAGATTTTTTACAATCTATCCCACTATATTTTGTGCATTATTGTGGAAATCAAACCAAATTATCATCCCAAAAATATGCTTTTAAACCTAGTAATTTAACATGGTAAACATTTGCATTCAAAACCGATAAATAAAAGTTAACATGCAGAAAAACTGTAAAAACACATCAGAACGTGTTTGTGAACATGCTGTTCATTTTTAATCGTTGAAGGTTTCTAATACACGTACATTGAAAAATGTTACAATATACCCCGTCTGGTCATAGGCTATATGATGTTTCTAGTTTTTATTTTTAATCATATACATAAATCTTATGTGGATGTTATACATCAAATCAAACGAGAACCTGCTGATTCAGATGACACGTATTGTGCTTTTAACATCCATTAACATGATCACATATCAAATACGTGAAATTGTATTAATCAACTCAACATTAGGTTTTGTTAAGTAAATGAATTTTACACAACGCATTACAGTTTCTATTATCATCTCAGGAGGGTGGTGGTCATGTATATTGATTTCAGTCCTGCAGCTCATTTCTAATTGGTTAAACTGGCCGATGTTACTCCTAACACAGACAACAATTGCAAAATAGCAACGACGAACTCAAAACCATGCCATAGGTGCATTGTTTGTCCGGCAGAAAAGACCGGACCTATGCGCGCGATTGTTTATAACAATAAACACAACAACAACAACACACGCATGCCCACACTGATGCTCTAAAGCAGACTGGCTTTCCATGGCTCACCTGTTTCTTTCAGTGTTCAGCTCGCATGTTCGGATTCCTCGCGACGCGCAGAGCTGCCTCCCATGTGCTTGATGTGAGGCTGTAAGAATTCCTTTAATCTCCCTCTCCCTCTCTCTCTTTCACAGAGAAATGACACCCATGCCAGGCACCAGAGCTGGTACCCATGCCATCTGCCACTGACGTTTTGTTGGTCACGTGACGCGGTCTCTGGGGACCTTCATTCGGCTCTCATCATCTGGTGCGCGCGGTAATGGGCACCGGGAGGCTCTCATTTACCGTCAAAAAACTCAGAGTTAAAAAAAAAGAGAGATTAATGCCAGTTCTGCTGCGGCAATAGCAGTGTAGAGACGGCTAAATGATTTAGACTTTAAAGCGAAGCGTGTATTTGATTATAGGGCGATGGATGCTGCAGGCAAGAGCAAATCAGTTCACGAATGCGTGTTATAGAGTCGTCTGATGGATAATAAATGCTCAGATATTACATAAAATCTCTGCACACTTACATATGAATAACAGCCTGCGTGCATATGCATGTTGAGAAGCATTCAGTTGGTAAACAGAGCAAAGAATGAATTCTGTCATGATGTACTGTATCGCATATATTCAGTCAAACTCTCACTTAACAGTGATGGTATGGGTATTATGATATTTAGATATTTCAAGGAGAACGGGGCTAGTGGCCATATTGCAAAAAGGTTTTGGGTCTAAATTCCAAATTGGATCATTTATGTAAATTCTGTCTTCCAAATTAAAATGAATATTTTTCCCATATTTATTGGGTGAACAAATGAACACAATAAAACAGAAAGACAAGAATCATATGATGAAGGCAGGTTTAAATGAAATGTTAAATTATGTTCTCAGTTCCAGAACATACAACAACATTTTTTTAGACAAGTTTTAAAATTTACAGATTTATTGGCCAAAAATTATGGTTTCATTCAGCGTTTTTATTTTATTATTTTTATCATCTTCTTTTTTAATGTTACTGTTGAGTGTTTTTTTTTTTTTTTTTTTTTTTTTTTGCTGTTTAATGTATTCCTTAGTCTTACAGAATTGTTTTACTGTTTAAAAATGTTATGAATTCAGTACGTTTTCTTTTTTATCTTAGTTAGATTGGGGCAAGTTGTCGCATGTGTTTTAAATGTTATGAATTCATTGGTTTCATACAATAAGGTTTTTTTTTTAATTTCTTAAAAAATAATACCTTTGGCTCTTTTTTGCTATTTTATGTATTGTGTTGTGTCTTATAATTGTTTTATTGTTCTAAATGTTAGAAATTTTGTATGAAAACATTATTTATTCAAAAATAATGTTTTTATTCAGTATATTTATTTATTAATATTTGTTTTAGTATTTTTAAATGTTTATTTCATTATTTTTTTATTTGCTATTTATTAATTTATTTATTTATTTATTTATTTTTGAGAAGCCTAACAGACAAACAGTGTGTGACAACATGCCCCACTATTGGGCCAATTCAGAAAACTGTATCAGTTTTTAAATAATAATAATAATAATAATAATAATAATAATAATAATAACAATTAATTTATTATTATTATTATTATTATTATTATTATTATTATTATTATTATTAAATATAGGAGTATAAAAATATAGTGGAAATGTCCAATTGTAGTTTTTATGTAAGTTTTTTTTTTTTTTTTTTTTTGACCTTCAAATAAAAAGACCTTCCTAAGATAATACTCACTGAGAGTGGCCTGGTCTCCCCTATTCTGAGACACTGAATAATTACCATACATTTACCATAGTATTTATTCCATTGTACTTTCAAGAGTACCAAGCACATAAGACACATTTTCCTACAGATAAACCTCCCAACATGGTAGTGCCATGGTTATGCTGGTGTTAGATATTGTTGTGTTAAGTGCTACTGTGGTTTAGGCCCACAGTGTATGACAACTATGAATCTCTGTAGTGCAGTCTTGCGAGAAGACTGTTAGAAGTGCAGCTGTGTTTAGTTTACGCTTCATCGTCCTTAAATCATATAGCAGACAAACTAGGCTACTACTTTTCCAGTAAGTATTTCTCTGTGCAGCAGAGGGCAGTCCCCAAAATGCCAGCATTTGGACACACACACACACACACAGAAACACGCTCACTCACACTCTGCCCCCCAAAACACCTCAGCTGGCATTCTGCACGTTCTGGTCCAGTTCACACCAGCATCTGATGAGTCAAACTCCTCATTTCAGACTAATCAGTTGACTGCACTAATTGCAAATGCAAATATGCAAATTTAAATTAATTAATTACTCCACTAATTAGTTCTCTGGTCTTTTCAGGTAATAAATCATTGTGTAGTTGAAAGAAAGAGATGGAGAGAGAAAGGGGAAATGCATTTATCTGCCACCTAATACTCTTATACTGATTCACACACGCTCAACACGAGTCTAGTTACACGCCGAGGTGAAAGTTGGGAAGAATTCCAACGGGAATTACTTTTGGATATGTCTTTGGACAATTTGAATCAGATAAGACTAATTTAATAACAAAAACCCAGCTAACAAAAATATGTTCTTAGAGCGTTTTACAAACGTTCTCATTAAGTCATGAAAACGTTACTTCTGCATGTTCTCTGAATGTTGAAAATATCCAGTTTTTTTTATATTTTTATTTTTCTTGGTTATGTGAAAGATAAGGAAACATTCCATTTTATTTTTTTTTTAAATTTTGCAAACACTATGGGAATGTTACTTTTGAATGTTCTCTAAAGATTCTGAAACAAGTAACATTTAAAAAGTATTAGATGAAAATCCAACTAACACATTTTAGAAAAAAAAAATATATATATATATATTCCAATAACAATCAGGTTTTGAAAACTTTGCATGAACGTTCTATTAACGTTTATGGAAGAACGTTTGTTCATAACCTTGAGAGAACCTTACCAAAACGTTCTGAGAACATTTCCTGTTAGCTGGAAAAGTATGATAGCACCATGTTTTTTTGGATGACACCATGGAAATACCATGGTACACTTTTGATCAAAAGTATGGGGTCAGTAAGTCTTTTTTTATAAAGAAATAATGCTTTTAATCAGCAAGGACACATTAAATTGATCAAAAGTGACAGTAAAGACATTTATACTACAAAATATTTATATTTCAAGTAATTGGTTTCCTTTTTAAACTTTCTATACATCAAATGATTCTAAAACAAATTATCATAGTTTCCACAAAAATATGAAGCAGCACAACTGTTTCCAACACTGATAATGATAAGAAATGTTTCTTGAGCAGCAAATCAGAACGATTTCTGAAGGATTGTGTGACACTGAAGCCTGGAGTAATGATGCTGAAAATTCAGCTTTGCAACATAGGAATAAATTACATTTTAATAATATTCAAATAGAAAACCATATATTTTGAATTGTAATAATATTTCACAATATTACAGTTTTTACTATATTTTTGATCAAATAAATGCAGGTTTGGTGAGCAGAAGAGACTTCTTTCAAATATTAAAAACCCCAAAGTTTTCAACTATATTGTATCAGAGTACTATGGTACTCCTGATCTGATTCAATCACAGTACCACCCAGTATTTTTCCTCAGGTTTTTAGCAGCTATATCAATGTGCTGTGAGGCGGATGGCAAACCTGGATGATGCTTTGCTATTCTTCCACCTGTAAATGAGGCTTTTTGTTGCCACAGCGATGACAGCTCGTGCTCGTCAGCTGTTTTAATTATCACATTATCAGCGTTTAAAGGCACTGTGACGAGCCGAGTTGCTAATGAAGGCGCTGGAACTCTCACAATGAGACGGAGATGAGACAGATCTCCTGCCAGAATCACAGGTGACACTCCGACTGCTGGTCCGATCCGAAGCTGCCGGTGGCACAGACAATCTACGCAGGCAGAAAAAAGAAGGATGTGTCAGAGAAAGACACGTGTGCAGTACCTTTCCTTGAGTAAACCTCTTAAAAATAGACCCTTTTCTCCCCGCAGATGTTTCTTGCAGTGGCATTAACTAACACCTACACTACTGACAGGCGCACCCTCGCCTCACTTTTCATAATCACACCTTTACAGTGTTACAAAACGCAAAAAGCACCCTGATTTCCAGCACACACACACACGCTCAATCAAAACACGACGTTACACAGAGATTCACATCATAACAGGTGCATCTGCTGGATTTCAGTCTTCTTGTTCAAAGTGTTTTAAGTTCTCCCTGTGATCTTTCCTTCAGATTCATTGACTTATCAAGAGACATCGCTAAGAAGGAATATTTATGGGATTTTTAAATCTTATTTAATTGTCATTATTTATTAGATTTCACATCCTCACTATTGTTTGTATTCATTGGAATTCCTTATTTAATTCCTGGCATCCGCTCTGAGCCATTCCAGGTGTACTTTAAAGAGGAATACTTATTCTGTTAAGGTGTGTAATACTTAATACTTATGTTATTTATTCCCCTGTTGTTGTTTCTAACCCACATGACAAGAAAAACAGGGGATTTTCATCTTAAAAAAAAAGGACAAAATATCATAAATATATATATATAGTTATAAATATTTCCGGTCAGTTTCGTGTGTTTACATGAAACACATATATGTATATATGTGTTTACACACACATATATACATATTATATATATATACACATATTATATATATATATATATATATACATACATATTATATATATATATATATATATATATATATATATATATATATATATATATATATATATGTATAGTCCTATAATCAAGTCTTATAATCTACAGCTTTGAATGAAGAATAGACCAAAATTTAAAGGTGAAGTGTGTTGGAAACTATTATTTTAGTATCAGTTATAGTATTTATTTTAGCACTTACTAATATTTTTTATTAGTTTTTCATATATTTCATATATGTTTTAACGCATTTTTCTGTAGTTTTAGTAATTTTAGTATCTTCAAGGCAACTAAAGATACTAAAGTTAGTTGTAAGGCAACATTCTCATTTATAAGCTATTTAAAAAGTTTTTCAAAGGTTTTGGAAACGGTGTTAATTTAGTATCTATTATATGCTGCTATTTATTAATATTTCAAATTAGTTTTTATTTGTATATTTTCTGTTTTTAAAGTAATTTGTTATGTGATTTTGTCACATGGTTTATAGGTTATTTTGTCCTTGATTGCCCTTAGAACATTCTTCAATAATTATCCTTCAGCTTTTATTAGTATGTTCATGTTGCCATTTTAATTTTAGTTAAAATTTTTGTAATTTTGTCATGATTTTGTCATTTCATTTATTTATTTATTTTAAATATGTCAATGAAGTTTTTTAAATAAATTTTTATTTCAGGTTTAGTTTTAGTTATTTTAGAATATCAAGTTAAAACTGAATAAAAATAAGAAAGGTTGCCTTGGCAACTAGATGAAATAAAGTAAGTGGGTAAAATAAGTAAGTTTTACATTTTTTTATTTCAGTTAACCCTTTGATGCACAAGCTATGCAAACCTCTCTAATGCACAACATGGGTCTAAAATGACCCGTATTCATTTCCTACTTCACTGGGCATTTTTTGTTATATCTTTTGAAATCAGTTTATTTAAGCTTTTAATATTCCCTGATCTATAAATTCCATGATCCATGAATATTCAAAATATCTTTTTTTCCAGTGAACACAAATAAATATATATATATATATATATATATATATATATATTTTATTTTTTTTTTTTTGCTAGGTTTTGTGTTACTACATCAAGTTTACACACATCCCAGCAGGCACCAGACGTCTATGTAACGTCAGGTTGACGTTGGACATGACGTCGGACAGACGTTGCATTTTGGTTGAAAATGAAAATCGGGTTGACGTCAATATTTGCCGTCAATTTGACGTTGACTTGACGTTGGATTTTGGTTGCACAACCTAAAAACAACAAAATCTCAACGTCAGCTGACATCGGTATTGGACATCAATTTAACATTGACATTAGACGTTGAATTTACTTTGAATTTTGGTCACCCGACGTCTCAACCGAAATTTAACCAAATATCAACGTCTTATGACGTTGTGTGCCTGTTTTGTGCCTGCTGGGATGGATCAAAAATGACCCATCTATGCAAGTGTGATAAAACAAAAGAATAAAGAAATTTTTTAAAATTAATTATTTTAGCAGTTATTTAGACCAAAACATTTAACACTTGAAATGTTTATTTGCCACTTTGTCACATAACATACACACATCACTGACAACCGATAACACTGAAATTGAACTGTCTGTAGTGCGACTGAATTGAAGTGAATGTGACTGAATAAAAGAAAAAGAAGTTAAGTTGCAGGCCAGGGATGGTCAGAGTCTGTCCTGGAGAGCCACAGTCCTGCAGAGTTTTGCTCCAACCTTAATAAAATCCCACCTACCTGTAGCTTTCTAGTAACCATTAGACCTTGATTAGCTTGTTCAGGTGTGTTTGATTAGGGTTGAGCTAAACTCTGCAGGATTGTGGCTCTCCTGGACCAACATTGGCTGCCCCTGGTGTAGGCATTGAGGGTGGTAACATCCAGCACATTGTACCACAGCACCATGGGCCACCTCCATGTTCTTAGCTTACATGAGTAGGTGCAAATCATTCTTACTCAATCTATTGAGTCTTCTTCATCTTTGAGAGCTGGATGCACACCCACAACTCCAGATTGACCCTGTGGCACATAGTCTAGTTCATCAGCATCAGATATTTCAGACTCTGAATCAGGACTAAGAATTGCCTAATCTTCATCGTCCTGTTCTTTTTGTAGCATCTCTACAACCATTTCAGCCATTAATCTTGAATGATTGAGACCAGCCATACAAAAATGGTTAAGAGGTCATGATGGTCAGAGGGCAATGGGCAAATTTGGCCAGGATGCCAAGGGTCACACCTCTACATAATATACTTGTAATATATCGTCACTGTCAGACAGAAACCTTGTATGTGCAAAACTGTTACTTTTCAGGAACACTAACAGACATAAAGGGCGACCAATAGCATTGATTTATGACCAAAAATAAAAATGAGGAACTATGGAGATACAAGGTTTTCACCTGACAGTGACAAATTTGTATATAATATCATTCTTACTCAACTTTTATTTTGCTGACTTAGCTAACATTAGCTAGCTAGAATAGATTGTCATCAGCAAGCTAGCTAATAGTATTGGACATGTTTCTCCTTCTCACTAATAATGGATTTCAAGATCAAAGTAACCTTAGCCTAACATTCAAATATTATGTCTAGTTATCTTTCACAATATATAAAATATTTTCTGTGGTAAGAAATTATTGAAATTAATTAAATTGATTTCTTGCAAAGATATAGAAAAAAATGAACTCAGTCGGGTCATTTTAGACCAATGTTGTACATCAAAGGGTTAAAGTTTAGTTTATTTTAATTAATGAAAATGTTTAATGGTTTTGATGGTTTTAGGTTAACTAACTACTGTTTGGAACAACATAAGGTTAAGTAAGCACTGACAGTATTTTTGAGTGAACTAAACCGTTCAATATGTTTGCACAATAGTAAAAATTTGATTTCTTTTGTAAGATTATTAAAATGTCATTTTTTTCTGTAGAAACTATATATATAGATTAATCTTACATTATTAAAAGTGGAGAAATGATCAGATTGACACACACACAAAGTGAGGAGCGGGTTGGCTGGCCACTGTTATTCTGCCGTGATTAGAGGACTTTGGGTCTCAGAACCACCATCTACAGCTGTGCTGTTTCTACCAATTACATGGCCCATATGCCAGCAGCCCACTCCACCCAGGTGGAACCTCAGATGGAGAGAAAGGTGTGAGCCGAACACAGCGATGGTCACACACAAACAAAAACACACACACACAGGGCCGCTGCTGGCCAAATGGGTGCCCTAAGCAGGATTGTACTGTTGTGCCCCCTCCCTCAAATATTATGGAAGTAAAAATACAAAACAAAAAAACCCACCTACTATAGAGGTCAAAATAGAACTTTAATAAAATATAAAAGTAAATAAATAAATTTTAATTAAATTGTATTATTTACAAATTACAACTGTAGCTCTAGACAGTTACCTATTGCTATGATTGTATTAATACAGTGGTCTGATTGATTTTATAGTCTCAAGCATTCAGAAATCACGCAAAAGAAAATTAAGCCGTTTTACTACAATAAAACCATAGCTAATTTTTGTAAGGGTTGTGATGTCCACATGTTCTTTGTTGAAGAAATTACAGAGGCTGTGTCATCTATACCAAAAGGTGGCCAAAACTTCAAGATTAAGTGGATATTTGAATTAACTTTTTGGTCAATATTAAACAAGGATTTGATTGTTCTGTAAGTATAACAGCAGCAATGACCAGGCCTTTGCTCCCTTTGCAGGCATTTGTAATAACATGTAATGTACATAAATTTATTTTGTATTACATTAGGCCTATGTATTTTAACAGTGTTATTCGAAACCATAATCATTAATTAACCAATCATTACTGCTGCATTGTTTTATATAATACATTTTAAGCCATTTTAAAGGCTGTTGTTGGCTTATGTTTGTTTTTATAACCACAAAAAAAATATCTTAAAACTTCTTTGTAAATTGTTATTTGAAGTAACAAAACCATGGTTAATTTGCGGTTGCCATGGCTACAAGAACCATGATTTTTGGTTTTATTCGTGTTAAAACCATGGCTAATTTTCGTAAGGGAACATGGAAACTCAGAGAATATTAGAAGCGTTGGTGGTGGTGAAATTAGCTATTACATCAACAGCCAAAAAAGTTTCACAGGCTTATGAATGTAGCCTACCTGAAAGTGATGCACGGGCTTCGTTTTCATCTTTTTTTTTTTTTTTTCATTCTTTTTCTTTTCTCGGCGCCGGATTGCTGTTGTATTTTCACGGGCGTATATAGACAAGTTGTCCATCAATTATGATCATTTGCATTCAGCCACAAACATGAGGTGCGAGCGGTCGTGGATGCGGGAATGCGCGTCACGTTTCTTTTTTTTTTTTTTGAGCAACTGTGCCCCCCTGGGAGTTGGTGCTCTACGCAAACTGCGTACTCTGCGTATAGGGAGCGGCGGTACATACATGCGTGGAGGTGTCTTATTTCCTGAAAGACACGCACACACGCTTAGGATGTTAAATATAGAAAGGTTGATCTTTTATGTGTGTCATTCAATTAAGCAGAAGTTTCTCCTAGCAAGAAGTTTGTCGCTACATTCTGCTTTAAACAAGCGTTGCTATGAGAAATTAAATATTTAAAATATTCAGAGGGGCCTAAAAACATGAAAACACAGATGGAGAAAACCAGCACTAATTAACATGAAATCTGAAATCATGAATAATTTATTTGTTTTTAAAATGTACAATGTAAATATATCGGAGAGGTGAAAGGGATTCATATGTTCTGCCGCAGGGCAAATATCACATGTTAACAAGAGCTAAAGAATCAGAATAACAGGAGAAAAATGGCATCGGCGTTTGAGATAAAGGAGAAACAGCTGCTTCTTACATTTTTGGATGTCAAATATTTCTATATAACATTTATCTTTCATTAGCATGAAAGATGTTTTTAGCATGACAGATATATCACTATACCTATAGATTTTACCTGCAGATGTTCATTTTTGTGTGTTTACAAACATGGTTATGTGATAGCACATCATGTATCATTTATTATGCCCATTTTAAGACCTTTCAACTCAATTTATTCAAATTACCACTTATGATATATAAAAAAAAATAATAAAAATAAAAAATCCATCTCGAAATAATCCTGCATCGGCCATGTATTTTATTAATTTGATTTAAAAAAAAAAGAGTATATATTAAGTATTTGACATGTGGTTTTAATTAATTAATTAATGTTATTTTATTTTATATTATATTTTTATAGTTATATTTTATTCATTAATTCACTCATTCAGTTACATTTCCTAATTTTTTTTTAAATAACAATGAACAATATAATGCAATCATATTGCTCAATATAATGTTTATTACTTTAGAAGAAAAAACTAAAGGAAAATATTATTTTTATATTTAATAACAGTTTTATACATTATAAAATTATAATAATAATAATTATTATTATTATTATTATTATTATTACTAAGCTACTATGATTATTAAAAGTATTTTTATAAAATTATCATAGAAAATATTATTTTTGTAAAACTGTTATATAAAACTTATTATATGCTTATTATTATTAACTACAGAATGAAAATATTTACTTTTTAAGATGTAATATGATAAAAAAAACCTATATTAATAATATTGCTCATTATTATTTATACATTTTAACTAGATGTTATTTTCTGCATTATTATTGTGTATATAATATATACTACAATATACTGCATACTGCATTATTATTGTGTATATAATATAATAATATAATTTATTCTAGTTTTTAAAACAACAACAATCATTAAATATTAAATATATGTAATTATTATTATTGAATATTACAATTAATCTTATTATTTCTTATTAGCAAAGTATTTTTATCTTCCTAACACGCAGGCGGTATAGCGTGACAGTGATGACTATATAATGTTTGGGAGGGTTAAATGTTCTGCTCTCTGCGTGCTGAGAACTCTGGGCCACTCTTCCTGCTCTCAGCAGCTCAATAATCCGACCCTTCTTATCAGGTCGTGTGTATTGGCAGGCTCAGCTTCTCTCTCTGACTCACTGCCAGCAAATGATGGCACTCATGTACTTGCAGTCGCTCCAGAGCCGGTTCGGAACAGGTAATACTGGTTCATCAGTGGCTGGGTGGCGTCCAGTCGCTGACATCAGCTGTCAATCATACTAGAGCGTCTGTACTTTAGTTTGCTGAATTCACTCATGATGAGGACACATCTCTTGAGGCTGTGCTTCATTTGACAGGGATTCATTCATTCGACTCTTTGTTTGCATATTCATGTCTGTCTGTGTACTAATTCTATTTATTAATGAAGTAATTGTTAAATGTTCGAGACAAATCAGTTCATTTAAAGGAATGTTGTGGATTCTATACAAGTACAATATAAGTCTGTGGGGCAAGACATTGCACTAGAATATATGTTAAAATATACAGTGTTTCAGAAGTCTGGCCACAATATTTAAACATTAAAATGAGACTATGATAAAATCGCTTATATCTTGTGTATACAAACTTCTGATTGCAAACTACTTGAAAGAATACTAAAAAGAGCCAGTTAGAAATAAAAAACAGAAATCATGGAACAAAAGTTTATCCACATAAAACAGTAATTACAATGGGATGTAATGGGATACACAAAAAGGTACATATTTTAAAGAATGTTGGGGTCCAAAAAACATTGGACCCCACTGACTGTTATTATATTGAGGGGAAAAACAATTATCAAATAAGAAATAAAGTCAGACTGAAACGACATGAGTGAGTAAATGAAAGATTTTTTTTTTCATTACATTTCTATATGGAAATATTAGAGTATATGTATGTACTATTACCGTTTTTATTAATATTTTGATTTTTTTTTTAAATATTAAGTTTTAATTAAAATTTTTGTTTAAGTTTTAGTAATTTTGTTGTATGTTTTTGTCATTTTCTTATATTTTTAATGTCCATAGTTTTTAATTTTATTTTTAATTTGAATTATATTTAGATTTTTAAAGTTTTAATCTTAATTTAGTCTTAGTTTTTTAATGTGTATAGTTTTTATGAATTTTTATTCCATTTTTAATTTTAGTTATTTTAGTACATTCAGTTAAACTAAATGAAAATGAGAACAAAAAGTTATTTTATTTTTTAATATTTTATTTTATTTCAATTTAAGTAATGAAAATGTTATTTGTGGTTTTATTTAACTAGTCTAGCTTTATAATACAGCATTGTACATTATGAATATTATTGACAAATTGCTTATGTTCCTCTATTTTAAGTCATTTTGGATAAAAGCATCTGCTAAATGCATAAGTGTAAATACTACTATAAATTAAAAGAAAAAAAGAAAAAGAAAAACAAAGTTGTTGTCTGTAGTAATTGACAATAGGCCGCAGATGCACTTGTTCTTGTTTTGAAGTAAATTACCAAATAAAATCGTTCCAATCTCACAACAAATATTTGCAATCATTATTAATTTCACTGATAAATGTGAATTAATGCAAGAAAAAAAATACCACACATCACTCGAACCTTCCGGGCAACACTTACTCTGACACCTCCATTACTGTAATATTCTTCAGATAACACAGCATATGGCCAGTTGCTACGGCGACTCCTTCTTAATTACAATATTCCTCTTCGGAAAGTCGCTTTCAATGCGCTGACCTTTAGGAAACAAGAGAGACTGTGAAACACCGAAGGTCTAAACTAAGATCTCACTTTCTGCTCACAATATGCTCAGCAAAAGCTGTTAATTCTTAATTAAGAGATAATAGTTGTGTTACTGCGCATGTGTGTATGAATATGATACATATATACATCACTGTAACAGCTATGAAATAAATATGATAAACACAAGACTTACTGTACATAACTATATCATGTATGTATGTCACATACATCATTTACTATCTAAACAAATATATATTCATAATATAGAGGTGGATGGGGACCCTTAAACACAGATGTATGAACACATAAGCATCTGCTTTGATGCCCTGATGATCATTTTCACTTCAACATGTTTGCTGTGTGAAAATTGAATATGGTGTAAGTGAGGTGTTATGCTGCTATGTCGGGTTTTTGTTAGTGCTGTTTTTAATCTGTTAGGGTTAGTTTTGTTCTGTCAGGCCCCAAACTGCTGCAACATCTCTCATAAACACAACATATGATGGACTAGTCTTAAACTAAAACTAAAGAACACAATAACTTCCTAAGAAGCAACTGTACACTTACATAAGGACATTATGTCTCATATTTCTGTTGATAGATACTGTACGATGAGGACAGGAGTACTGGACAGGTAGGTAAACAATTCAGTTCCATCAATAAATATTAGTAAGTAAGCTATTATCTGGATTCAATCACCGCAGGTGAATTATATTGCCTAGAATGAAAAGTGTGGAAAACGCTAAAACTATGTCTGTTGCAGTGTGTTAATGATTACTTCAATTAATTAAAATAATATGATATCAAATACCTGTTTGCAATATCAAGCAAACTGTTTCTGTACTGCTAAAACGACCGGAAGCAAATGACACTGGAAGCCTCGTACAAATGGTTATTTGTAGTTCGAAATTCCACTAAAAGGACGAATTACTTTATGGTAGCAACAAATGCACGTGTACAGCTATCCACTGTAATTATGACAGTTCAATATATTCAATATAGGCTATTAAAGGGTTAGTTCACCCCAAAATGAAAATTACATCATTAATTACTCACCCTCATGTCGTTCCAAACCTGTAAGACCTTCGTTCATCTTCGGAACACAAATGAAGATATTTTTGATTAAATCAGAGAGCTATCTGTCCCTCCATAGACAGCAACACAACTGAAATGTTCCCAGGTCCAGAAAAGTAGTAAATACATCGGTAAAACAGGTCCATGTGACATGAGTGGCTCAACTTAGCGTTTTGCGACGCTATAAGAATACCTTTTTTTGAGCAAAGAAAACAAAAATAACAATTTACTCAACCATTCTTCTCCCCCGAGTTACGTCTTCCGCCATTTTAGAGAGTATCACAATACTCAAATCCAAGATGGCGCCACTCATGGCAGCCTCCATGGCATCGTCCGCAGTTGTTTTTATGTTTTTGTTAGTTTGTCCTGTCTTTAGTTATATCCCTGCAATCAGTTTCACCAGAGACGAATTGCTGGACATTCAGCAGTACACACCACCTGATATTTAACCGGTTTTCGATTATTCGGATGTTTTTCTGGACATAGTAGTTGGCGGAGCGGCGGCGCTGATCAAACGCAGGACGCACAGATGGGGGAAGCGAGCCGGCGCGCTCGTGAAGCTCAGATAACGCAGATTTCGGACAGCACTGCCTAGCATCCATCTGGCGAATCTCTGCTCTCTACCCAACAAAACGGACAAACTCCTTCTGCTCTCCCGAACAAATAAGGATTTCTCACACTCTGCTGCTCTGTGTTTCATGGAAACCTGGCTGAATGACGCCATTCCGGACAGCGCGCTTCATCTGCTGAGCTTCCAGTTGATCAGAGCAGATCGCGACGCAGAATCAACGGGCAAATCGCGCAGCGGCGGGCCATGCTTTTACATCAGTGAGAGGTGGTGTACAGATGTAACTGTGTTAAAAAAGATGTGCTGTTCTGTTATAGAAGTGCTCTGTAAGCCATTCTATTCGCCGTGGGAGTTTTGCTCGTTCATTCTGGTGAGTGTTTACATTCCTCCGCAAGCGCACGTGAGCTCAGCTTTACAGAAAATCACTGATCAGATCACAGACACAGAACTACAACACCCGGACTCTGTTTTAATCATTCTCGGGGACTTTAATAAAGCAAATCTCTCCCGTGAACTGCCAAAATACAGGCAGCATGTTACATGTCCCACCAGAGACAGTAATATATTGGATCACTGTTACACAGCAATAAAGGATGCATATCACTCTGTCCCACGGGCAGCTTTGGGGCTCTCTGATCACTGTTTGGTTCATCTTATACCGACCTACAGGCAGAAACTGAAATCAGCTAAACCTGTCTTAAGGACTGTTAAAAGATGGACTAATGAAGCAGAGCGGGATTTACAAGCCTGTTTCCACCTCACTGATTGGAGTGTTTTTGAAGCTGCTGCCACCAATCTGGACGAGCTCACAGAGACTGTAACATCATATGTCAGTTTCTGTGAAGATATGTGCATTCCTACCAGGACTCATCTAACTTACAACAACGGCAAACCGTGGTTCACTGCAAAACTCAGACAGCTCCGTCAGGCCAAAGAAGATGCTTACAGGAAGGGGGACAAAGTCTTGTATAAACAGGCCAAATACACACTGGAAAAGGAGATCAGAGTGGCAAAGAGGAATTATTCTGAAAAAATAAGGATTCAATTCTCTTCCAGTGACTCAGCATCAGTGTGGAAAGGTCTGAAAGAGATCACCAACTAAAAGACACCATCCCCCAGCACTGTGGAGAATCAACACCTGGCAGACGATCTGAATGAGTTCTACTGCAGGTTTGAAAAAACACCTACACCCGCCCTGAACACCTCTCCACACAACCATTAACACCTCCAGCAACCCCCCTCTCCCCCACACCTGCAATTCAGATCAGCGAAGACGAGGTGCGCCAGGTCTTCCGGAAGCAGAAAAGGAAAAAAGCACCAGGCCCAGATTGTGTTACACCAGTCTGTCTGAAATCCTGTGCTGACCAGCTGGCCCCCATCTTCACACAGATCTTCATCAGATCACTGGAGCTGTGCAAAGCCCCTTCATGCTTCAAACGCTCCACCATCATCCCCATCCCAAAGAAATCCAAAATTACAGGACTAAATGACTACAAGCCTGTGGCTCTAACACCTAAGGCCTTAAACACTATCATTCCAAACCTCCTCCTGCCCAAACTAACTCAGCTCTCCGTGCCCACCTCCGTCTGTCAGTGGATCAACAGCTTCCTGACAGACAGGCAGCAGCTAGTGAGGCTGGGAAAATACACATCTAGCAATCATACGATCAGCACTGGAGCTCCTCAGAGCTGTGTTCTCTCCCCACTGCTATTCTCCCTCTACACCAACGACTGCACCTCTAAAGACCCCTCTTTCAAGCTCCTGAAGTTTGCAGATGACACCACACTGATCGGCCTCATTCAGGACGGTGACGAGTCTGCTTACAGACAGGATGTTAAGGAGCTGGCTGTCTGGTGCAGTCTTAACAACCTGGAGCTCAACACGCTCAAAACTGTGGAGATGATCGTGGACATCAGGAGAAACCCCCCTGCGCTCCCCCCACTCACCATCATGAACAGCACTGTGACTGCAGTGGAGTCATTCAGATTCCTGGGCACCACCATCTCCCAGGACCTGAAGTGGGACATTCACATACACTCCATTGTTAAAAAGGCCCAGCAGAGGTTGTACTTCCTTCGCCAGCTGAGGAAGTTCAACCTGCCACAGGAGCTGCTTAAACAGTTCTACTCCGCCATCACTGAATCCGTCCTCTGCACTTCAATAACTGTCTGGTTCAACTCAGCTACCAAATCTGACCTCAGAAGACTACAGAGGGTAGTCCAGACTGCTGAGCATATCATTGGTACAACCCTCCCTACTCTCCAAGAACTGTTCTCATCCAGAGTGAGCAAAAGGGTTGGCAAAATCACTCTGGACCCCTTACATCCAGCACACTCACTCTTTGAACCGTTGCCATCTGGTCAACGATACAGAGCTCTGAGCACCAGAACGGCTAGGCACAGAAACAATTTCTTCCCTCAGGCAATTCATCTCATGAACACTTGACAATAATTGTGGAACACACTATTTATACACTTATACACTTATTTATCTAACACACATACTTAGTCAACGTTTCAAGTTGCACTTAATATACCTGTACATACAAAACTGACTATTGTAATATACCTGTACATACAATTGTCAATTTGTATATTGTTATTCCTTATTTACTTGTTCTATTTTTTTATTCTTCTTTTTATTATCTGTGTTTTTTGTTCTGTCACTGTCAATCTGTTGTACTGTGGAAGCTACTGTCACGAAAACAAATTCCTCGTATGTGTAAACATACCTGGCTATAAAAGCTCATTCTGATTCTGATTCTGATTCAATACATACCCATGCTTTCCCCTAAGGGTAAACAATGCTTATTACGCAGATTATAAGTTCATGTGCGCTTTCCCCCCAAACGTAAATAACGCTGATTACGTCAAATACGTTCTTGGGTACTCTCCAAAATGGTGGAAGACGTAACTCGGGGGAGAAGAATTGTTGAGTAAATTATGTTATTTTTGTTTTCTTTGTGCAAAAAAAGTATTCTCGTAGTGTCGCAAAACTGAAGCTGAGCCACTGATGTCACATGGACTGTTTTACTGATGTATTTACTACGTTTCTGGACCTGGGAACATTTCAGTTGCGTTGCTGTCTATGGAGGGTCAGATAGCTCTCCGATTTAATCAAAAATATCTTAATTTGTGTTCCGAAGATGAACGAAGGTCTTAAGGGTTTGGAACGACATGAGGGTGAGTAATTAATGACGTAATTTTCATTTTGGGGTGAACTAACCCTTTAAAACAATATGATAACAAATACCTGCATGCATTTGCAATATCAAGCAGACTGTTTTTGTACTGCTAAAAAGACCTGAAGCGAATGAAAGCCTAGCACATTCAAATTACAAATGGCCACGCCCGCTCTAAAACATGTGAATGTTTGAATTAAAAGTTAAAAGGGATACATTAAAAAAAAAAAAAAAAAAATTAACCTTGAAATATGAGTTTCAAAATCACTCTAATGGTACAGTGGTGTCTAATATGGTTTCACAAACGTTTGTTCTAGGAGTTTACGACAGGAATTTTTACTCACTTAACTGTGGGTAAAAAATACACAAAAATACACAAAACTTCATTATTATTATAGATGGATGTTATTTTTGCACTATTATTGTCTTATATTTTATTATTCTTAATACCATGAAATATTTTATATAATATATATATATATATACACACACACACACACACACACACACGTATCTTTCGGATGAGGCGTTAAACCGAGGTCCTGACTCTCTGTGGTCATTAAAAATCCCAGGATGTCCTTCGAAAAAGAGTAGGGGTGTAACCCCGGAGCCCGGTGTAATGAAAATGCATATAAATAGTATATATATATATATATATAATGGTTGCAAATGATAAAACAAAAGATATACTGTTCAAAATTAACAAAACAACTAAAATCAGGGTAAAAATGATCAAAACATCAGTTGATTATAAGTCATTGAGCAAAAAAAGATTTGAGTGCAGACTTGATTTGACTATTTATCTAGTGCAAATAAATGTCTTAGTGTCTGAATTCTATGTGGAGTCATCCATACTACTTTCCTTTATTTACCAGTGCCATCTAGTGGCAGATTTTGTTTCAGTACGGTTAATAATAACGGTTAATAATAACACTAATTAAAAGATCCCTTTTCTTTTCATCATTTACTCACCAAATAGTTCCCAAACTTGTATGGTATTCTTTCTTCTGAGGAACACAAAAATAGAGGTTTAGCGCAATATTGACGTTGCTCTTCTCCATAATTTGAAAAGAGATATTGCATACATTTTCAAAGAAAATCTACTATACTGCGCATAGTATGGTAAGCATTACCTTACTCAGAGAAAATCAGTTCTCTCATAATAACAGTGACACCTAGTGGCAGAATTTGCTGCAATCTTCACCTATTAACATAATACTAACACTTATATGAATAATTCATCCCAAAATAAAAATTCCTCATCATTTGCTCAACTTTATGTCTCCTCGTATGACTTTGTTTATTCTGTTGAACACAAAAGGAGAAGTTTAGCAGAAAGTGCATGCGGCTCTTGTCCATAAAAGCACTTAGATCCAAAAACGACCAAAACACACATTAAAATCATCTTAAAGTTGTCTATATGCACTATATTTCAAGTCTTCTGAAACCATACAATATATTTGCAAGAGGTACATACGCACACACATCTTGCCTTTTGCATTCAAAAAATATTTAGGCCTAAATTTAAGACGTATGATTATAATATCCATCCATTTAAATTACACGGTTATGAATTAATAAACTAAATGTTATGCATAATTGTCAGTTGCACGTAAATCAGACAGGTAATGGTACAGTATACCATTATAAACGTTGGAATAGTTTGCCTGTCTTAGACTTTCACCTTCTTTGGGCTCTTTTAAAAGAAATTTGAGACTATATTTATTAGAGATAGCTTTTGGCTCAAGAGATTGATCATTCAAAGTGGCTCTCATTTTCTCCTGTGATGTTTGTTTTATTTGCTTATTCATTTTTTAGTCTTTTTCCTTTTTGAGATGTTGGTCTCATTTTTTATTAGCTATTGTTAGTTTATTGAACCCTTAGTTGATTGTACAGCACATTGGTCAACCTTCCGTTGTTTAAATTGTGTTCTATAAATAAAATAAAATAAAACAAACAAACAACAAATAATAAACTGAATGTGTTTTAAATACACAATAACCAGGTTTATAATTTTATCATCACTAAATCCATTTTTAACTGAATTAATTTTCACAATGAACAGATTTTTGCTGATTCTAAGCAATTTTAATAAATGCATTATGGAAAATATGATTAATTATATTAAAATAGATGCAAATAGTTAATAATAAACTATGCCAGAAATCTCACCTGTTTCTTATCCCGTTTCATTTATGTATGACTGACAAATATGAATCACCTTAAGTTTATGTTTAAACTGTGTGATCCAAATGGATGGAAATTTAATAGGCAATTCAAAAAATAAACTTTAAATTTAGGCTATAGAAGTCTTAAATTTAGGTGTGTTGCACAAAAGAAAGTTTGGAAATTAAATGAGGGAGGGTAAATGATAAACTAATTGGATTTATGGAGGAACATCCTTTTTCTTCTTGAATCACACACACACACACACACACACTTCAGTCCCAAAAACAGCAGCACGTTTGTTCTGAGCCCTTTAAGTTGATGTTTATTGTGAATCACGCATGTGCAGACACAAAGCATTTTCTCTTTCGCTGCATCCTGCTCAAAAACAGACATCATGGGGACGGCTAGACACTAAAGATCACAGTGTCAACTTTTACAAACTAAACATGGTCAGCTCACACACAGTCTCGTACTCTCTCTCTCTCACATACACACACACACACACACACACACACACACACACACACGTTGTAGCATCATCTCAGCACATGCCATCACATTCATCTGCCACATGATCTCTGGTAATAGTCTGAATCTACAGGAAGCTTTACTGTAAACCACAAGAAGGAAAACTAAATCATGTGACCCATGTAATCACATTACAATTTGCTTCATTTCAGAAGAAATGCATATCCATTACTTGCTCTCATATTGTCAGGGTAAACAATGCTATTCATTTTGCTGTGTAAGAATGTGGAGGGAGGAAGGGGGAAGAAAAAAACTTTTACATTAATAACGCTGGTAAATAATATACATAAACGAGATATAGAATTTTACAGATTTTGTATAAATAAAATACAATTTTACTCACGTCACACCCTCAAAAAAACGAATACACCCAGTCGCAGTGAACGCATGCGTTTACCCAGTCACACATCCCATCCCAGACTCATTCAGAGAAAACATATTTACAACAAAACAGATGAAACAAATAGAAGAAAAGAGTTAAATGTTTCAGTTAAGTTAGTTCCTGAATGCTGAACATCATAATGAATGAACCTCAGGAAAGCTGTCAAAAACATATACAGGTCACATTTAACCTTGAAATCAAACAGTAAATAAATTAGAATCTATATACATCTATATACTTTTTAAAAGTTTGAGGTGAGTTTTTTTTTTAAGAAATTAAACAGAAATTAAACTTTTCTTCAGCAAGAATGCATTAAATTGATCAAAAGTGACAGTAAAGACATTTAGAATATTACAGAAGTTTTTTGTTTCGAATGTTATTTTTGAATGATTTCTGAAGAATCATGTGACACTAAAGACTGGAGTAATGATGCTGAAAATTCAGCTTTGCGCCAAAGGAGTAAATTCAATTTTACAACATACTAAAATAGAAAGCAGTTATTTTAAAGTGTAATAATATCTCACAATATAACTGTTTTTACTGCATTTTTATTCAAACAAATGCAGCCCTAGTGAGCATATAGAGACTTCTATTGTATTAAACAATTGTACTGACCCCAAACTTTTGAATGGTAGAGTGTTTGTTTTATCGCCTTTAATTTATGCTCATTTATATAATGCAATCATTGCATTTCAGCATTTTTGACAATCTATCATATATTCCTTATAGTCCTAAAAAATTGGGTTGTTTTCCTCATGCAAAATGTCATTTGTTTATGTTTGAGGTGATATATGACCTGGACATGTTCTCTTCAGGTTTCTTGAGATGACTTGCTCAAAGTACAGAGAAAATTGTCACAAACCCCAGGAAACCAGTAAAAATGACATACAGCGTAATATACAGGTATTGCGGAGCGAGCACAGTGATATGGTTATGACACACTACTACGGTCAGTTATAAGACTTACATCGTCTACGGCGACTGCTAGTTTGTGTGTTCCTGTAGAAGATGTTTCAGTTCGGTTCGCTTTCAGAAAGACTACATGAAGAAAGGCATCCGAAGGTAAGCGAGAGAAGGAAAAATCTTAGGTTGAATCAGGCGTTTTCTACTCCAAAGCTGCAGACAGACGTGCTCGAATAAGAAATACTGCCACTTCGTACGGCTTTTCTCAAGTTATAAAAGCTCTGATCTAAACGCAGACAGTCATTTACAATAGTAATACATATACATATTTAGGGTTTCATATGTGACCTCTATTAGCAGATGAGGCGAACAAACGTGTGTCAGAGGCAGATGTTACATATCTATATGTGTGTGTATATATATATATATATATATATATATATATATATATATGTATATATATGTATATTTCGATATAAATCACAGTTTGAGCTTTACACAAATACCAAGTCATTCGACTGCAAGGCTGCTCAAATACGGAAAAACATAGAAAGCATTTGAAATGGAGGTTTTAATAAGAATCCTTACGTTCAGCTGCTGCATGCTTTTCTTAGTGGATGCAACCACTGCAGTTTAAAGGTTTGGGAAGGAAATCTGGTTCTGTAAATAAAACAAACCAGACAAAAGCAGCTGTTGTCTCTCTTCCGTTTTGTCCTTCCTCATTCAGAGAGATCAGTCTAATGAAAGTCTGGAGATTTGGAGGGGATAGAGGCCGAACACAAAGTGATGTAAGCATTAGCCGTGTCCTCTAGAGGGCGCCGTGGTCCTTCAGAACCGAGCGCTCTCCTGATGGCAACGGGTCTGACATCGGACCTCAGGACGCCACTGGAAGTCACTCTAGGCATTTGCAGTTTCTGTGAAAATCAGATTGAAGACATTTAGATCAGCAGAAGATGGCATCAGACTGGAAAAAAGCAAAAAAGTCACACTGAAAAATGGCTGAATGTCATTGCATTATCAAGTATTTTGTCTTCATTCTGAATATTCAAAAGTTTGGGATAGGTACAATTATTTTAATATAATAGAAGTCTCTTATGCTCACCAGGGCTGCATTTATTTGATGAAAAAGTGTTTTCTGTTTTAATATATTGTAAAAAAAAAAAAAAAAAAAAGTTATTTATTCATTGGGGTGCAAAGCTGAATTTTCAGCATCATTACTCCAGTCTTTAGTGAGAAGTCAGAAATCATTTTAATAAGCTGATTTGCTGCACAAGAAAAAATTCTTATTACTACCAACGCTTCATATTTTTGTGGAAATATACGTAATATTTTTTTCAGAATTTTTTGATGAATATAAAATTGAAAAGAACAGTATTTACTTGAAATAGAAATCTTTTGTAAAATTACGAAGGTCTTTACTGTCATTTTAAAGCATCTTTGCTGAATAAAAGTTTATTTTTTTTTTATTTTAATGACCCCAAACTTTTGAACTTTAGTGTATCTTATACAAGCTTTGGTATTTTATTATATGATGCATTAACATTCAGACATTAATTGTCTAATATGTTGCTGGTGTCATTGCTAGTAGTTACAGTATGTATTAAAGCAACAGAAGTCTCTGTTACAGAATAAACGTGTATGTTTACCGTTGAGCGTTCTCTTGTCTTCATCTGCTGGGGATTCTGCCTCTTCAGACTTTTCTCCTGTTTACAGACATCACATTATTAGAGAAGAACAGACAAAAAAAAACAAAAAACAACAATCACCAGACAGACACTGTAGAACTATAGTAAAACATTTTCAGAATGGCATACAATACACTACAATACTACTTTGACTACTTTTTAAAAATATAGACAAGTGTGTCAACAGCGATAGCCTCACGGGCAACGCGCTGACATTTAGCGCCGATATGCTTCAGGCGTCCCGAGTTTAAGTCCTGGCTCACGGACCTTTCCCGATCCCGCCTCCCTCTCTCTCCCGCTTCGCTTCCTGTCTACCAACTGTCCAACCAAAATAAAGGTAATAAATAGCAATAAATAAATAAATAAATTATATATATATATATATATATATATATATATATATATATATATATATATATATATATATAGACAAATACTGTACACAAGTATGCATATTCTCAGGATATATACTGAATAACCACACATGCATACCAAAATACAATGCACTAAGTGTAAGTGACCTTCTGTTTCTAATGTGACTTTTTTAAACAAATCTATCTCTAGACAGACAGACAGACAGACAGACAGACAGACAGACAGACAGATAGATAGATAGATAGATAGATAGATAGATAGATAGATAGATGATAAAGGTAATGTGATTATTGAGTACTGAGTATATAATGCACAGTATGCATTAAGCAGTATGCTATTACTCTATTCTGCACATAGCCTTACTCTTATTACTCCTCTGATTATCCACCAGAGGGCAGTCAATACTAAAAGTTACCTGAGCAACATTAACTGAGCTGACGGTAACAATTATACCATTTGAACACAATACCGTTCTGTAATTTCTGATGTTCCTCTTCATTCTTTGATTTGTCATGGGGACTTTCTTCTGGGGGTCCATTTACCCCCCCTGGCTCTGGGTCGTCCTCTCCCACCCTGTCTTTCTTTGGTCCCGACAGCTCTGGGTCTTTTTTGTGCTCCTGGTTTTCTGCGGTTGCCTCCTGCTCTTCCTCCTGTTCTCGTTTGGCCTTCTCCTCCGTCTCTGTTAGGAGACACAGCAGGAAGTGCATTATTCACTATTTGCTTACTCAGAATGCATAAATGTGCAAAATGCTACAAAAGTTTGGATGTACTATACCAATTCAGCACTATTTTCCCAGTTTAAGTCATCAAACTATGAAATAATTGCCATACTTAAATTTGTGCTTCACACCCGAATTCACAAGGTGCACCCTGGGTTTTTAAACACTATTGAAGGAGCTTACATGCATTATGGACACTTAATGGTTAGTTTTCCTATCCAATCCAACTCCATTCAAACATTTTTTAAATTAAAATGTTAGTAATGTATAGAAATTTATGCATAAGCAAAATTAATATATTTGTCAATAACTAATTTCAAGCAGAAGCCTTTACATCAAAAGTTTGTTCAGATTGTGAGAAACAAATTCAGATTTACAGATTTATTTTATACTAATGTATTACACTACCATTCAAAAGTTTGTTTCAGTAAGATATTTTTAAAAGTGTCTTCTGCTCACCAAGGCTGCATTTATTTAATCAAAAGACCATAAAACAGTAATACTGTAAAATTTATTACAATTTAAAATAACTATTTTCAATTTAAATATATTTTAAAATCATAAGCTGAATTTTCAGCATCATTAATCCAGTCTTCAGTGTCACATGATCCTTCAGAAATCATTCATATTTGCAGCTCAATGAATATTTTGTATTTTGTCCTAAATAAAACACAATTATCTCATTAATTTCATACTAATTTTGTGTTGCCATTGAGTTCCAGTGTGCAACCAATCCTGTTCAAGGATGTTTTATTTTGCATACGGATACATAACAGAGACATTCTTGCAGGGAACATTGTGTTCACACCTTTAGCTGCCTGCGTCTTCCATCGCTCTCTGTTCAGAGAAACCTCCTCGTACCAGATGGCCTTGAAGTTCTTCAGGTCCACAGCGAGCAGTGAGCAGCTATGAGATCCACTGCCATCAGAACCAGAGCTGTTCACACTGCTCCGATTCGCATCTCCCGCAGTAATGCTGTTTGAGATGATGGGGACACAAATCACATTACAAATGCATCGGCAGCAATCACATCACATCCACGAAGCTTCCGTAACGTCTCCACATCTACCTAAATTTCATTTAATACTCCATCTATCCACACGGATCTGTTGTTTTCCTGCTCTGTTGACCATTAATATGCTGCTGCTGCTGCTCTGTCCTTTCTATGAGCCTTTGATCTGTTTTAGTTTACTGTATATTTTAAATGGAAGGGATATAATTCAGCACTTTGTATGCAGATGTTATTTGCTATGAAAAGAGAGAAGGTGCTCTAATGCTCAGTCAACAGCAGCAATTCAACTCCTACTTAGAAAATCCAAAGAAACTTGCAAACTAAAAGTGTTAAAGTTGAGTCACTCTGACTTCTGTCTGAACTGATGGATCACTTTTTACTGAATTACAAGGCTAAGAAAGAGCAGCGCATTTATTCACATTCACTCTTTGTCTCTAAACGATGAAATTAAGGTATCTGAGCAGGACTGAAATGGATTTGAAGTCATGATCGCAATAGCATCAGTGAATTGGATTTCGATAAAAAAACCAGCTTTGCCACGAGGCACTATTAGAGCGGCCTGAGCTCTAATTTGTCTGTCTTAATGTCCATTCATTATCTCTACTCCTGTACTGCAGAAGCAAAAAACGCAAGTCAGACTTCCAGACCTGCGGAAACTAGCCAGGCCTGAACTTGTGGCCTCTTCGATGAGCGGTGTGACGATCTTCTCGGTCATGTCCGTCAGAACCGTAAATGTGGGAACAACTATGAAGTCAATGAAACCTGCAGGAAATTATAAAAAAAAAAATGGCTTATTTATTGTACTGAGCTTGATTTTTTAAAGAAGCTATTTGAATAAATTATCCCCATATGTATGATCTTCAAGAAAGCTATGTGTTTCAACTATTGCAAGTTTAAAGCTGAAATGTCTCATTTTTCCCCGTTTCGAATAGTTTACCCAAAAATTAGCTGAGGATTTATTCACCCCCAGGCCAGTCATGTTTCTTCATGGGAAAAGATTTGGAGAAAATTAGCATTCCATCACTTGCTCTCCAATGGATCCTCTGCAGTGAATGGGTGCCGTCAGAATGAGAGTCCAAACAGCTGATAAAAACATCACAATAATCCACAAGTATTTCAAACCACTCCAGTCCATCAATTAATATCTTGTGAAGTGAAAAGCTGCATGTTTGTAAAAAAAACAAATCCCTCAGTAAGAGGTTTTTAACTTCAAATAGTTGCTTCCAGCTAAAATACGAGCCCTCTATCCATAATATTGCTTCCTCCAGTGAAAGAAATTGTCTCATCTGAATCGGGAGAGAAATCAAGCACAGTTTACTAGCAAAAAAAAAAAAAACAAACAGTCCAGAACAGTTTTTCCAGTATGTTTTGATGTGAGAGGACAACAGGGGATGGACATTTACACTAGAAAAAGCATTATTATGGATGACGGACTCATATTTTGGCCAAAAGTGATGGTTTAAAGTTAGAACATCTTAATGATGGATTTGTTTCTCACAAACATGAAGCTTTTTACTTCACAAGACGTTAGTTGGTGGACTGGAGTAGTGTGGATTATTGTGATGTTTTTATCAGCTGTTTGGACTCTCATTCTGACGGCACCCATTCACTGCAGAGGATCCATTGATGAGCAAGTGATGTAATGCAAAATTTCTCAAAATCTGTTTCCATGAAGAAACAAATATATCTACATCTTGGATGGCCTGGGGTGAGTTAATTTTCAGAAAATTTTAATTTTGAGGTGAACTATTCCTTTAATATGAGTATTACAATTTAGTGCAATTCACAATTATGCAATTGCAATATTGCAATTTAATTGCAAACATTTGTGTCTCCATACTTAGAGTGTGTTTGTGTCACTCACCGATCTGGGACTGAGCCACCATAGTGGACTTACGGTCACACAGAGGTGAGAAAGGTAGACCAAGTTCTGCCTCCTTATCGCCCTGCAAACACAAACACATAGTTCAACTGCATTGCTACAATAATACATTACACAGTATTATCAGGGGACAATTTTGGCATTTCTAAATATATTACACAATTATTAATATAGGTTTACCGCCACAGCTAAATGCTTATGAAATGACACGACTAATGGACAGTTGCTGCACTGGATCTGGTTTATAAAGATTTGTTTCGAATATGAAATATTCGCAAACATTTCTTGAAGGCAGACTAAAATAACCTGTCACGCTTTTATGTTGGGCCTGTCACGATTGATCTGCCTCCTGGAGTGTTCAGCTGCTGGAACAATACTAGACACACACAGGAATAGCTCCAGTCCTCTAATCTGTCAATCAATCAAAGCATATTTATGTAGCCCACTCTATGGAGAATAGAGCTGTGAATGTGCTTTATAACAGTCACTTTAGTAACAGATAAACAGACACATGACGGGTAAGAACAGGAGGTAATACAGAGAAAGCAATTCCCTTCCTTTGTTCACTATACAAAGCAACAGAAACAGGAGGAGCCCATTAGTGCATTGGGCCGGTGTTGACATTCGACAACATTCAACCAAAAAATATCAATACACACAAGTAAGCTGCATGTTTGTAATATACTAATCCATTATTAAGACGTCTTCACTTCAAACCATCACTTTTTGCTTCAGTCCATAATCCATTATAATACTTCCTCCAGTGAAAAAGTTCATCCCGTTGTCTTCTCACATCAAAATCTACCAACATATTTGTTTAGAACTGTTTTTCTTGTGATGTTTTGTATTGTGATGTTTTTATCAGCTGTTTGGACTCATTCTGAGGGCACTCATTCACTGCAGAGGATTCATTGGTGAGCAAGTGATAGAATGCTACATTTATCCAAATCTGTCCCCCCTTCCCCCTCCCCCTCCATTTTTGAATTGGAAAGAAGCATTGCTTAAAAGAAGCATCTCCTGTTTATCCGTCAACGTAAAACTACTTTCTGTTCTACTGAAGATACTTAAGACTTCAAAAAGTGAATTTAAGTGCAATTTCCAGTTCTGGTTTAGAATATTAAAGACTTTTCTGAAAATACATTTTGAATTATGTATATTTTGCTTACTCCTTCGAAAAAAAAGTTTTTTCTTGTTTTAAGCATAAATCATAAACAATTTGATGAGATTTTCACATAAATACACAACAAAATGAGAACAATCAAGGTATGTGAAATGAGTAGTATTACAGAATACATGCATGTGTGACATTGCTGTGATGTTTAAAAGAAGAGCAAAGTGCTGTTCACACTGATAAGTCACATAATCGTGCCAAAGTGTAATTTCGGGACCTGCATTTGATAGGGCTGTGAAAGCCAGTTATTTTCAGAGGTTTATGTTCAGGTGTAAACAAGCTTCAATGACACGCTTCTCCACATGCTCTCGTTTCTGCGACCTGTGATAATCCTGGCACAGGTTTACGTGTGATTGGATGAAAGGGCAATCAGAAGAGAACAGGAAGAGATAGAGGATTAAAATACATAGAAGATGATGGGATTTTTCTTGCTGTGCTTTGCTCTTCTCACACACATACAAACGCAAACACTCGTTGAACGCATCTAAAGAACAAGCATGCATCGAACCTGTCGGAAAAACTCCTCCAGCAGTGAAGTAGTCCAGCGATGGTGTAGATCCCAGTTCTTGGCTGGATGACTGATGTCAGCCGTGTGTAACAGCAGAGACAGAGCTTTGGGTTTGTCAATTCTGAAGAAAACACACACCAATCCCACTGATAAATGTGTGTTTGCTCTAACGCATGACAATGAAATTAAAACGAAGAACAAATATAATATAATAGAATAGAATAGAATAGAATAATCTTTAATTAGCATTGGTTTCTTGTTTTTCTGTAAAAAAAAAAAAATATTCATGGGGATTGCAGTGTTTATTACTAAAATTTAAGACTTATACAGCTCAAAAACCTAATTTATTTGATTATGATTTATCTCACAATAAACATTAAAATTAAACAGACAAATGTATAGAAATTAAAAAAAATACAGTTTATTACAGTCAGCAGCTAAGTATAAACATTTCCAATAAATCAAAGAAAAAAAATATTTAAAATCAAACAAATATTTTCTTTGAATTATTGGATTATATTTTAATTGAAAAATTATATTTTATCTCGATCAGTATTTGTTTCTAGCTTTCCAGCAAAAATATTCTGAAAGAAAAAAAAAAAATCAATAAACCATTTAGAGGCAAAATTGAGTAAAAAATAATTCTGCAATGGGAGGGAATGAAATTTTAGCTAAAAATGTGTTTTTCTGACACATGACAATAAAATTAACTGTTGTGTCATTTCCCTGCATTAAAAAATGCTCCTTCTGAGAAAAAGACCACAGTAATCTTTTAGTTTCAGGAGATAGAAAAAAACACATCTAATTTTGCAATCAAGTCTGCAATCAAAAGACAGGATCTCAATAAGAACTTCTCAATAAGAATTTCTAATCAAATTCATTCAGTTAAGCTGCATTCATTTTATTTTATTGTATGTATCATTTGTCTGTTTTTATTTCTCCACAGGAACAGTAGAAGAAACATCTTGAGAAACATCCATCTCCATCACGTCTCTTCAGCTATGAAAGAGCAAACTCTAAGCAATAACTTCTTGCTCTGGGGAGACACAGATGAGGCAGGAGGTGACAGACAACAGTGAAGCATGTCTGATGTTTGTTGTAAAGGTTTCTCACCCCTCGGGCAGCTGGAGGAAATTCTTCATGGCTTTGACCTGCTGGAAGTGGCAGGACATGTCAGTGGCCAAAACCATCTCGACCACGAGCGCCCTGAGCTCTCTAAAAACACAAGCAAACAAAACAACTGCATTCAACTGCATTCTCCTCACCTGAGAAAATAACTGTGTTCCGCTTCAAAGTGTGAGGATAATAGTTTTCTTTCTGAATGAGAAACTAATTGTTTTAGTCTGTATTGCAGTAAAACTTCATCAGACTTTTTTTTCTCTATTGTGTTTAGTTGAGAATAGCACAGCGAGAATGGTAAAACACTTCTTTCAGTATTTTCTGCAGGGTGTTTCTTCAACTTCGAGAACTTTGCCCCTCAAAAATATAACACTGTAACACTCATACTTCTTTATATTTGTAATTTTTCTAAACTGAAAAGGTAGCCTTTTACATCATAAACACTATATATATACCTATATATCTTATCTATATACATACATGCGCACACACACACACACACACACACACACACACACACATATATATTTATATGCAAAAATGCATAAATAAAGAAATAGCTTCCAAGACATTATAAAGTGATGCTCATTTAACCAAAAAAAAAAAATTAAATAAAAATAAAAAATTAACCACTGGTATATAAAAGTACCCAGTTACTAAGACATTTCACAATATTGTAATTGGAGAAAATTTATTGTCAGTTAGCATTTTTTTCTGTTCTCTGGAAACAAAAGAAGTGAGACAATGATGGAAATGATTAGATGATGGATGTGAAATCCTGCTGTACCTCCAGTCATCTTTGGAGAGGTTGTACAGGATGTTCATCTCGTCGTCGTCCTGGAGCAGTCGATACGCCGCGCTGACGTGATGGCTCTCCAGCACAGAGCGGTCGTTGTACAGGATAGCCGTGTCCGACCTGCAGGAATCCATGTAAACTCACTATACAGCTTTCCTACGGAATCTGGTCTAACAGAACTGAATCTGATTTATACTTTAAATTTCCAAAGCTGAGATGACATACAGTGTCCTGCAGTGTGACTCTTTTAGCTTTATTCTACTGTAATTATTGTATGCTGCTTTAAGCTCATAATAAACTGGAGAACACATGAATTGCACAGGGTGTTGCAAGTAGTTTTAAGTGTGTTGCTAGGTGTTTGCATACTGGACCAAGTCAAAGAAGTGTTAAGTCTCTATGATATTATTTAGTTTCTCTTATACTGTGTAATCAAATACTTTTGATTATAAAGGAAAAGTAGCAAAATGCAAATAAGAAAAAAAAAAAAAAAGTATGTCTGAATATACTATCATTCAGAAGTTTGGGGATCAGTAAGATTTTTTTTTTTTTTTTTTTTTTAAGAAATTAATATTTTTATACAGCGAGGACACATTAAATTGATTAAAATTGGCAGAAAAGACATTTATACGTTTCAAAAGATTTCCGTTTCAAATAAACGGTGCTCTTGTACTTTCTAATATTCAAAGAATGAAAAAATATTAAAAAGCACAACTGTTTTCAACACTGATAATAATCAGAGATGTTTCTTGGCAGCAAATCAGCATATTAGAATGTTTTCTGAAGAATCATGTGACACTAATGCTGAAAATTCAGCTTTGACCACAGGAATAAATTACAATTTAAAACATATTTAAATCAGAAATTTTTTTTTTTTTTTTTTTTTTAATTGTAATATTTCACAATATTGCATTTTTTTACTGCACTTTTGATCAAATAAATGCAGCCTTGGGAAGCACAAGAGTCTTCCTTTAAAAAAATCCTCACTGAGCCCAAACTGAAAAGTAGTGTATACAAACTAACCCACAAACCAATGTTTTATTCCCATTTCCCCATTCTGCTCATTTGTCCCAGGTCATGTTTTGGTCAAAACGCCATCTAGTTTGATTCAGACGGTTGAGGTGTTGTGGCTGTGGGCTGTGTGTTTGTCAGTGCAGGAGTCTGATGGATGACTCACCCTGTGGCGCTCATGCATTACCTGGTCTGGATGTGGAAGTTGTTTGTGGTCCCGGTGTGTTCGTAGTCGTGGATAGCAGCAGCGAAAAGCATTGCAAAAATCTCCAACTCTGTCATCCAGTGCTGGAGAGGGAAAACAATGTCACATGAGAAATCTTTAACATCTAAATGAAGTTAAATTGAGAGCAGTTGAAGCCTTGATGAAATCTCCACTTTCTAGCTGTTTCTCTAGAGAAAAAGCAATCCCATGCGTATTTCCTCCAAAGTTTCAGAAAAGATCTCAATAATGTTTGTGTTCAGATTTGCCAAGATACTAGAATAGATCTAGACTAGATACAGATAGAATAGATACAAGATAGATCTCAACATGAACCCAAATATTTCTACCATATAGCTCTATACACTTACTTTATGACAACTGAATTATGTGTCTATATGAATTTCTGCTAAAGAATTTTAGTAGAATGTCTCCAAATGTGTTCAGATTAGCCAAGACACCAAAGTTTACAATAAGAGTTAATCTCAATATGAACATTTCTACCACATTCAGCTCTATACTATTACTTAATGACAACTATTGACTCGTGTCTATTTTTATTCTCCTTAAGAATTTTAGAAGAAACGTCTAAGACAAAGTTGATATTTAATTTAAACATGACTGAGAACTCAATTAAGTATTTATTTCGGAGCAATAAAATGAAACAATTAATCAAATAAAATAAAAAAAAATTATGTGGTTTCAAAATAAAATTCATCTCTATACCCTTACTTTATGACAGCTATTGACTCATCTTTGTCTATTTGTATTTTAGAAGAAACAGAAGAAGAAAGAATTTATAGAAGAAAAACCTGAGAAAAAGTTGATATTTAAAAATAAAACATGACTGAGAATTCAATGAAATCTTTATTTTGGACCAATAAAAAATCTCTGTAGTTTAATTCTTGGAAAGAAAAGCAGAGTAGAATAATGAACATATGTTGACAGACAAGCTCTGAAGGACGCCGAGCTCTCAGCTGCTCACTGCATTTCCGCAGAACTTCATCTTAATATTTAATCACCTATTAGAAAGACTCCAGTTCATTTCGCTTTGGTGTAAAATGACACCATCTCACCTCATTTGTCTTGAGTCGCGCATGCAGAACAAACACTGAAGTGCACTGTGATGAGAGAAGTGGCTCTCTGTGAGCAAGCATTAATTGTGTGATGGCTAGTCAGACGGAAGATAAAGTGATTTGGGTCAATGACATGTTAAGACCCTTATATGAGTAAACAGCGTGAGGATTCTCTTTGTTTCTCTTCAGGAACTGCTGCTTTACGATTGGCATGATGATTGTTCATTAAAAAGCTTAAAAAGGTGTGTGTGTGTTTGTCAGCAGAATTAATGATTACGCTGCTGGGTTTCAGCGCAGTTACTCTTGAGTTCGTGCCCACAGGCTTCGACATGTTGTCACAGTAACATTATCAAGATGATTAACACCGTATCTGCATTGAGAGCGAGTGAAGCAACGCAACATTAGATCATTATAATCAACAAGCCGGTCTATGCAGCAAGAGCGTGGTGTAAGGCGTTGATAATGAAAGGTAGTGACTGAGTGTTTTATATTGTGCCGCTGTAAACACGAGATAAGAGTTTACACAACCCTGGTATTGTTAACTTAAACTAGAAGTATTAAAAACAGTTTTAGTAATTAAAAAAAATATTAGATGAAAAAACTTTATTTTAAAAATTACAAAAATTAGAATGTTGCCTTAGAAACTAACTGAAATAAGGCTGAAGTACTAAAATTACTAAAATAATATGCTGAAGTAAAAAAAAAAAACTACTAAAACTACAGCTGAAATAAATGATACTATAAACTATACAGAAATACACAAAAATAAACCAACAAAAATACATAAAAAATTACTAAAACTTTAGCTAAAATTAAAATGAAAACTGTACAAATAAAAACTAATTCGAAATAATAAAAAGACAGCATATAAATAATACTAAAACAAGAAAAACAAACAAAAAAAAAACCTATATATGATCTATTATAAATAATGAATAAATAAGTAAATATTATTACTATTACTATAATAAATGAATGTGTATATTTAATTTTATATATAAATATATAAAATATTATTATATATGATAATATGTACAAACTAATTTTGGCAAATGTGTAGCATGAATGAAACAGCAGTCTAATGAAATTAAAAAATTGAATGAATGAATAAAATTATATATATATATATATATATATATATATATATATATATATATATATATATATATATACACTGTGTGCCGAATTATTAAGCAAGTTGATATTCTGGTCATGTTTTTTTTCCAAGAAAATTTTACCAATTCCAAACCACATCAATCTTAGTAACTACTATTGACTTTGTATTTAATCATTTATAAGTGATATATAATTGTCCATGAAGGCTGGAAGTCAAAAACTCCTCATATTCAGGTGTGCCAAATTATTTCTTTTACAGATAAAATGAGCCAAAAAAAGAGAGATTTAACTCAGACTAAAAGTCAAAAATTATTAAAAGCCGATGAGAAGGATAAAATTATTATAGTTTGGAATTGGTAAAATGTTCTTGGAAAAAAATAAGACCAGAATATCAACTTGCCTAATAATTCGGCACTCGGTGTATATATATATATATATGTATATATATATATATATATATATATATATATATATATATATATATATATATATATATATATATATATATATATACACATACATATACATATATATATATATATATATATATATATATATATAGAGAGAGAGAGAGAGAGAGAGAGAGAGAGAGAGAGAGAAATGTATTTTATATATATATATATAGAGAGAGAGAGAGAGAGAGAGAGAGAGAGAGAGAGAAATGTATTTTATATATATATATATAGAGAGAGAGAGAGAGAGAGAGAATATATACAGTAGATATAAAAAGTCTACACACCACTGTTAAAATGCCAGGTTTCTGTGATGTAAAAAAAAATAAGACCAAGATAAATAATTTCAGAACTTTTTCCACCTTTAATGTAAACTATAACCTGTACAACTAAATTATGTATAGACTTTTTATATCCACTGTGTATGTATATATATATATATATATATATATATATATATATATATATATATATATATATATATATAAAATTTAACAACATATTAATATAAATATATATTAGACATTAGCATGTTGCAAAGTAATCTCATAACTTCCCAACAACAAAAGACTGCACACACAAATATTAAGTAAAAGGCCATTTTTAATTCAATTTAAGATTTTTCATTTACATTATTTGGTACTTAAGAAATTGTACTTAAATTGTATTATTATATTTTATATATTATAACTTATTTTATTTTCTATATAATACAATAAATTATTTATAATCAACACCTCTCTAATTTCACCTGTCATCTTGGATGGATTATTTCACTGAGCTTTTGCAGAGCATAATGGGAATTTCTTCTTCATGAAGAAAAAAAAATTTAATTTGCACAAAGGATCTTAGAAGGGAGTATAATTATTATTATATTAGCTCAGTCCTGACCTATTGACCTCTTGACCTATTTCACTGCAGTCATGGCCATCTGATGTGATCTCTCTGTGTTTGTGTGTTTCATCTTACCACCATCCCCGTCTTGAGGAGCAGGTAGTGCACGGTCTGTGTGACGTCGGCTGCGTGTATCAGGTTGTGGTAGGGATTTTTATGTTTGCTGTATCCCACTTCCACAGCCTCCACAAATGAGACCAGCGCTGAGACGGGGATCTGTCAGAGATACAAATTAATAACTCTGAAAAAGACCATTACAGCCCTAAACTCTCACTTCCACAAGAGCTGTTTTCACCTTGAAGCGGCTGATGAGGTCGTATCGGGTGAGGAGGTCGTAAAAGATGAATTTGAGAGCGTGGTCACCGCTCGTCTCGTTCAGAGCAAATACATCAAAAGACCACTTATCCACATTCTGAGAAGAAACACAGAAACAAACTCAGATACAGCACACAGATGCTGAGTTAACTCTTCCTTTAAGAGTAAATAATATTGTTGTTACATGAAAACTGCCTAGGAAACTCTATATTATGCCTTCATTTATATTTCCTAGTGCCTTTTATGAATGTTTTTTATATCATTCTACCCCTGTCTCAGGCTTGAATTTCAGTCTTGAAAATACTCATCATCCATTACATCATCCATTATATTTAATTTTATATATAAATATAAATATATAAAATATTATTATATATGATAATATGTACAAACTAATTTTGGCAAATGTGTAGCATGAATGAAACAGCAGTCTAATGAAATGAAAAAATTGAATGAATGAATGAATGAATAAAATTATATATAGAGAGAGAGAGAGAGAGAGAAATGTATTATATGTGTGTGTGTGTGTGTGTGTATATATATATATATGTAAATGTATGTATATATGTGTATGTATATGTGTGTGTGTGTGTGTGTAGAATACATATATTAGACATATTATATATATATATATATATATATATATATATAATAAATATAAAGTTGATCAAAAGTTCATCAGATTTGTATCATTATTATATTACATTTATATAAATTTATATAAAATACAAAATTAAATTAAATAGACAATATACAATAATTACAAAATAGATAGATAGATGGATGGATGGATGGATGGATGGATGGATGGATGGATGGATGGATAGATGGATAGATAGATAGATAGATAGATAGATAGATAGATATGAATAAAATTAAATAATTGTATTCATATTTTATCAATATATTTTATTTTATTATTTTTTATTAATTTTGATCATTTAATAATTTAAATAATATTAAAATAATTAACCATTAATCATTTTATTTAATTTTAATAATAATAAATTTATAAAAAATATATATAAAAATTATGTATTATATTACAAAAATATAAAATTTAAAAATAATTAATAATACAATTATTATGACAATTTAAAAAATGAATGAACGAATTAATGAATGAATGGATTTTTGTGTATCATTTGCGATTCAGCTGTAATGTTGTCAAAATGAAATAAAAGAAGTGTGAAAACATTATTTAATTGTGTGTATTTAGGATACATCAGTTGCTAGCTATGAAATTACCCCTAGCAAGAGAAAGGAGTCCATTCATTTCAATTTAATTCCACCACAGAATGCTATTATACACAGCACATCATCTGAGATATGGTGGAAATGTTCTTGACTTTCAGGGGAAAATGACAAAAATCTTCTGTAATGCATGTATATCTACTCTTGTTAGTGAATGAATAAAAAGCACATGAAAAACTACAAGAGAAAAAGTATGTTTTGAAAGTTTATTTTCTGAAGTCCAGAAAGTAGCCAGAAAGAAGCCAGAGTTGAAGAAACATTTGTTTTGGTTTTTAATTTTTTTGTGATACTTTGAGAGCAAAACCAAGAGAAAGCAGCTGAGAGATAAAACACCGTCTGTTTCTAAGAATGCAGGAGTGTGCGTGTGTTTTACCTTAAGCACTGCTATGACAGACGGAGGGTAACTCAGTCCCACCATGTTAGAGGTTCTCCGGTACATTCTGTTAGAATGAGATAAAAACATCAAGTGAAAGCGGCAGCACAGACCACAGGCTCTCCAAACACAATGTCCTAATCTTCACCTACAAAACCCCACAACATCAAATGTAGAGGACAACCTGTACTTTCTTTAAGGAAATGCTTTGTCAAAGCAATTTATTTGTGCAGCGTTGCCTGAAATGCATTAGAATTTAATGAAATGATGCTAACGGGTGAGAGCGAGAGAGAGAGAGAGAGGGAGAGAGCTGTGGCAGAATGATTGTAGTTATTCAGACTTGTCAGGAGGATGATGTATATGCACACGCTGACTCACTCTGACCTCAACACATAGATTTATAATCATTTCACAGAAGACTTTAATGCTGCCTGGCAAGGGGAAAAAACTGAAGAGGAAACAGATTGATTCATGAGCACTGGAAGATTTAGGCTTCTGTTCTTAGTTTAGAAGTTAATAAAAAAAACAGCAAGATGTGATTTATTTTCCAGTGTTGATATTATTAACTAAAAATTAAATTATTGATATTTTAATATTATATATAACTATTAAAATCAGTTTTGATCACTGAAACAGAATAAATATTAGATAAATAAAAAAAAAAATTGAAATGTTGCCTAACTGAAATAAATAAAAAGTTTAGGTTGAAGTACTAGCCAAAATATACAAATTATAGCTATATGGAAAGTAAAAAGTAAAGTAGTGCAAAGTAGGGTAGTATATAGATAATATATATTTCATTATATATTTAATTATAAAGAAATATTAATACATTTATTAATATAATTAAGAAATTATAAATATTTAATTTGATAGATAAATTGTATCTATAGTAAATTTGTATCTATCTATCTATCTATCTATATATATATATATATATATATATATGTTTTTAGTTATTAAATTATATATATATATATATATATATATATAATTTAATAACTAAATTAAAGAAAAAAACAAAAGCACAAATCAAAAACTTGAACTACATTAAAAATGAAAAATAAAAATATAAAAATAAAAAGCTAATTATAAATTCAAAATCTACATCAATATATTAATAAATATTATAATAGTATATAAATAACAAATATAACACTTATGTTCTTTGATCCTTTGAAATGAATGAGTTTGACATTCAAAACAGGAATTAAAAAGAGTTGTAACATTAAAACATACTTATTTCACATGAAAAGAGGCCATTTACATAGAAATTTTAAAGGTATAAAAGCCTGTTTAAATTGTAAGTGTAAAAGAAAAGGAAAACTAAAGTACATTTTGACATTAAAAAAAAAGTTTTTAGCATACTGCTTTGCGTTTAAGCCCACCTCTCCACGAATATCCCAGCCTGCACTGCGTGTACGATGCTGCGAAATCGCGGCTTCTCTTCGGTCCGTCGTAGCATCAGCCCCATCTGCCGCGTGAAGGTGGAGGCCAGCCAATCACGGACCTCTGACGGCACAGAATCTGATTGGATATCGCTGAGCTCATCCTCGGTATCGACCAATCGCCTTAGAGAAAGAGAAAGAGGGAGGGAAAGATACTTTATACATGTCATCACCACTTACACTTAAAATATCAACTGTGTCAGATAATTGTCGTGCATTTAAGGAGGATAAACGACTATTTATACTTAATCTAAACTGTGATTGATGCTCGAGCCAAGACCTCCATCACTCATCCGCATAATTATGGTAATACCAAGTGTGTTGTAACTAAGGAAAAAAAAAATATTTGCTTTGGAATGGCACTGGATTGACATTTAATGATTTCACACCACTAAAAACATCTTCGCAGTAACTGTGCCATAAACATCTGCGTATCCAGACATAAGCTGTTATGACGGATTTAAGTCCACAACAGTTATAAATTCCAGAGCGAATATGAATCTGATCAGACTGGACCGGTGGTCTCTGTGGTTTGGCATGTGAGCGGGTTTGTCATAATCCCGGGCCGCAATGACGTTCCAGTTACATAATTCCATAAGCTTTTATCATTTCTGCCATCTAGATGTTCACAGCTGTTTTTTCTTCATTCTGCTCGTCAAAATAAAAAGATATTAGTGGCACTGGAGCGCTGTGATGGAGCGCTGCATCGCCCCGCAGAGATATTAAATACTATCATTGAGCGGAAATGAAATGGCACTGATAAGGATGGAGTTTTTCGGCTCGTTTCATACCGCAGGTGTTCGTTTATGTGCTCTCAATGCGGCTATCATGTTCTCATGTCCACATTTATTTATTCATTTATTCATTTAGCAATCGCTTTTATCCTGATGAAAACATGTCTGGGTGACATTTCAACTCAAAATAAGATATTATATTTTGTGTAATTCACATTGTGACATTATTTTGAAAATCGTATTTCCCATGTTACAAAAATAGCATTCTTCCATCTTAGAAACATTGCCAAGTTATGGAACATGTTACCTGTTTCTGATGCAGAAAAGCTAGTTCATGCATTCATGACCTCTTGACTGGACTATTGTAATGCACTGCTAGCTGGTTGTCCTGCATCTTCAATAAACAAGATACAGGTAGTCCAAAACGCAGCGGCTAGAGTCCTTACCAGGTCAAGAAAACATGATCATATTACCCCAATTTTACATTCTCTGCACTGGCTACTTATTAAGTTCCGTATCAGTTACAAAATATTACTACTTACTTTTAAGGCCCTAAATGGTTTAGCTCCTGTGTACCTAACTAGTCTTCTATCACGCTACAATCCATCACGCTCCCTAAGGTCGCAAAACTCTGGACTTTTGGTAGTACCTAGGATAGCAAAGTCCACTAAAGGAGGTAGAGCTTTTTCACATTTGGCTCCCAAACTCTGGAATAGCCTTCCTGATAACGTTCGGGGTTCAGACACACTCTCTCTGTTTAAATCTAGATTAAAGACATCTCTTTAGCCAAGCATTCACATAATGTATCTCATAACCTTGTACTTCAGTTACATCTGATTAAACGCACATTATTATTCTTTAGCTTGGGTTGAACTTCATTTTTTACTTAGTTGGAACAGCAGCTACGCTAATTTCTCTCTATTACCTTCTCTGTTTCTGCCACGGGGTAACTAGGAATTATACAAGCTTCAGTCTACATCCAAACCTTACAAAGACCTGAGATGACCAAACACCTGAGAAGAGATGATGCTAACCCCTCAGAGAACCTCAGATGATGCCAACCCTCAGACAACATACAAAACTAACAAAATTTGCTATAAGTTTGATCGCAACATATAATTATTGCTGTTAATAGTGTTCACCGTCTGTTTGATTACATGACATTAACTAACTGCTTGATTTTTACCGTACATTTCCACCTCATCTTGACACAGTCACCACTGATAAGCTATTACTAAATATAATGTAGAAACTTTAATTTTCTGTAATTTTGATTTACTTGATGTTTTACTACACTGCACTTAAAAAGGTTTCAATAAATATAAATGTACATAAAATAAAGTTTTAAACAAAACCAACATAAATTAGCAGTAAAGCATATTTATATATGTATATATATATGTGTGTATGTATGTATGTATGTATGTATATACATATATACACATGCATATATATGTATTTGTGTGAGTGTGTGTGTGTGTGTGTAGAAAATATTACATAATATTCTTTTAATGACATATACGTACATGAATTTTATGAAATATTCTATTCATCACAAGTTATTTATTGTGTTTAAATAGGACAAAATATGCTCTCAACGAAATAATGCCCCGATGCAAAAAATCTTAATGGTCCTTAATCGGCTTCATTTTATAATTTATTTTTTTCGGTCAAGAGAATAGCCTGAACACCCTAACAATGGTAAAGAACTATAATATTAAATGGTTAATAGCACAGACGGTATGATTATCATATTCATATACCATTGCATTTGCATGGCACTTCAACGGTACTTTTATTTAAATAAAAAATAAAAAAAACATAAAATTACCATTTTGGTAGTGTTAAAAATATTTACATCCTTATAAGAAAATCATTTTTTGAAGGTCTTGCTGAAGGACACAGCAGCAGCGTTGACCCCTGTGACCCCTCAACTGGCCACTCACTCAATCTAACAATCTTGGGATTGAAGCACACAGATCTTTAACTGCTAATTGAATCGACCTCTATCTGCATGAGTGAATAGCTTAAGGCTCCATTAGACTGATCCTGGACCAATTTTACAATTTTCCCTTTACAACGACTCCATTTAGGGATTGTGTGGAAAAGCTGGATCAGCATCTAACACGGAAAGACTGAATAATGCGTTGTTACAGCTTCGTGAGCAATGCAGTGGAGTCATAATAAAGAGAATAAAACAGCCTGGAGATGATTATTCATCATAAATGTACAATGTAGTCCAAGCAGTTACTTTGCAACTGATGGCTTTCATGAAACAGCATGAGAAATGTTTGGAATGGCATAGCCGTATCACAATCAATAATTTTTTTTTTTTTTTTCAATTTATAGCTTACTTTGAAGTCTCATTTATAATTTCAGTTTGATTGCCTGTGGTTATATTTCATATTTTGGCAACAAGGAGTGGGAAAGTAAAATAACTGTAAAACCCACACACTTTACCTTGTTTCCTCAATATAGACCGATTCCAAAACAGTGGCAGCATATTCCAGGTTTTTCTTCAGGTCCACGAGAGACGCCTCTCCCCTCTCCAACTGTTTTACCAAGCATCGCAATCTGCAAAACAAGCACATGCAAATACATTAATTCTAAATCTGAATGGCTGTTTATTTTACAAAGCAATTATCTGGGAGCACCAGCCAGCATCAGCGTGACAAATTCAGCACTTAATTCTGCAAAACAAAGATCAATATTAAATTTCCCTCCCTGAAAACATAAAAACATAAATCCCGAAATGCAGAAACAAGAAACTACTTCTATATTATACACATAAAAAACTAATACATCAGCAAGGATGCATTAAGTTGATCAAAAAATGACAGCAAAAACATTTACATTTATATTTCACATAAATGTTATCTTGAACTTTCTATTAATCAAAAATCCTAAAAAAAAAAAAATGTATCATGGTTTTCACAAAAAAAATATAAAGCAGTACAACTAATTTCATCAGTGATAATAATAAATGTTTCTTGAGAATCAAATCAGCATATTAAAATGATTTTGCAGGATCATGTGACACTGAAGACTGGAGTAATGATGCTGAAAAATCAGAATTGCATCACAGGAATAAATTATATTTTAAAATACATTCAAATAGAAAACAGCTATTTTGAATTATAATAATTTTTCACAATATTGCAGTTTTTACTGTATTTTTGATCTAATAAATCCATCCACAGTGAGAATAAGAGACCTTTTTAAAAATACTTTAAAACTTGATTGCACTTTATTTTAAAGGTACCCTAATTACAGTGTAATTATACATTTAAGCACTGAGTAATATTTTTTGACTATATGTACCTACTATATGGTTAGTGTTTGGCTTAGGGTTACTTGCATGTAATTATGCATAATTAACTGTTACTATAATAGTAAGTACATGTAACATGTTAAAAGGACACCTTAAAATAAAGTGTTACCCAAAAATCTTACCAACCACAAACCTACAAACCCTCTTATGGCAAACTGAAATCTTTATTTTTTGTAGATGCTCTGAAGTGTCTTTAGAAGCTTGTGTTTGTAATTCTGAGCTTGATTAATTGAGCTTTTAAGGCCGATTGATTAACTAAAGCTGTTAGTCTTATCAAATCCATCTTCAATAACCCTCTTCCAGGAAAGACTTTCAAGACAAACCACTCAAATGCTCTCCGGTGCTTGATGTGTCTGTTAAAACAATTAGACTGTCTGAGAAAATTTTAATGGAGAGCAAAAACTATATCATTAAAAATGGCAAAATTATAAGTATTAGTCAGCTAAATGTCAGAGACGAATGGTTTTTAATTACAGTCCTGGGATCACAACATGCCAGGTCAGATTATTGAAATCTCTGGTAAAATGCAATGCGATTTTTATTGATGGGTGCTAAAAGGTCAGAGATTCAGTCGATTCATTGGTTTGAGATTTGTTCACATTGCTCACAGATATGAAGTTGAAATATTATCACACTGATTTGATGTGTCTGTGATCCTATAGGGACTGCTATATGTTGTAGTTTAATTTCCCACAGGGTAACTATCACATATTTGCATATATTTATCTGACATTCATATGTTAAATGTGTATCTTGATGTGACAGTAGTGGACATTACAGAAGCACAAACTGCAGCTGCGTCCCACCTGCGTCCACCGGCACAGGTAGTGTTTTCTACCGTGAAAGTGATTTCACTCCAGTAAGGCGGCTGGACGGCTGTCACCATGACAATCACACAGTGACGGCGCGCCATCGATACTTTGGGGTCAATGCAATCACACAGGAAGATTAACATTTTCCACTCAACGTTTTGACAGCTGCCTGAAGATAACAAGGAAAACCCAAACCCCAACGGCCCTGTTCATCCCGACACCTGATCTCAGATCACACTCTTAAACCTCAATCAAACCCAACATGACTAGTTTGGTATGGTAACGTTTCCACTTGTGTCAGATCAGAAGACTACATTTTTGCTCAAAGGTTCCTCAATTATAGTTCATGACTCTTTCTTAGGTCTTTTTTCTTCCAAGCCTCTATTTGCTCAATTTAATCTCAATGCTATCTAGGGAAAAAAGTTTAAACAATTTATAATTAAATCAATCAATGTTATTTTAGTATCATTGATTTAGTATTGCAGTTTTTGTTAATATGATTTGTTTAATATTTGTTAATTTCCATTTTTTAATTAATTAATTTGAGTTAGAGATTTAGTAATTAATTTGAGTTAGAGATGTAGTCATTTTTATTAGTTTTAATTTATTTGTATTTTTATATAGTTTAAAAGATGTCTATGCATATTTTGTTTTTACTTTAATTTTAAAGTTTTAGTAATTTTGTTGTGTTTTTGTCATCTTTATTATTTTTAATTTACTTCATTTTTTATTTGTATTATTTTTATAACTTTTATTAATTAGTTATTTAATTAGTTGTAATTATTTTTAGTAACTAAATAAAAATGAGAAATGTTGCTCTGACAACTAGCTTAATATAAGTTTAAGACTTTTTTCAATATTTTCTTTTCACTTTAATTTTAGTGAAATTTTAAGTAATAATTTAAACAATTTTTATTTGTTTTTTTTTTAAATATCTATATAGTATTTACTAATTTTATTTTATTTTAATCATTTTTTTATTTTATTTTCATGAACTACATATATAGAATTATTAAATAAATTTGTATTTTATTTTATTTCAGTAACGTATTTTATTTTGAGTAAAGAAATATTGTTTTATGGTTTGAGTCTTAGTTAACAATTACCCTACAAGAGATCTTACTCTATTTGTCTAGTGAGTTTATTCCACACAGTCAGTTATTTTCTGCATGCAAACTGTTATAGAAAGATTTAAGATGAAAAAACATTACAGGCTTGTGTTTGAGATCCAGGGAGATAATGCCATCCATCAGAAGCATGGCAACAATAGCCGTCCTTAACGCTCTGCACACAAAGCTCGTTTCTGCCGGGATTGACAGATGTCTCAAGACATGTGGGTGGAACATGACGTTTGATTGGATGAGCACAGCCGCCCGTGTCAGCAGCTGCCAGTCATGTTCAGCAAAGCAAAATCATTTCATGAGAAACTTCAGCAGATTATTTTTTGCCTCAGGAGAATAACTGCAGCCTCACCTCAGATGCACGCTTCAAATACTGTACGGGGAAAATCCTGTTCATTCGCAAGATGTTTATTCACCCTTACAAAGTCAGTCCTGCTGGAACAAAGTCTGGGACTCAGGCTGCAAACTTTCTTCAAGCTTCTCTTGCACAAAAATGCTTTGTCAGGTAACCTGAAATGTGCTTCATGTGGTAACATATAAACAAACTGATAATATTCCAATCATTATTATCTAATACAATTAAATCAAGTTAAACACATCAGATTACACATCTACAAACTGTAAGAAACAGCTGAAGACAAACGCAATGCTACTTTTTTGCTCTAGCTTCTGTACTAGCTTGAAACTACGGTTGGCTCTTGTACACTATAAAAAAATATTGTTGCAATTAGCTATCAAAACTTAGATTTAGAATTAGTGAAGAACATTTTAATAATCTAAAGAACCTTTTTCCACTATGAAGAACCTTTTGTGGAATGGAAAGTCTCCATGAAGGTTAAAGGTTCTTCATGGAACTATAGAAGCCAAATTAAAGAACCTTGATTTTCAAGAGTCTACTGTAGCGTTAATGAAAAAAACCAACCCACTCTCACTGGAAAATGTAACTATTTTATGAGGAGGCAATCTCGTATGAATTCATGCAATGTAAAAACATTCCATTTTTATTTATAAAAAAAAAAAAAAAAAAAAAAAAAAGCATAAAAGTCTAGCCCCAACTGTCACTGAGGATTGTACGAATTCATACGAATTAGCTACCCATTCGCCAGAGAGCAAAATACTTACAACTTGCCATGAGATCGTGTTGTGAAAACCACAGATGCTTGCATGCTAAAGTCTATTGGGATGCTCAATGCGGCTTAAGTTGGCTGGCTAGAGCTAACATCCTTGAGCATTTATGAGCATAAGAATTATTATATTAAACATTAACCCCATTCATCCATCATATGAGCTTTTATAGCTGTGGAAAAGAGATTTCTGCCAGAGAGAGCGAGAGCGGTTAGAGCCCATAGTGTGGCTTCCATTTTGAACATGGATTGATCCAACGGGCTATAAATTCAGTCTCCCAAGCAAAGCCACCATTTACACTGACTGCTCATGAGATATTCATGCAGAACTGCTCAGTCGTTTTGAGGCAGGCCATGTTTTCATGGCTAATGAATCACCAGTTGAATTTGCATCAATGTGAGAAATTCACAGATGCTGCAGGTTTGGGCTGTTGTGAATACTGAGAGTTTTGAAGATAATTTCAGAAGATATTTTCAACGATTTGTTCATCTGAAGAGTTCATCTGTAAGATATTCCATGTGCACACAGAGCCGAGTATGCCTAAATGCCTCACTTGAAATAAAATAAACTGAAACAATAAAACATAAAAAAAAACATATTTATTTAATCTCTCAGTTGATGTGCTAAAATAAATTAAGCTAAAATGGATAAAAAATTAAAAATAATAAAAATCCAGACATATTTAAAATGAGCAATACTAACAGCAAGCAGCACTAACTAGAACACAGGGGACAGCTAAACTGAGATTTCGGTTTGATTCAAACCACAGGCATCATAAGAGCCGCTTCAAGCTTCGTTTAATCCTTGGTCTGTTATTTTTCTTCCTGGAAACAGTTTGAAATGCAGAGAAGATGTGATGGCCAAACAATCCAACAGCTTATTAGAGCGCTGATCTCTGAGCGGGGCAGCGGAGGGCAGAGCCACAGCCACCACACTGAGATTAAAAACACAGAGAAAACACGCACACTAATGCTCATTTCTATGCAGATGTGTGCACAGTGTGGAAATCACATGTGCTCAGAAAGAAATGGTGTAAGATTTACTTTGAAACAATTTTCACAAGTAATTAGAGAGAAAAGGCAAGTAACATTTAATTAAACATGACATTTTTGAAGTAGAAGACTGAAATGGTATTTTCTTGTTAAATGTACTCCAACTATCTTGATGAAAAAAATCAGTTTTCAGTGTGGCATTATGGCAGTTTATAACACGCTGCATGCATGATGCAAAGAGTCAATCCACGATAAGTGATGCAAACCTTGTTGAAACCTTGAGAACATAGATGTGTTTGGTTACTTCTTTTAGATTATAAAATAGGAGGGAAAATAGAGAGAGGGAGAAAGAGAGAGAATATAAAAATATGATGTAAAATTTGTTATAAATTAATATAAATAAATATTTTTCAAAAATTTGTACACTTATTTTTGAAAACTGAACAACTCTGAATAAATAATATTAAATAATATTAAAAGTACTAAAATTATATTAAAATACTAAAAGTATTGTTTACTCATTTTCCTGAGCGTTTTTAAATAATAAAATATATAATAAAAAGGTTGTAGAATTTGTTCAAAAGAATTTGATGTCTGTCGCATTATGTCAGCTTTTTAACTTTTAAATGTCTGCTTTTACTGTAAGCAATTACACTTATGTTTTTTTTGTTTGTTTGTTTGTTTGTTTGTTTGTTTTTTGCCTGATGGACAATAAAGAAGGATAAAAAGAATACCACAGACTTATATTAAAGGAGGGACCCAAGCCATATCTAGCAACCACCAGAGCAACCTAGCAGCCACATAAAACATCCACCTAAAGCCTTTTTACACACTGCACGATTTTAGCAATCCTGTAAGATCCTTGCAAATCACATTGTGCGACATTGATCTAATAAACTTGGGTGCGACATGCATGTAGACTGTACGCTGTTGACATGGACTTGTACACTACAATGCACATTTCTATAGAAGAATAAAACATCAACAGCATGCGCTAGTGATAAACACAAAGAGCATGATGAATCACTTTAGCAGTTGTTTTTTTTTTTTTACGTGTGCTGAAAAAAAAGTGGAAGCGGCGAAAGAGGAAGGAATAAGAGCTTGAGGTAAGCAGTTTTATGTTTTAGCGCCATGTCGCGTTGATTTAATGTTGCATTTTTATTGGCTGGTCAGTAAACGTGGTTTGTAGCATGATCATGCCGATGATCATGCTGAATTTCTGACACTGGCAGAAAATTATCATAGGCTACCTTTGGTCGCAAGACTGTGACAACAGCCGTCTCTGAACCTCTCTCACTGTACGACACAGGACGACCGATTAGGAGCGACCGATAAGGTTTATGAGCGACTCTAAAAACACATTATTGAAACAACAACATACTAATTCACTCAGTCTCTCTCTCAGTGGCAACCAATCAGTACGTTAAGGATCAGACTGGGCAGGAAATCAATTAATGACAAACGATCTGAAATAATGACGGAACACTGTGTTGCCGGGGTCTGGAGAAATGTCAGCGCATTGTTTTACTGTGTAATTAGACGGTTAATGAGAGCCTTAATGAACAACATGCTCTCCATCTCCATGGGTAAAAGTCCTGATGAACGAGGACAGACAGAGAGACTCACACGCCACGGAGTAGATATTTCAGTTTCATAATCACAAAAAAATGTAGCTACAGAGCAAGCGGCAGAATTCAAAATGCTTGTGATCAAACGCTGCTGTTAGAAGAAAAGAGCTGTATTGTAGCAGCTGGTTTAAATGAACAGTAATGGAGAGAAGTACTCTTCTGGTTAGCTCTGTACTCTAAAGCCAAGTTGTTCAAAGAAAGCATTTAAAGTGATAAATTAGCATCTTAATGGGTGACTGTGGCACTATTCCAATACATAGTGAGCTAAATAGACTGCTACCTAGACAGCATACTAACTGAAATCAAACACATCGATTTGAAACACTCTATGTGGGCAGCAAAATGCATAGTACACACAAAATATGCAAACACTGTTCAGAACTGAATTTAATGTATTTATAGTCAACATTTTGTCTCAATTAGATCATTTACAGATCAAATTCACTTGCTAAAGCACACAGCCCTTGAGGCAGATAGTCTCTGATATGCCTACAGTGAATAAAATAGATTGACCATACGTCCTCTTTTCCCCGGACATGACCAGGACTTCTAAATTTTTTGTTTAAAGTTTAAAAGTCTAAAGTTTTGGCTTTGTTTTCCTATTGTCAGTCTCTCTACACTCATAATACATAAGTACATAATATTTATGTGTATTTGCACTGCTTTGGCTGTTCTCTGTAGATATCACCTTCTTGCGCTCTACGATTGGTCGATTATGTACAAAGTCTGCACGCTATTGGTCAAACCACTTTTCAGTCTTCACCATCAGCAAGTATGAAAACAACAGGCAAAACAAAGTCAAGTACCAGACATTTTAGGCAATTTAGAAATCCTGGCCAGAGAAAAAGAGGATGTATAGTCTCCCTATACAAGCACAGTCACTTTTTCTCAAACACACAGGCACAAAATGAAGGGAAAAAGAAGTTATAAGAGCATTTGTACAAAATCTATATCCAGTCTTCCTCTCTTGAGTATCCACACAAATTGGAAGTAAATGACACAAGCACATCCCATAAACAAACACTGCAGAAAATCAGCAGACGCTGATGGGTTGTGTTGACATGTGTCGGTTAAAAGAAAAACAGAGGAGTAATCTGGATTAAATAGATGAGGACAGTTACTGAGGGATCCAGATGGCACGCTGGAGATGCTAGGGAAGAAAAGATGGCAGAAGACTCTTGATTGTAACTACAATATATCTTACTAACAGTATCTGTATCTATGAAATATTTTGTTTAACTGCGTCTCATGTGACCAACATTTAGAGAACCATGAACATGCAAATGAATTATTAAATGATTGAAATTAACTGAAAATCTTAGGGCGTATTTCAAGTAAATATTTAGAGATTTGCTGACAAAACATTTGGTAATTTCTGATGTAGAATTTAAAAAAAAAGGTTTTCTCATGTACATCATTTAATTACATGCACTGTATTTCTCAAATTCATGTTATACCAAAAAAGCAAACATGCAAACATGTCCATCTTTAAACAAGAGACATCTAATAAAAGGGGGGGGTATTAAATAAAGTTTTCAATCTTGTGCAGCTCATTTTGTAGAGGTTTACATGAAATGATTTTGTTATATCAATGGGATATGTCAATAGATTTTGTGCATATATAATTTGAGGTTACAAAACATGCTTGGATTTTTGCAAATCCATAATAATTAAACTGCACTGTGACTAAATACATTTTCGAGTGTCATATAGCCTGGGGATAGATGCAGACCGGCACTCAGGGTATAAAGATTTCTGTCCTTATTTTCAGAACAAAAGGTCAGTTAGTCACACTGTCGCCCGCTGTAATCCAATAAAAGCAATCCAATTTCTGAAAGGTCACTAAATCTACATATTACTCCATCAGATGAAAACATCATGGGTTTCTTTGGCAGACTGACCTGGTGCACACACACACACACACACACACACACACACACACAACCCACAATCATCAACTAGTGTTTATGGATACAATGGCTCTGTTCCAAACCCTAGTGAGCAGCTTATGTACACTCCTAAAAATAAAGGTGCTTCACGATGCCATAGAAGAACCTTTTTGTCTAAATGGTTCCATAAAGAACCTTTAACATCTGAAGAACCTTTCTGTTTCACAAAAGGTTCTTTGTGGCGAAAGAAGGTTCTTCAGATTATAAAAAGGTAAGAAAGAGATGGTTCTTTAAAGAATCTTTGACTGAATGTTTATTTGTGGAACCAAAAATGGTTCTTGTATGGCATCGCTTGAAGAACCTTTTAAGCACCTTTATTTTTAAGAGTGTAGCAGCATTTTAAGGATGCATGTTGAATTTAAAGACATGCATTCATAATGAATATAATACACAAACAATACATGTATATAACATAATATATGCATATATAGGTACTATATAATATATTTCACAATGTAATTTATTCCTTATTATTGATGCAGAAAACATTTTTTTTCTGCTTACTATTTTTTGTGAAAATTTTGTAAAGAGATACCATTCAAGTTTGGGGCAAGTAAGATCTTAAAAAAAAAATAATAATAATAATAATACTTTGATTCAGCAAGGACATATTAAATTTATCAAAAGTGACAGCAAATGCATTTATAACATCACAAAAAAATTCTATTTCAAATAAACACTGTTCTTTTGAACTTTCTATTCCTCAAAGAATCCTGAAAAAAATATGTATCGTGGTTTCTACAAAAGATTTAAGCAGGAAAAACAGTGTTTAATATTGATAATAATAAGAACCATTATTAACATGAGCACCCTTAATAATTGAGCAACAAATCAGCACATAAAAATGATTTCTGAAGACTGGAGTAATGATGCTGAAAAATCAGCTTTGCATCACAGGAATAAATTTCATTTTAAAACGTATTTAAACTGTTATTTTAAATTGTTATAATATTTCACATTTTTACAGTTTTTACTGTATTTTTGATCAAACAAATGCAGCCTCAATGATCATATGAGACTTCTTCTAAAAACATTTTCAAAATCTTAAATATTCCATATTTATGGAGTAGTTTATGTATGTTTATTTTTCACAATATATTGTATTGCTCACTTTTACATTTACATTTAACTTATATTTAAAGATCCAGGTTTCTGGAGGAGTTTCTGATTTCTGTAGTCCACCTCACACCTCTGTGTCACACTGATAAAATCTCTATTGTGGCTGTGTGACAGCTGACATTGTCAAGGGAAGCGAAACTGACCTGCGGCCTGTACGGTGATTCATTCTTAATGGAGTTTCTTTGTTGACCCAAGACCGGAAGACCAAATCACTCAACCGAGGCGATGAACACAGGTGACAGGTGAGTGTGACAACACTGGAAAAATATCAATATACATGGCCTGTGTTCTCCTCCTCACATTTTACCTTCTAGTTGCTATTCATCTTCATCAAATGTGAGTGGTGCTCATCTGTGCCAAACACGCCACCACAGTGCAAGGGTGATGTGGGCGGTTGCCAGGGTTTTGCTGTGGTTGTTAAGGTGGTTGTTTACTTGCCCGAGTCAAGAAGCCCACCCCCAAGTCTCTATTCTGGTCTACTCAACGCACATCCAAGTAGAAAAGTAGCAGCTCACCTCCCTTCAACATATTGTATAATTTGAAGTAATAAATCATGATCTGTAAAATAAATTTGGGGGACAAATTACAAGCCCAATAGTTCAGCATGTATGAGCAATTGAAATTGTGATAGTAACTCCCTTGGCATGCAAGATAAATAGTAAATTATGTCAGAGCAAATTACCCTGGTCATATTTTGCTCAAGAGAACAAACACACTGTATTGGAGTATACAATATTCATAAGTCAACAAGCCAAAGTTAATAAGCAAGCTATGTTGAGACACTGCATGAGAAGACACAGTGCATAAAAATAATTTTCTTTTCTGTCTAACATGTACTTTTGCTCTTTGTTCAGATAAAAGTCCTCTGCATAGTGCATACAAATAAATACTAAGTTGTGTCCTCAATTCGCTTGTATTTATTTACCGTAAAGAGCAGTTCTTGACCAGACACTAATATGCATACTAATGTCTTAAGCACTGACTAGATTTACTGCTTTAACGTTCACTTCCAATTTAATACTCCAAACCGTGGCTAATTGCATGAAGGTCTGTTCCGAGCATTTCAGAGATTGGTTTCTCTGTAAAACACAGGCTGTCCGGCACTGATTAATATTCCATTAACAGCTCAATTAAGCCTGATTCATTAGGAGAAGAATAGAAGACCAGCACTAATGCAGAAGTCCAGCAGTGAGTGAGGAGGGCTATAATATATCTTACACAGGTTACGACGTCACATACCCAGCTAAAGAATCATATTTTCAGTTGTCAGTTTTGTCACTGACCTTTTTCTTCAGTAGAATAGATGTTCTGAAAAATGCCCATTCTGCTCTTTTCAATACAATAAAATACAATCAATTCAAGTTAATAAAGACTTGATTAATTTGATTTGTTCTTCCAACAAAGCTACTATATTACTTAAAAATACTTTACCACATCATACTGTATGGACTAGTCAGATGTGTGAGCGTCGCGATAACTTACATTTGACGTATATTTTCTGTAAAAGTTATGAATCTACTAGAATATTTCCATTTTTCTCAAAAGCTTGTCGTGACAAGCGAAACGAATCCGTTGAACTTCAAACTTCCCAAAGGAAGCACGCACAAGAAAGCAGCGCAATAAATGTTGCCCAAAATATTTATTTAATTTAAATATTTATTTAATATTTGTTGTTTTGCACAAAATTTAGCTTTAAAAGTTACCATAGTCAATTGAAATCCTATATGTAACATGTAAGTAGTCCGAACGTAATTAATATGAAATTTAAGAAAATTTTACATTTACAAGAAAAATAAATGAATGTGTTATATGATCAGAACAAAAGTGTGTGTTCTACTCAATCTGATGTTTGTGGTTTTGTTTTTTACTCATCATTTATAGGCCTAATTGTGACAGTCCAAACATTATTATTTATTTATTTATTTTTTATATATATATTTAATTTTTTGGGCTGTCAAACGATTAATTGTGATTAATCGCATACAAAATAAAAGTTTGTGTTTACAATTTATGTGTATATTTATTATGTATATTTAAATAAGCACACATGCATGTATATATTTAAGAAAAAATTCATATTAATATATAAATATTTATATTTATATATAATCTAAACTATTAAATTATCTAAATTTTTAAAATATATGTGTGCGCATTTAAATATACATAAAAAAATATACACAGTGAACACACATATTATGTAAAGTTGTAAACACAAATTTCGATTTTGGATGTGATTCATTTTGATTATTCCTTTGACAGGCCTATTTGAAAACTTTTTGCATGACATGTATATAATAGCTGACATTAATATATTTATAGGCTATTTGTTCCCTATCTATAAAATGTGTGGAGGTGAATATTAGGCAAGATGTGGCATAACATGCTTTTCCCCCTTATAAAATAAAAGTCTAATAAAATTAGACTTTCTATAATCAAACAAATAATCAACAGGTTAACTGATAATCAAAATAATTGTTAGCTGCAGCCCTATAACATCATGGAAAAGAACAGCAAGAACATTGTGTTCAGAATCAAGTCGTACTGGTTTAAAATGACATGAGGGTTAGTAAAAGATGACGGATGAATGTTCATTTTTTTGGAAACCATTTCTTTAAAAATGTTCCACCATTAGCCACTGAAACACACACACACACACCTACACATTTGAAGACAAACATCAGCCAGAGTAAATAATTAATAGTTCCTCCGGAGCCGGTTCGATATCAATCCTGTTAGTAGGCTCTGTCAGACCGGGCCGAGCAGCTGATGGATTGGTGATGCCTGGCAACACGTCGCAGGAGGGCAGAGGTAATAAAGTGGCATAAATGGTTCATTAACCTCAGGAGAGATACTCAGCGGTGAATAAAGCAATCATCTGTGTAAATCTGAGTGTTGACGGTATATGAAGTCTGCTGTTTAGGACTGCGCAGGCGTTTGATCTATGGTGCCGGTGCAGACGATATGGAGGCCTGAAATTACTAGTGCAAGGAACTGCCTGGACTGCTTTTTTATTTTGTTCACAGAGAGGAAAAATCCATTTACAACTGCCAAAACAAAACAACATGAAAGTCAATACTTTAAAGGGACCAGCATTTTATGGAAGAAAGATTGTTTTTGTTCTTTTGAAATGAAAAAAGTTCAAAATACTATGCAAACATACTCAAACGTTCACTACTCACAGCAAACACTCTTCACAATTTTAAAAAAAACATTAAGTGAAACTAGTTTCACATTGAATCACATGCAAAACCCATCACCATGATGCCAAGGCATCTGTATGTGTTTGCTTTCTGGTCAAATGAGTCCAAACTATGATTGAGCCCAATAATGATGAGCAATGTAATTTGCTGTATAACAAATATCCTACACTATTAACTAAGCCGCAAAAATATATCAGAAATCTTTGACTTTCTGAAGTCAATTGAGCATATTAACACTTGACGGTCCACATTTACACCAAGTAAAGGTTAATCTGTGTTCAGAAACTTGCTCCATTCAGTCAATGTGAGTATAGAAGCATTAATCCTAAACACTAGGAAAAACAAAATGCATAAATATAAATAAATAAATAAATAAATAAATAAATAAATAACATAAAACAACAATACTGTCATGAATCTGGTCCATGGACTCGCATCTGCTTGCCACCAGAGGTCACTCTTCCATTACATTGACTCTCACACTACACAGACTGTTACATATCACTTCGGACTACATTTCCCAGCAGCCATTTCACTAATCACACGCTCACACCTGAGACCCATCACACAATCACACAACCTACATAAGCTTTGGACTTCCTCGTTCTAATCTCCGAGTATTGTTCTGCGTTTATCGCTCTCCTAGTGATAGCTGCGATACGGAGCCATTCCGTGTTTCCTTAGTCTTAGTCTAGTTTATCCTGGTTTTTTACCTGAGTCATTCGTGTTCTAATCCTAGCCTATGTATCTTGTTTCTTGTCTGTTCTCTGCCTGCCCTTAAGTTTATAGCCTGCCTTGGATATATATCTCTCTCGTTTCGTTGTTTAGACTCTGTTTGCCCCTGCCTGGACCATTGCTCGTGTACCTGGATTACCCCTGTTGTCAAGCCCTCTGGATATTGTTCGCCGATCAAAGACCACGCCTGTTTACTTGAGTACTCATCTGTCTTAACCTCAAAATACCTGTCTGCCATTTGTTCGACCCTGCCCGTGTTTTGACCATATCTATTAATAAAAGCTTGCATATGGATTCGCACGTCTCTCGTCTCATTCACCCTGTTACAGAATACTCGGCCCCACAAGGATCCAGCAGCTTTTCCGAGGAACATTGGCCAGGTATGGACACCGCAAGGATTTTCTTAGCCCTTAAACAAGGCCCGCGAACGCTGGAGAGCTATATCCGGGAATTTTTAGCAATCACAAACTATTCTGATCTACCGGACTGTCTTTTGATAGAGTTTTTTTGTGATGGTCTGAATCAACCTCTACAATCTAAGCTTAGACGCGAGGGTCCGCGTTTGTCACTCGCTCAGTTTATGGATTATGCTTTGTTGAAGCACGCGACACCACATCCATGACTGAAATGACGGCCGCACCGGAGCGCACTCACATAATGGCGGCGACTGCGGAGCCCGTTCGCAAAATGGCGGCCACAACAACGCTCCGTCATGTCACTGCTGCCATTCATGAGTCAAGTCAAGTCTCAGCTGTTCTCCCAGAGTCTCGTCACGTCTCAACTAATCATCCAGAGTCTCGTCACGTCACAGCTGATCTTCTAGAGTCTCGTCACATCTCAGCTGATCTTCCAGAGTCTCGTCACGTCATAGCTGATCTTCCAGAGTCTCGTCACGTCTCCACTGATCTTCCAGAGTCTCGTCACTTCACAGCTGATCTTCCAGAGTCTCGTCACGTCACAGCTGATCTTCCAGAGTCTCGTCACGTCACAGCTGATCTTCCAGAGTCTTGTCATGTCTTCGCTGATCTTCCAGTCTCATCATGTCGCCGGTGATCTTCCAGAGTCTCGTCGCGTCTCAGCTGATCTTCCAGAGTCTCGTCACGTCACAGCTGATCTTCCAGAGTCTCGTCACGTCACAGCTGATCTTCCAGAGTCTCGTCACGTCTCCGCTGATCTTCCAGAGTCTCGTCACATCTCAGCTGATCTTCCAGAGTCTCGTCACGTCTCAGCTGATCTCCCATTGTCACGTCACAGCTGATCGCCAAGAGTCTTGTCATGCCCTGTCTGTTGCACCCAGATCGTCAAGGTCAGTCTTTCGGTATCCCAGTCTAATGTCTAGTTTGAGGGATGTACCGCTGGTGTCTGCACGCACAGCTAGCATCCCCAAACCCACTCACTCTAACCCTCCTGTTCCTGAACTAATTTCCCTGTCCGAAGTGCTTCCCATGATGGGAATCGCTTTATGTTACGTTTGGGCTGCGTACACCACCACAGAACTGCCCGAGGTGGCGGCGTCCACTGAGATGTCTCCAGAGGTGGCGGCTGATGCTGCAGAACCTCTTGGGGTAGTGACGCTTGCTGCTGTGTTCTCCGAGGTGAGGGCACCCGCTGCAGCTTCTCCAGAGGTGGCGGCACATGCTGCAGAACCACCCGAAGCGGCGGGGCTCGCTTCAGCTCCTTGTATGGTGGTGGCACCCAGCAATGTTCTCTCAGCCTGTCGTGTTGCGGTCGAAGAGACTGTTACTGCTGTAGAACCTCCAGAGGTGGTGGCTACCGCTGCAGAACCTCCAGAGGTGTCAGTGGTATCCACTCACCAACTCTCGTCCTGTCCTGTCACAGCTATGGAGGCTGTCTGCAAATCCTCGTCCTGTCCTGTCACGGCTATGGAGGCCGTCTGTGAACTCTCTGCCTGTTCTGTAACGGCTTTGGAGGCCGTCAGTGAACTCTTGCATTGCTCTGAACCGGCCCATGAGGCCATCTCCGAGCTCTCGTCCTGTTCTGAATCAGCCATGGAGGCTGATTGTGATCTGTCTGTCCATTTAGATGCTGATTTTGAACTCTCTGTCTTGCCAGTTACTGTCAATCAGTCTGATCGTGAACTGTCAGTCTGTCCAGAATCAATCTATGAATCAGTTTTTGAATTGTCTATCTGTCCCATTTTCCCCAACGAGTCTGATGTTGAGCCATCTGTCTGTCCAGTTCCAAACAAGGAACCTGTTATCTGCCCCATTAGTTCAGTTATGAGCCCAGAAACTATAAATGCACTCCATGTTTGTTCCATTAACCCTGTCACTGCCATAGAGACCATTCATGAACTGTCTGTCTTGCCTGTCTCTGTCAAGGAATCTAAACCTGAGCTGTCTGTCTGTTCTAATGCTTCTGTTGAGTCTGAATTTGAACTATCTGTCGGCCCTGATTTAGTCTTTGAGTCTGTTGTTGAACAATCCATCTGTCCAGTTTCTATTAACGGGTCTGAGTGTGAATTGTTGGTCTGTCAAGTTTCAGTCACAGAAATGTCTACCAGTCCAGCTTCAGTTAATACATCTAATTATGAACTGTCTGTCTATCCAGCCTCAATCACTGAACTGTCTGCCAATCCAGTACCAGTCAATGCATTCAATTGTGAACTGTCTTTTGGTTTACATTCTGCAGTCAAATCTGATGCTGAATTATCTGTCTGTCCAGTTTCAGCTTATGAGCTTGCTTATGAACTGTCTGCCCACTCAGTTGTCACCAGGGAAAATATTGATGGACTTCTTGTGTTCCCCGCCTCGGTCCTTGAGACCGTATATGCTCTCTCTGTTCTTCGTGTCTCAGTTTTCCCTAGGCTCCAGTCTCTGCCATGGTGTTCTCCTGATCCGTCGTGGTGCTCTCCTGATCCGTCGTGGTACTCTCCGGATCCATTGTGGTGCTCTTCTGCCCTGTCTGCTCCGCACTGGTGGGCTCCTGCTCTGTCTGCTCCGCCGTGGAGGTCTTCTGCTCTGTCTGCTCCGCACTGGTGGGCTCCTGCTCTGTCTGCTCCGCCGTGGAGGTCTTCTTCCCTGTCTGCTCTGCCCTGGTGGGCTCCCGCTCCGTCTGCTCCGCCCTGGTGGGCTCTGGCTCTGTCTGTTCAACCCTGGTGGGCTTTTGCTCCGTCTGCTCCGCCCTGGGTGGGCTCCTGCTCCGTCTGCTCTGCAGTGGTGGTCTTCTGCTCCACCGTGGTGGCCTTCTGTCCTGCTCTGGTGGTCTTCTGCTCTGCCGTGGGGATCCTCGGACCCGTCTGCTCTGCTATGGTGGACCTCAGCTCCACCCGTTCTGCCGGCTCCATCATGGTCCCCTGTTTTGCCGGTCCTGCCTCAGTCCCAAGGTCTTACACCTTTACATGGACCTGGCCCTCTGTCTCTCCCCCTGTTCCGCCTCCGCTCCACCGTCCTCTGTCATGAATCTGGTCCATGGACTTACATCTGCTTGCCACCAGAGGTCACTGTTCCGTTACATTGACTCTCACACTACACAGACTGTTACATGTCACTTTGGACTACATTTCCCAGCAGCCATTTCACTAATCACACGCTCACACCTGAGACCCATCACACAATCACACACCCTACATAAGCTTTGGACTTCCTCGTTCTAATCTCCGAGTATTGTTCTGCGTTTATCGCTCTCCTAGTGATAGCTGCGATACGGAGCCATTCCGTGTTTTCTTTAGTCTAGTTTATCCTGTTTTTTTTTACCTGAGTCATTCGTGTTCTAATCCTAGCCTGTGTATCTCGTTTCTTGTCTGTTCTCTGCCTGCCCTGAAGTTTATAGCCTGCCTTGGATATATATCTCTCTCGTCTCGTTGTTTGGACACTGTTTGCCCCTGCCTGGACCATTGCTCGTGTACCTGGATTACCCCTCTTGTCAAGCCCTCTGGATATTGTTCGCCGATCGATGACCAAGCCTGTTTACTTGAGCACTTATCTGTCTTGACCTCAAAATAACTGTTTGACATTTGTTCGACCATGCCCGTGTTTTGACCATGTCTATTAATAAAAGCTTGCATATGGATCTGCACGTCTCTCGTCTCTCCTCTATTTATTATTATTATCATTATTATGAATGAATTTGTGATTTATAGTGTAGTGTAGAAAGACTTTTAATAAAATGCTGAAAATACCAAAAGAGTGATAACACCAGTGCTGAAATGGTTAAACTGTTTTCTTTAGCATTTTTGCATATTTTTTTTAAAGAAAATGAGCTCAACAAATAAATGCACGTTATGTATGTGTTTCGTAAAGATTGGTCCGAGCTGTGAGATTGCTCGTCAGCGTCCTGTCTGTAGGGGGCGCTCTAAAGAAGACAAACAGGGAGAGGAAGTGCATTACGAGGGGACGGACTCACACCTGCTCCCACAAAGCAACTCAGTGTGATCATGACAATTACACAGAGCCCCGCGCACACATGCAAATCAGCTCAAAGGAGCATCTGACAGGAAAAGAAGGGTGGAGGAGAGAGAGAGATGAGAAAAGATGAAAGGGGCGGAGAAAGAGAAAGGAGTGGGAGGAGCATCAGATAGCAGAGGAATGTCATTAGCATGAATTTGAATAAATCAGATGGTAGGAATCAAACAGGGACTTGACTGTCAGTGGACACAAGCACACTAGTACTATTTTTCTGCATGCAAATTTTGTATGTACAGAATACACAAATGAATGCAGTAGTCAAAATGTGCAGTATATTAAACAGATCATTCCTCATGGAACAGTGTGTCCCACAATGCAGTGTGCTCAATCTGACGAAATGACCTGAAAGCATTATCAATCACAATTTTTAAAGACACCAGAAAAATCTAAATTGGAGTTAGTAGCTGTTAGATTTGTAAACTGATTTTGAAAATATTTCAATATTTCTCTTTCAGGAAAAAAAATGACAAAAAAAATATTTTAAAATACTAAACATTGAACTATAAAATGTAAAATATCTAATATTATTATTTTATATTGAATAAAATGTTTAACTAATTTTAATAACTTATATATTTATTTTAAAATTACATTTTATGGTTTAATTTTATTCTCAAAACATTATCTACTTATATTTCTCATAATTGATTTTATTTGTATTTTTTGTGCATTTATCTATAAAAAATTTTTTGAAAGAAGTTCAGGCTTATGCAGGCCGCATAGCCTATAAACACTTCACGACACCACTTACATTACAGATAAATTGCATTTCAGTATTTTAAGAGAAATCTGCCTGTTTGTGTCACACACACGTACTCAGTCAACGTTCAGGACTCACTCTTATCATCAATGAGGATGTGGAGTGGTTTTGAAGAGCTCATGTGAAGTGTGTGTGATTGCTATAGTGTCATTTACATGCAGGTGTTTCAGTACCGAATTAGCCCAATGCTCCTCTCTTTACCTTCTGTGAGTGTTTGCAGCCACCACTCCAACATTCTGGATCAATTAGTCCTGCATTGATTATCAGCCTGTATTTACAGCCTATATATACTCAAAGCAGCAATCTCCAGGTGCAAAAGCTCTCAGACCTTCTGCCACTGCAGGTCTCCAACAACATTCAGAAATTTGAATAAAAACTAGAGCCAGAAAAAAGTACAGATCAATTACTTTTGAGATGAACTACATATGATGTTGAACTGATCTAGATGATTTCTAACAACTGGTCAAATATGGAGAAAGAGCTTCTTAAAGAGACAGCTAACCAAAATCAGAAAATTCTGTCAGTTTATTTAACCTCATGTTGTTTCTTCTGTCCAATAAACAAAAGCATACAGTGTTCAAGCAGGCACCAGAAAAGCACCAGAAAATTATCATAGTAGTGCATGTGTGAGTCAAATATTTTCTGTCCTCTGAACTTTATCCAACTAATTACAGCAGATAATATTTTTAATACATTTAATGTAATATCTACATTAAATTTGTATACATTTAAATGTTTTTATTTTATATAATTTGCATATTATATAATGTATTTAATTTTATTTATTTAATTCTCTTTACATTAATATTCTCATGCACCAATCACTAATTAACTGTAGTTTTTTTTATTAGTAGTATACTTATTTAAATATAATTATTTAAATATTAAATATATATTTATATTTAAATGTTTTTACTTAATATAATTTATATATTATATACTTTATTGTACTTTTATTTAATTTAATGTATTTGCAAGAAGTGACTTATGCTTACCAAGGCTGCATTTATTTGTTCAAAAATACAGTAAAAATTTTAATATTGTGAAATATTACTACAATTTAAAATAACTTTTCCATTTTAATATGTTTTAAAAGTAATTTAGTTACACAATTCTGCATTTATATCCCTCAATTCTACATTTATATCTCACAATTCTGAATTTATATCTTGTAATTCTGAGTTTATATATTGCAAATCTGAGTTTATATCACAATTCTGCATTTATATTTTGAAATTCTGTTTATATCTTGCAATTCTGAATTTATAACTTGCAATTTTGCATTTATATCGCACACATTTCTAAGTGTAATTTATTTCTGTGATCAAAGCTGAATTTTCAGTATCATTACTCCATTCCTCATTGTCACATGATCCTTCAGAAATCATTCTAATATGCTGATTTACTCAAGAAACATTTCTTCTTCTTATCAATGTTGAAAACACTTGTTCTGCTTAATATTTTGCGGAAACTGCAATACATATTTTAGATTCCTTGAGAAATAGAAAGTTCAAAAAAATATAGAAATATTTTGTAATTATAAATGTCATTTTTGATCAATTTAATGCATCTGTGCAGAATAAAAGTATTTGTTTAAAAAATTAATTCTTATTGCCTTGTGAATTGCGTAATGTAATTGTAATTACTTTAAATGAACATAAATACTAAAAGTTACATTTATAACAACTGCTCAATTCATTTAATACGTCTTACTCGTGTACTGTATATGTGTCCGTGTGAATGCTCTCACACACGTGTTTGTAACTGTCCTGTTGCGTCTGTAATGACAGAGTCCCAGAATGCTCTGCAGCCAATTAGCCTGCCATAATTACCCAGACTCCCATTGAGCTGTCAATCAGAGAGGAGCTGCACAGGAAGTCATCCCTCCCTCTGTTAGCGCAGGAAAGTCTCCGCTGAGCCCTCCCCGATTAAACCCACTCTCGCTCTAATATTAGACCCGGCTTCACCATCTCTCTCTCTCTCTCTCTCTCTCTGTGTTTCACTCATTCGCACTCTCTTACGCTACGTTTCAGCATCGGCTCTCCTAACATCTTTCTTTCTCTGCAATTATGAGTGAGAAGAGGTGGAGAGACAATAACAGAGTGCTCAGCACAGGCCGAAGTGCATTTGTTTCAACAGATGTTTTCAGAGAGCCACATACTGCACACAAACGCTGCGCGCTGTCGTCGCCTTTCTGTGGTTTGTGTTGCCATGTAATTTTGATTAATGCACAAGGTAACTCTAAATCACACGCTTACTCTATGATCACATGCAGCCAGTTTTTATGATGGAAGCTTGTTTCTGTAATTGTGACTTTTTATCTCACAATTGAGACTTTTTTCTTGCAACTTTGAGTTTATATCACACAATTCAGCCAGAAAAAAAGTCAGAATTGCGAGAGATAAACTCAGAATTCAGATGTACTTTCTCACAATTCCAAGTTTTCATTTCGCAATTCTGATTGTGACTTTTTATATCATATTTCTGCCTTTATTCTGAGTTTATATCTCGCAATTCTGCATTTAAATCACAAATTTGAGTTTATATCACAATTCTATCTTGCAATTCTGTTTATATCTTGCAATTCTGCATTTATAACTTACAATTTTGCATTTATATCTCGCAATTCTGTATTTATATCACAAATTTGAGCTTATATCCCACAATTCTGCATTTAGATCTTACAATTCTGTTTATATTTTGCAATTCTTATTCTGCATTTATATCTCACAAATCTGAGTTTATATCTTGAAGTTCTGCATTTATATCCTACAATTCTGAGTTTATATCCTACAATTCTGCATTTGTATCACAAATTTGACTTTATTTCCCCATTTATATCTCACAATTCTGACTGTTTTCTCAGAATTATGACAGAAAAAGTCAGAATTGTGAGATATAAACTTCAAATTCTGACTTTTGTCTCAATTCTGCATTTATATTTTGCTATTCAGAGTTTATATGAATTTATAAAAAAGTCTGAATTGTGAGATATTTTATCCCAAGGTGGAATAAAGCTTCCATATATGGGAATTTATCAGAAATGTGAAAAATATATCAGTGGCTGCTGGAACGAAATAAGAGGAAGTCAAAACTGACCCCATTTTCTTGATCTAGTCATACTGTACACAACTCGTTGCATGTTATTGCAAAGAAAAAAAATCTTCATAATTTTGCTGGTTTTTGCAACTGGTTTCTAGCTGGTCCAAGCTAGTTTATGTGAGCTGCTGGTATACTAACTTGGCTTAAATGATATTGATCAAGCTGGTTACTACTGGTAGACCACTCTGGACCAGCAACAAACCACTTACTATGTTCCAAAAACCAATAAATAACTCTACTCCATCACAAGTTTACTCCAGAATCATGTGACATTTCTGATATTTGCTCCTCCTGGAAAAACCCAGCTCAAAAAATCAACAAAATTGAGCCCATTTACAATACATGTTTCTGGTCACACTACATCATTTTTATACCAGACCCTGCTGGAAAATCCAGTTTAAGTCAACAGGAAGTCATAACAGACCTCATTTATTTTCTTAATGTATGTTTCTGGAACCTTTTGTGGAATGGAAATGTTCCATGGATGTTAATAGTTCTTAATGGAGCCATTCCAAAAAACAAAACAAAAAAAACAACAACAACAACAGCCTGACCATTAGAAGGGAGGTCACCCACCTACACCAGTTTGGACCAGCTACCTTCAGGTGGTTTTAGCTAGATTTTTCCATGCGTGAGTGAATGTTACTGAATCTGGCTAATACATACAAGACATACAAGCAGGGCCACATTAAGACCTCACTGGGCCCCGGGGCTGTGACTTACTGCAGGGCTCCCCATCACAATAATGATATATATAGCTTTAAATAGGATTTTTTTTATCCTACCAACATTTTTGATGCACTAAAATTTCATAATTCTTGTTACTAATTTCAATATCACAAAAAATTAATATTAGCCTAAGTAAAACCAAGCTTAACGAAGACAAGTAAACAGTCACGAATGACAAGAGAACAAAGATACATAACAAATAGACCTACTTGAAAAACTTAAAGCACTGAATAAAAAACATATTGTATAAAGTAAATGTACAAATAGACTGAATCGCCTTCACTGTATAAATTACAATATACATTAATTCGGTCAAGGACAGGGAGTGATTTTCTTTCTTATGTTTGATTTACATTATTGACACAAATGGCAAAAGCAGATATATAAGGCTGCTTTCAAGGAATAGTTCACCCAAAAATGAAAATTCTGTTGTTTTTCTTAACCTGTATGAGTTTCCTTCTGCTGTTGAACGCACTATTGAAAATACACTGTTGGGGTCAATAGGGACCAGAAACCTTCTGGTTATGAACATTCTTCAAAATATCTTCTTTTACGTTGAGGTGAACAATGAAATTCATACAGGCTCAGAACAACTTGAGGCTGAGTAAATGATGACAGTATTTTCATTTTTGGGTAATCTATCCCTTTAAAATCTCATCATATAATGCCAGGAACTCATATAGCCTACTACACACATGCATGCTTTATGTTTAATTATAATGTTCATGTAAGACACAAAAGACTGTTTACGAGGATACTCACAAAGATGGGCATTTTGACACATAACTATGTGTTTTTGAACATTTAAGCTTAAGGCGCGAAAAAGAACTCAAGTTTAGGCAGGTGCTTTATGAGCAGGTGTGCGCCACGCATTTTAGGCTGATACCATCTTAACGCATGCATTTGCCAAAATGAATTCTGCCCCGCTTCTTAATATCCCTGAACAGTTAAATTGGTTTTTAAACCACAATGTTTAAAATGCGTTTAAATGATAAGCTAACATCATTACGTGCAAAACGATTGACATATTTCTACCGGATTATTTCTCAACCCAAAAGCGAATATACTAGGCCTATAGAGTTTGTTCAAACACAACAAGCAATATACATCAATCCAGTTAATAATCAAACTAACCTAAAATCTGTGGCGACGATGCTACGTTTTTATCTATTCCAAGTGTTCGGTCCACTTGCTGTTCCACAACTTTCACTCCAGCTTTAGTAAAATAACCTGATAGCTGGGAATTTTACTGACTAACTCGTGTTTTTCCCTCTCTCCTCATTTTTTTAGAATAGCCCCTCTCTCACATTTTTTTTTTTTTTTAGAATAGTTGACATTTTTACTTACTGAAGATTGTTCTTTGCATGATCATTTCCAGATTATGCCAGAACGAATCAAAGAGAGGTGAGTGCGGACGCAGCGATCACCTGATAGATGCACAGGTCGTTCAAAAGTAAAATAAAAAATAAATGCATTTGATTGGTAAAACAAATTCAAACGTGACGTTTCAATCTCTAATGGTACTGCATGGAATTTATGGAAAAGCTCCACTAAATAGTGCTAATAAGTGGGGGGCGTGGGGGGGCTTTGGCGATCGGCGCTACCAATGACCGGTCAATCTACTCCACAGTCAATCACGGGCCCCCTCCTTGCTCGGGCCCCAGGGCTTCAGCCCCGCCTAGCCCAACAGTTAATGCGGCCCTGCATACAAGTGTTAGAGAAATCACATTTATTGCTAAAAGTGGTTTTCACAGTGGATGGTGATGAGTTCAGCACTCCTCAGATCTTCACTGCCTTACCTCTGAGATGTTTTCTTGTACTTCCTCCTGTAACAAAACAAACACATGTTAAAACCTGCATTCAGCTATTGTGCACAATTATATTGGATTTATTTCATAAATAACACTAAACACAAACACACACACACACACACACACACAGTGTATTTAAACCCAGCTATTTCATGGTGAACACTCCACTGAGATCAAATGTTTATCAGTGGTGTAATGTATTTATTTTAACTGTAGCATAAAGATTAATATTTATTATTATTATTATTATTATTATTATTTTATAAGTTATATTATTTTGCCATTCATTTTCAGGTTGTTTTTATGGCCCTGCAAGTTGCAAAACATTTTTGCGTCCATTTTGGAAAAAAATATTTAAAGTTCTCCACATACAGCACATGCAAACACATGCACTCTCTGAAAATAAAGTAAAATAAAATATTACTTAAAGTTCTTCACATATTGTACATGTAAACGCTTGCCCTTTTGGGAAAATAATAAAAAATTAAATTAAATTAAATTAAATTAAAAAAAAAAAACTCTTACTGTATACCTGATTGATATCAAATCAAAATCCAGTCAAATCTTTTTCTTTCTTTTTTTTCAGTTTTTGAGACATGAATCTATACAAATTTTGTTTCAAAAGGCATTAAGTCAACTTTTCATACAGGTTGTTTAAACCACTGCATTTTTATGGTGTGTCGCTGACAGCTCATATTTGTCTCTCCATAAAACCCATTAACAACACAAGAACGTGAAGCAATTAGTCAACGCACAGGAAAATTCAGAGCTGCCCAATCATTACTCATTCCTGCCATGAGCCACTATCTCTGGTGCCTGAAATTACTCCTTAGAAAAGGAAACTCCTTCTTACTGTCCCCCTTTTCTTTCTAAAGTCCCCAAAACACAATTATGTGTGCAGCTTCACACCACCGAAGTGTTGCATACACACAAACGCACATGCAGAACCATGTCCACGAATGCGCACATGCACACTCACGACAGCTGTGCGTGTTTGAGGCTTTCTTTGAGATTAAATGCTGATGCGGTCAGATTTACCCACTGCAGTAACCTTTAACATCCACATATACAGCTGCTTCTACATGCCCAAACACAGCAAAACAGCTTAACATCCTGTGAACTGGCCTGACGTCCTGTGACGGGCAATAATCCAAACCCAGTGAAGGGACTAACACAATTTTGGCAAAAAGAGCTCTTGTTTTTGGCTCTCCCTTAGAGAGAACAACAAAGTTCTTAAAGGAATAGTTCACCCACAAATATCAAGACGTGTAATTGCTTGTGTGGAACACATTAAATGTGTGCATGTGCATATTCAAACTTCACTTTATGATGTCAGTGATGTCATAGGCACCACTTTTATGGTACTTTTTGGTGTTTTTGGAGCTGGACAGCCCCTGGTTACTTTCTACTGTCTTTATAAAGACACAAACCGCTTGGATATTCTGTAAAATTCTCAATATTCTCTTTTTACGTTCCACAGAAGACATAAAACTACATGGATTTGAAAGTGAGTGTATATCATTCCATTTTTAGTGAATTATTTTGTCTCTGATTTCTGATGTACATTCAAGTGAAATATGACATTTAACAATAAAAATAAGGGAAAGAGACTTGATTTTATTCATAAGGAACTGATTGAAATAAAAAAAAGACATATTTTAGAATTAGGAGCATCAAGAATTTTTGCATTGCGATTTTCGTGACAATTAAGAAATAAAAAAAAAATAATAAATCCTCATAACTCTATTTGAAAAAGCAATAATTATATATATATTTTTGTTATTTTATTTTTTAAATTTTAAAATGTCTCAAAAATGTTTTTTTAATTTTAATTATTTTATTGTTTATGTGAATTATTTGTATACTATCCATCATAATAGTAAATAATAAATAATAATGTTCATGTTAGTAAATATAATATATAAAAATACATTTTTCCATTTCCAAATGTGAGCATTACCTCCAATAATTTAGTAATCTATATACTTAGAGCAACTTAAAACCATATAAAACCAATTTTATTTCTGTAATATGACTCTAATATATGTTTAAGTGAAATATGATATTTAACGAGGAAAATAAGATAGGAGGGACTTGATTTTGTCCATCAAGAACTGACTGGATTATGAAAAGTCTGAGGGGAAGAGTTGAAAATAAAGGGTTCTTGTTGACGTCAACAGAAAAAGAAAGTCATTTCAGAGGTGGAGCAAGTTATGATGTTTGGATGAAAGATTATAAAGACAGACATTTTCTTCTTTAGAATAACATGCACTAATGAATCATTTACAATAAGACCAATATAAAAAAAAATACAAATATAAAAATATACAAAAACACTTCAAACTCAGTATTAACAGAGGAAAGTTACTAGTCTACTGCCTGAAGGGAGAAAATATGAGAGGAGACAAACAGCCCTCCCCTCATTCATCTCTTTCTAGCTTTCATTCGTTTTGTCTTTCTCCTTCTCTCACTCGTCTTTTCTTCTTCACCCATAGTGAGGAAATTGCATTTCATTCACTGAGTTCTGGGACAATATAGAGACTTTCTCTCCAGCTGCCCAATAACAGCCAGAGAGAAAAACTGATTCACATCGAATAAATTAGTTTGTCTGCAGATGAAGGAGCTGTTTAATACAGATTTGAGAAGTATCTGAAACATATCAATAAAAAGTCACCAGCTCTCAGTGAAATGACCTCATTGTAGTGTGAATAAAATCACAATAAAAACCTTTCTTTGGATCAATTACTGTAATTTAAAGAATAATATTTGTGAATGTTTATTTTCTGCAATTATTTTGCATTTGTAATTGCATTCTTAGGTGCATCCATCCAGAATAGTTAAGTCATATTTCACACAAAAAGAAAAAGAAAAAGGAAAAGAAAAAAAATAGAAAAAGAAAAAAGAAAAAATTACTTAAGTATTAACAAAGATATAATATAATATAATATAATATAATATAATATAATATAATATAATATAATATAATATAATTAATATAATATAATATAATATAATGAATACTGAATATCATGAATATTATTATTTGTCCATCATGATAATTGTTGTCCTGTCTTTAATATTTGTTGATTTAAACAAAAAATTGTATTGCAGCAAGTGACTTTCAGTAATGAGAATCAACAAAAAAAAAGCTTAATTGTCATTAAAATAGTCCTAAAACAGGCTTTAGGCTTTATTCTGATTATAATTTCATATTTTTTCCTACTTATTTTGGGGTGAAAAGTGAGATTCAAGATGTTTGTCAACCTCTTAGATGAACACACACACACACACACATAGAAAACACAAGAAAACCTGTTGAACAGCTGATACTCACAGTCCCCGCAGTCGGAGCCAGATTTTCTCGATCTGGTCGGGCTGTAAGTACTTGAGCGAGGTGCTTTCAAACTCCTCGATCTCTCTGGTGGGAGACTCCATGATGCCAAGACAGGAACAAAAACTTAATCCCAGAGCCGGAGCAGAGGAGCGACAGATTCCCCTTTTCAGTTGAGCTGCGGTCGGGACGCTGCAGTCATCATAGCCCTGTTCTCTCCTCCTGTCCCTCGTGCTCCACTCCAGTCTGAGCACAGGAGCCTGTGACGGTACTGCGGTACGATCTCTCACTCTCTCTCTCTCACTCTCAGAGAAATACAGCGCGGCTCAGATTAAGGCAGACTCCTGGTTTCACGAGTGTTGGTGGGAGGGGTTGAGCGTGACTGAAGCCTCTAGCGGTGATGCCATGATCAATAATGACAAACTGGGTCTCTTCCCATAGGAAAAATCACAAATGACATCTCTTTAATATCTCAATTGTTTCTCCCAGACAGCAATGGGATTAATGGAGCAAATGGAGGCTTTTGTTTGAGTCCCATAAGAAAAAAAACTATAATCTCCAGGGTTGTTATAGTTAACTAAAACTAAAATCATAAAAATACATTTTTGTTATTTGAACTGAAATAAAACTTTTCTTAAATAAAATAAAATATAAAAAAAAAAAACATTTTATTTCTGCTAGGTGCCACATTTCTATTTTTCATTCAGTTTAACTTAATGCAGTAAAACTAAAATATAAATGAATAAAAACTATATTTACAAAAAAAAAAAATTGACAAAAACACAACAAAACTACTAAAACTTTCAAATTAAAATGAAAACTAAAAATATAAAAATAATATAAGCTATAATAGTGTTTTAGTTAATGATACTAAAATAATACATATTCGTCTCCAAGAATGTCTAACAACAAGGTTTTAAAATGTGCTCAGATTTGCCAAGACGACAATCAAAGTCAGAAATCTCAATATGAATTCAAACATTTCTCAAATTCGTCCAAGACTGTATGATATACTATCAAGTATCACACTGGAGCTTTTGGTTTGTTTGCCCTCAGGGTTTGGTGTACAGTATTTGATCGGTGTGAGAGTCATTCTTCTTGCATTATAGACACGATGCAAAAGAATAGACGTGCATGTGACATTTTTAGAAATTGAAATGTTTTAAACTCCACAAAGCATCTTAAAAATGTGGTGCTTATGGCGTGAGATGATAAAAAAAATAACAACGGCATGTTGCAATGTTCAAAGATGTTCATCTACAGTAGCATAGTATTAGTCCTCATTTGTAAGTCGCTTTGGATAAAAGCGTCTACTAAATGACTAAATGTAAATGTAGCATGTTTACTTGAAAACCCAAGCAGTGAAAACTTTTATAATGTTACAAAATATTTATTTCAAATAAATGCTGTTCATTTGAACTTCCTGTTCCTGAAAAACTGAGGATATTACTCAATATTCTTCCAAGACTGAATGATATGACAGATACTATCCACTATTCACATTAATTTATACTCTAAGAAATTACCTAATTTGTTTCTAGTTTTAGATTTTAAGAATAACATCTGCTTAACGTTTTTAGACAAACTTACTTAAATGCAACATAATTGAGAACTTCACACTACAGGTTTTCGTTGATTTTCTATCAAAGTTTGGTTCATTTAATTGTTGTGAAAGTTATTGTTTTTACATTAAAATAAGTAAATACAAAAGAATTAACATGCATATGTCTTGAGATGCATTTTATAAAACCTGAAAGGAATAGTTCACCCAAAAATGACATTTTTGTCATCATTTACTCACCCTCATGTTGTTCCAAACCAGTATAAGTTTCTTTCTTATGCTTAACACAAAAGAAGATATTTTGAAGAATTTTGAAGAACCAAACATTTGTTGGCCCCCACTGACTTCCTTAGTAGGGAAAGAAATACTGTGGAAGTCAATGGGGACCATAAACTGTTTGATTACCAGCATTCTTTAAATTATCTTATTTTATGTTCAGCATAAGAAAGAAACTCATACAGCTTTGGAACGACATGAGGGCGAGTAAATGATGACAAAAGTTTCATTTTTGGAGGAACTATTCCTTTAAAGCATCCTAAAAATGGAGTGCTTATGGTGCAAGATGCTGTACAACTCACACAATACAAGACGTTGCAATGGTCAAATATGTTCATCTAGCATGCTGACTTAAAAATGATTAAAAAAACAATTAGTAAACAATTATCAACCATGCAAATTGATGTGAAAACACATCCTTTAGGCTATGAAATAATCGCTATGCAATAAAATTGAGTTGTCTTAAGGGAATAAATGCAATGACAGAGGAGGTGAGGAGGAGGAAAAGGAGAAATAGAACAGAGTTAAAGACACAAACTGTGACTAGAGAGATGAAGAGGTCAATCAGCCTGCAGCTGAAGAGCGGAGTGAGATTATATGCCTGTGAGATGAATGTGCGGCCCTGCTGTCAGATCCACATTAACACAAACATTCACACACTCCGAACGCGCTGCTCTGTTCTCTGCTTCCATTTACTAAATGACCCAGTGATTGCTCGCTCCTTCTTTCAGGACTCGCAGATGATAAACAGATTCGTCTTGATGATCAGGAGAGAGAACAAACTAATGAATTCTAGAGAATAAAAGAGCTGGCTCCATGAGTGGGCATTATCAATTTTTTTTTTTTTTTTTTGAATAGGAGCTGAGCATTATCAAAGTTTAAAATCTCAATTGGCTCTCCAAAAGAGAAATGAGATTAAATGGAGCACAAACAGAGACAAGTTTCTCACTTCTTATATCTAAACCCATGGTTCTCTTCTAGAGTTTCAGAAGAGATCTCAACAACGTCTCAGACTGTGCTCATATATACATCACTGTTCAAATGTTTGGGGGCAGTATTTATTTATTTTTGAAAGAAATTAATATTTTTATTCAGCAATGATACATTAAATTGATCAGAAGTGGCAGTAACACAATTTATAATGTTAGAAAAGATTTCTATTTAAATGCTTTTCTTTTGAACTTTCTAATTATCAAAGAATCCTGAAAAAAATATATAATGGTTTCCACAAAAATAATAAGCAGCACAACTGCTGTCAACATTGATAATAATAATAATAAAAAAAGAATATTTCCTGAACAGCAAATCGGCATATTAGAATGATTTCTGAAGGATCATGTGACACTAAAGATTGGATATAATAAATATATATAGGTTCATTCTGTAATTTTTTATACATTTTATGTCCAATTATGATAATTACATATGATGATGATGATGATTTTATGATGAATTTTTTGTAACAATTTTCTAAAGAAATATTATATTTTATCTATTGAGAGAATACATACTATAATCTCATATATACATTTTGTGCATCTTTTTCAGTTGGCTTGAAATTGCCAGTTTCCCTTAAATTGCAGTGTCCATTTTTTTTTTATTGAATTCAAAGTAATGAATAAAAAAATGCTAAAGCCAAGATTATCTATATTAAATTTGTTTCTACAATCTAAATGCCTTACATAAAGTTTAAACTTCATTTTCTTTCAAATAAGAAAATATTTAATTTTACTTATGTCCACACTGTCAACTACTTACTTAAAAATTAAAAAAAACATTTCTATATTTGATCTCCAGTGACCTATTGTCAGTGAGTTGCCAGTCAACTATGTTGGGTATTTTTGTGGTTTTCAATATTTTTATGATTTTAATTCAAATTAATATTAACATTTGAGGTTAATCAAATAACATTTGGTTGGCTACAAGTCCTGCCATTGAAATTACTCAAAATGGTAAAATTGTCGACTATGTTACCTGCTAAGAACATGAAAAATGATACGAATATACATGGAATTCATTGCTTCCCAACAGTTTAGTTCAATGTTTATTTCAAAAGCATACAATGCACTATAAATACTGTTTTTATTAGCATATTCATCTGAATAAAAACACTGACGCCACGCTGTGGTTTGCTTATGTTACCTTACACTGCTCTCATCGAAAATCAATTGATTAAGTTTATCCTTCCTTTTGTTTCTTGTGCCTTTGTATTTTTCCATCTGCTTCACACAATGGGGCCATTATATAATGGAGTTTCCTGAACACCCCGAAAATCCAATAAGGCTGAAAGCTGGGCTGACCAGCCTGAGACTAATACAGAGATCTAATTCCTCATGCTGGAGATGATTTTTCTCCAGGGAGACATTCAGGGACAGCTGTTATTGAAAGCCGAGACACAGCAGCAGGTTAGTGCTGCAGATTTCACAAAACATGCTGGTTTGTTTTGCATGTTTTGATTTATTTGAGATAAATCAGCCATGCAATACTGAAGAAGTGTACATTAAATTTAACTGTAATATTTAAGATATAAACCTCAATGCCAAAAGTGTATCAGTTTATTAAAAGTAGTTGTTGTATATAAATATTGTGTGTAAAAAAATCTAAAACTATACATTAGCATTTCCATTCATCTCAAAGGCACACTTTAAGCTCACTTTGAGTATTAAATGCCATGTGACTGACTAATCATCGCAGGAAAAAAGCATGACAACACTGATTGGCTGTTGGAAAACCCTAGTGACTATCCTGATGTGTGCAGGCAGGGAAAAGTCTATTTCACACTTTTAAAAGCCCTCAAAAACCTGTCAGTGGTAAAACTTTACAATATAATGAAATTCTCACTTTATATATTGCTTGCAAAAAAAGGTTAATTTTGCTTGAATACACAGATTTTTGAATGGACGTCAACAGAAAAAACACTATTTGTTAATAGTGGAGTCTAACACTTGACCCCTTGGCTTTGTAACGCAAAATTAAATTCCATTATTACAATAGACATATATGACCATTAGCAGTGAGAGGAAAAATATAAAATTATTATTAGTACTAATAAAAACAATAATATAGCAATAAAATTTAATAATCACATAAATAAATAAACTAAATTAAAAGAAAAATAAATTGATAGAATTAGTAAATAAGTAAATATGTACCTAAATAAGCAAATAAAGTAAATTCAGTTAAATAAAAGTGAAAAATAAATAAAATAAATAGTACATATGTAAATAAATACATATGCACACATAAATAAATACATGCATAAATAAATAAACCAAGTACACATAGTAAATACATACATACACACTAAATAAATAAACACATACATAAATAAGTGCACATGCATGCCTAACTAAACAAATAAATATTTTCTTGCATAAATAAGAAAACTAAATAAGTACATATATGTAAATTGATAAACAACTACATACATGCATACCTAACTAAATAAATGTCAATAAAATATATATAAAATATAAATAAAATATTTATTTAAATATGTACATATGTATACATGAACAACTATGCATACAGTACCTAACTGACTAAACTAAATATTTACTTAAATACATTTTTAAAAAATCATACGTACACACTACATACATACCTAAAAAAACTATAAAACAAATAAGTGGGCATTTCCTCAGAGTAATTACTATCACACTACACTGGCGTTTTAGACACACACACAAACAAACACCACATAACAGATTCAGTCTGGAAACTAGTCTTGGGAGCAGGGAGAGAAACACTAATATTTCAGTCAGGACGCAGTAAAAATCAACATCTACCACCTTTATATAAAGAATTTACCTCTCATCCTTTATTAAAAACAATTATCATTTAAATAGTCCTGTCTGTTTATCCAGCTCTACTTATGTCTCCCTCCCTGCTGTTCATTCCTGATGATGATGAGGAGGAGGATGAGGAGGAGGAGGAGGAGGAGGAGGAGGAGGATGACTCTTTCACAGGCCTTTCAATTACCTGATGCAGGAGGCAGGAGATAATGCCAGGCCAAAGTCTCAAAGACACATCAGCAGCGGGCCGCTTTCATCTATGGAGATGCTCTCACGAGCGCTTCCCTCCATCTACTCTGAGCTCTTCAAAGGTCTTGTTTGAAGGTGCTCTTTCTGCTGTCTATACTCTACTCTTCTTTTCTTTTAAGTGAGGTTTATATCGAGAGTGTGTCAGGAGGCTGAGAGCTTCTAAACGTGAATGACGTCACCTCCTGTGACCCATCACATCATCACTAGACACATCAAACTTGACCAGCGGCATCTCAAAACACTATAAATCTGACCAGCTTGGCTCATGAATATTAATTAGCTGATGTAATGCTCACTTAGTAGTCCTTGCTAAAACGCACTGCTTACAGTGTGAAGATTCATTCAGTTTACTGACTATTTTCAGTCAGCATTGTTTTGTGGCTGAAAACTTATTTTCTCCTTGTGCAGTGGCCTAAATCATTGAATATAAAGATTCTTTTTTTATTAACACTTTTATTCAGCATGAATCCATTAGATTGATTAAAAGTATCAGTAAAGACATTTATACTGTTACAAAAGATGTTTATTTCATATAAATTCTGTTCTTTTGAACATTTTATTCATCCATTAATCCTGAAAAAAAAAATTCTCTCTCTTAAATATTAAGCAGCACAACTGTTTTCAGCACTGATCATAATCAGAAATGTTTCTTGAGCAGCAAATCAGCATATTAGAAGGATTTCTGAAGGATCATGTGACACTGAAGACTGGAGTAATGATGCTGAAAATTCAAGAATAAATTATGTTTTAAAATATAATAAAACAGAAAACAGTTATTTTAAATTGTAATAATATTTCATAATATGACTGTATTTATTCCATTTAAAAAAATGCAGCCTTTGGTGAAAGTAAGAGATTACTTTCAAAAACATTACATAATTTTGCCAACTTTTTAATGGTAGTCTATCTGTAAAAAAAATTATTAATTAATTAAAATAAAAATACAAAAAAGGTCAAATACAAACACATTATTAATATCCAACAGACCCATCTGCAGCCCGAGTCTTAAACTCGACTGAAGAAAGCTGAGCTTACAGACAACAACACAATTTTATGGCAAATTAACCTCTAATGAGAATATAGTATTTCTCCAATTTACAAACATTTAGTCCTTTTGTCTGACAAGACTTGAATAAGCATTTATCGAGACTTGTCATAGCACTTGCATGTTGTTGCTCTTTTGTTGGTTTTGATTGCTTCTGTTGTCCTCGTTTGTAAGTCGCTTCGGATAAAAGCGTCTGCTAAACGACTAAATGTAAATGTAATGTAAATGCATTTATAGTGCTCCTATTTATTGCTGTTCCCATTGTTTCTCTATATTACCTGAGAGGGTGTCAAACACTCCAATGGGACCCTAATAAGCATAAAAAACATAAAATATTGGGTGAAATATTTTTAATTAGTTTTAATCAATATTTTTCAGTGAATGAAACTATTTTTTTGTAAAAGAAATTCTACCATCTTGGATGACTTTCAACAAATGTAGCCTCTTTTAAGGTGCATGTGCTGCTAACAGTTTGGCCAGAATGAGATGAAATGAGTTTTAAAAGACATAATTATACTTTAAGGCAACTACTTAAGCCTTAAAATAAACCACAATCAATCAGCCATTCATTTTATGGGGTTATACTACAATTCACTAGGACACTATGATGCATTATTCATTTCACTACCACTACTTAATGCAATATTTGCAACTCTCTAGGTTTTGAAACAGAAGCTTCCATTTGAATTATACATGATTTGGACCAGACTGTCAGCCCAGATATTAAAAATGCAACAAAAACATTGCAACCAGAAATTCAGTTTCTAATGAGCATCACTAGACCATTTCTACTACACTTTGGCCCTAAAGAAAGGCTCTCTAGATGCTCGCCACCAACAAGTGGTTCTTTAAACAGCTTTAAAAGCCTAGTTAAACCGAATCCAGCAGACATCACAGCCTACAAAGGTGAAAGTCTCTCAAATGTCATAGGTCAATCCCAGCGGATTGTTGACAGAGGAAAGGTCTCACAGGAGGACGTTAGAAGGTCTCTCTCCAATGAATGTGAAAACACCGAAGCAAGAGAGAAAGCACAAACCATTTCTCTGATGCATACTGCACACAAAAATGACAAGAACTTTCTCCAAAAATATATAAGATTCAGCGAAATAGAGCTGACTGTGGCATAATCTGAAGGTCTGAGATGCCAAACGAGTCCCAGATTAGTTTAGGATGAGTCAGAGACCTAAAAATTCTCATTTAGTTCCAGACAATGATTTAAATTTTGACATTTTTCCAATAGTTTCCTGCATTTTTTTCTTCAGGGAGCTTGCATGTGGTTTTTGGGTTTTGATTTAAGGTGTTTTTCTGTCCTACTGAAGAATGGCGCTATTATTCTTTTAATCGTCTGATCCAGATGCTTTAATGAGAATATAACAGTGGCACACATCTTTGCTAAGCAATATTAAGAACATGCTGAACAAATTGAGACATCTCGCCTGTGAATGTTACAAATCACTTGCGTCACAGTAAATGGGTCTGTAAAGGCATGTTGTCAGCAGATTGCTTTTTGAGAGAGCACTTGCTAATGAGTGCCGTCTGAAGGAGTGATTTTAGCATACTCATGCAAGCGGTATGAAAAAGCCATTCTGAAGTGCTAAAAAGATTCAAATTTGATTTGCCCATTTAATGACCAAAATCAAGTTAAACATTCAACAACAGTAGGGCTGGCTGAAAAGATGGACCTCTTGAAAAATGTCGTACTACGTACGTGGTCAGGTGATCACATTAGTTTTTCCAACACAGTAGCTGGATTTTTTACTTGCTCAAAATAGTTTACCAGCTCTAACCAGACCGACCAAAAATAAATAAATAAATAAATAAAAGCCTAAATAAATGACACTAAAATGGCTAAATAAATAGAAATAAATGGCAATAAATAAATAAATGTCTAAATAAATGGCAATACATGAATGGCAATAAACAAAAAGCTAAATAAATGTAAATAAATACATGGCAACAAATAAATGGCTAAATAAATGGCAATAAATAAATATCTAAATGGATAAATAAATTGAAATTAAAGTGTTTTAATGGCTTAATAAATAGAAATTAATGGAAATAAATTAATGGCTAAATAAATAGTAATAAATAAATGCTAAATGGCTAAATAAACACAAATACATAAATGGCAATAAATAAATGGCTGAATAAATGGCAATAAATTACAATAAATAAAAGGCAATAAAAAAATCTAAATAGCTAAATAAATGACAATAAAAAAGTCTGAATGGCTAAATAAATGACAATGGCTATAAATAAATGGTTATATATTAAATTAAATTGAATTGAACTGAATTTAAATTAACTAAATGAATTATTGAATGAAATGAACTGAATTATATCAAGATTGAGGAAAACAATATGAAATTTGGAAATGTCCTGCCATAGAACAGATGTCCCCCTTGACCCTCTCAACTCAATATATCATTCAAGATTTCTGATTACATGCAGCTTATTTGTGTGTTATTGATTGCGCTGATGCATAAAATCTAACACTACATGAGATCAATGACAGTTTCACATTGAAACTACTGTATTTTATATTATAATTTGAGAAAAAAAAACAAGTCAAGTTCAGTTATTGCTTTGACTTATTTTGACTAATTAGAACACTATCTTTAAGATACTCAATGCAACAATCTCAGAACATGACATACAGTCAGGTTCCCTGATGCGAGCCGTCAGTTATCACAGATGATGGTAAATGATAATGAGGTCTTTCCTCTTGACCTCTTGATGACCTTCTGCATAAAATGGTAAACTTCATCTATCTATGGTTTGCTAAATCGATACACTGGGATATTAGAGCTTTGATGAAGTGACCAGGTCAGCAGCCCCATCAGACCACCAGCAGTGTATTACTCTCACCTAGTTTAATTCATCAAAAAAACAAATTATTATTATTATCCATCATCATTATTCTTCTTATTATCATTACTATTATTGTCAATAGGCTTTACTTTACAATACAGTATATTGCATGTCAAATGACTGTTCTCTGAACAAATGACTTATAGCTTTTTTTCTAATACCAACGTCAAACAATGGCATCTAATCAGGGTAAGACAAAATGCACAGAACTGAATCAGGCCTCATCAAAATGAGGCTAAACGAACAGAAGACAAGTCAATGGAAAAAACAACAGACTACAAAGACAGTTCCTTGCTTTTCTAAAGTTGAGGAACTCTTGAAACACTTGCAACAGTATTATTCAACCACAAAGTATGCACGTCATGATTAAATACTTTAAAATTAAGCACAATGTAATTAATTGTACCAAATTAGCATGTTAAATTGACAGCCCTACTAATTATACACAATAAATCACATTTATATCACACCCGGTCTGTTTTCTCAGTGTCTGCTTTTACAAGGTATTGTAATATCGACAGCAATCAGGCAGGTGTCTGCTAATGAGTCTGAGCAATATTCCTCTTATTAATTAACCCTCCGATACCACCCAACATTTCATACTAACAATGCTGCTAATGAGCATAACTGCATTATAACAACAGGCTTAGGAACAAACACGCCATCAATAACAATCATTTTAAGGGTGGCAACTCTGTCAGAGTGCATCATAACGGATATTTCATGAAAATAATCAAATGCCACTTACTCTAACGAGTACATACTTAAAAGAAGCATCATTATAATAGTTATTGAAGACACGCTCAAGTCAATGAGGGTTATTTCTTCTGATATGATATTTAATTTAAAGTGTTTTGTCAGGAAATATTATAATGTAGAGTTTATGAAGCCACTTTAGAGGACTGAATCTGCAATCATTTTCAGACCCATGTTCTCTCATCTCATGCCAATTCCTTCAATGTTTTCAGATTTACACAGCACAAATGTCACAAAGCAAATTTAATTGTGATAAGCAGTGACGGGCATTTAAAAACACTCCTTTGTGAAGCTTTGAAATGTTTGCGAATCATTTGTTTCAAAGCAGTGATTCAGAGCACATATCAAACTACAAAAGATACATGATTTCAGTAAACAAGGCTTTATGTCATAACTGTTTCAAAATATTTAGAAATTTCAATGGTTCTCCACTCTGTGAGCCCATGAACCAGTGTCTATATAGATTTTACCTGATCCCAGATCAGTTTTATCTGCATTTACCTTGTTTTGACCAGCAGTCGTCACCAGTGTGTCGTTTCACGTGCTTTGAAACAGTGAATCATATTTCAAAGCAATTGGTTCAACTGATTCAAAGTATTGTAAAGCTCAGTTCTTATCCTCTCTCTAGTGACTGGTCACTTCACATGTTATTCAGTATTTTCTAGACTAAAGTTAGTCATAGCGAAATTTCAAAGGAAAAAAAGGTTATTGTCTTTTGTCAATAATGTAGCGATATATAAAGCACCGTTTACACAGAACAGATCACATGTTCAAATCAAAGCAGCTTTCCGTTGTCAGTTTGGTGAATACAAGTGACACCTTGAACATTAATGAAATCTGCAAGGGGAACTATTTCACCTTCACATGAAATTGCTATTGAAATCTGATGCGATAAATGTGACCACACAGTCATTGGTTGGGAAATGAACCACATTTTATGACTTTAAGACAAAAAAGACACCCATTTGTTTTCTATTGACTCAACATATATGTCTCAAACCCACACATTTCTCTCCACACTTCACACATCTTTCTCCTCTAGTGGTGTGCTACAAACTGAGGTCTTTTAAAATCACATTGTATTTAGTTCTGCACTGATGTGCACTTGTGTAATCAATGCGAGCACCTTGAGTGTTAGAGGCAGCTGTTTTCCACTGTAGCTAAGAGACGCCTCAGGAGAAAACCCCAAATGAAGACATGTTTGCTTCACTTTTTCATTCCTGTTTTTGGCCTTTTGCTTTTACTACTAAAACTAAAAACTAAAAAGCATTCTGTCGTGTTGGTAGGAAAACCAAAGCAAAAGGAAAGAAAGTAAAAAACTTTCTGGTTTTGCAGAAATTAATGTGGGATGCTACTCGAAAGAAATTTCTGCAGGAATGAAGGAATTTGCTTCTCAAAAGCTTTTTACTTCCACAAATTAGGTCAGATGGAATTTAACCTTGTAAAGCCTACTGTATCATATTTGATACACAAATTTCTAAGGCCTCCAAATTATTAACAAGGTCAAAACTTTACTGAAAACACTAATGTACACAATCTACTACATGTCTTCAGTTTATACTTTCATTAAGCAAGTAAAAGGCCTTTTAATTGTAAAAACATATACCTTCAGGTTGTGGTTCATGTGTCATACAAACCAAAACAAAAAGCGATGAATGAACATTACTAAAAATTCTTTCTTATGTTGTTAATACTTGATTTACAACTGTAAAACTGCTTATCTAGTGACCCTGTTTGACCCCCAATCGTCTACACCATAAAAAAACAATACATACACAACATGATCCTTTTTACATCTTAAAAAGCCTCATGGCAAACTATCCTTCCCAGAAAGGGAAAGTTTACAAAGCAGACTTCTATAAGTGCCATTATCAATAATTAGACCGATCTGCCCTGTAGTCAAATCCCATAACCTGCTGTCTGACGTCAGCTTTTAGGCCCACAAGGAAGAAAAATTACTAATGAGATCCTCCTAGACAGAAATGAGATTAAACCGAGTACTTCTGTTTGAACAGGAGGTTCTAATATGTTTCTCCTGTGAAAAAGACCCCAGTAATCTCACGTGTCTTCTCTAGATTTGAGAAGAGATCTCAAAACCAAAGTATGTGATCAAAAGTCAGATCCCAATATGGGAGAAACTTTTGAAACAAAGTTGATAATTGAAATATAACTGAGAAAGCATTCCTCTGGATGCTGTTCCCAGATCAGTCCTTCCTGTCAGCGATCATATGACCTCTAAAGGACCCATTAACTATAATAAAAGGTGAGAGATGAACCTGACAGCAGTTTTCTCTGTTGCTTCTGGGACGTCTGTAGAGGGAAGCTCATCTGCCAGGATCTCTTCTATTCTGCGTGGATCGTCTGGAACGTCCCTCTGAGCTTTGGCCTTCTCCTTCTTGCACGTCCCACCAGTGAGTGTGTTCCATAGTGCACTCTGAGACTTTGAGCCTGGAAACAAGATGAATCAAAGAAAGACTTACACACTTTGATAAACAATGAACAAATTCCATTCACACTCAAAAAAAAAAATAAAAAAAAAAATAAAAAAGTGTATCTTTAGAGGTACAACAGTTTGTCACTGGAGCAGTAACCTTTGTACCTTTTTACCCCTATAGTGTTCTTAATAGTACCAGAGACAAGCTGTCATACTATTTTTTCAGTATATATCTAAAAAAAAACAACACCGTATATCTTTGTCTGCCACAATATGACAATCTATGATCCCCCTTGCCCCATTTCCCCTTCAATAATATTGCAAATATTACTATTAGTACACTTAATCTCAATTTATTTATTTTCTTTCATATCGTATTGCATTACAACATTTTATTATTATTTGCTTTATTTGTACTCACTTAATATGCACACACAGATATTCTGCAAATATTTTGGCAAATTTAAAAGAAAAATTAAACCACACAATTTTATTTTTGCACCCATTGTGAACACATATATTAACAACAAACAAATCCCATTTGTACCAAAATATGACAATCTATAATACATGAATCCATTACCTATGTTTTGTTACACTATAACATTTTATGATTTATTTTTTGCACTCACTGTGTACACACACACACACACAAAAATGGTTTGCTGAGTTGAAAGCATTTTTTAATCAAAACACTTGAAAATTTATAATGAAATTTCAACATTTTAAGCCATTCCATTACTTATTTAAATGTGTTGTTTTTTTCAAAATTCTAAGACTAAAAATGTACTTAAAGCCTCCTCTTGAGATCCTAATGGCTCAGGTATTGATTCATAGTAAATTATATTGATTTGCTCCCACCAAGCCTGTGCATATCATTATCATTATCATCATGAACTCATGCACTCATAATGTTGTTATTCAGATGTAATCTGACCTCTGAAAAACGTGTTTCTTTGGATCCAGTATTATGCTCAAATTAACTCTTGAGTATCTTGATAGATGCTGCCATCTAGTGGCATTCCCATGTAAAGTGTAATGCCTGTTAAAAAAAAAACATCAGCTATCTGACGGAGTAATAGCAACGACCGATACTGGAGTGAAAAAACTAGTCCCAGACCAAGGCCTGCATGACAGATTCATTCCTGAATTCATTTCTGCAATAATGTAAGATATTCAAGTTTTCACTAGTGTTATTTTAGTATCAATATACCATTATAGTTTTTCTTAATATTTTTTATTGGATTTTTTTCTCTTTTCATTTCAGTTTTAAAGTTTTAGTATTTTGTTGTGTTTTGTCATTTTTATTACTTTTTGCTTTTTAAAAAATGTCTTTCTTAAGTTTTACTTTAGTTATTTTAGTACTTAAAAACTAAACAAAAATGAGAAGTTTTTTATATATATAATTTACTTATGTATTTATTTTTTGTTTCTTTTACTTATAGATAAAGGTAGTTACGTTTTACTGCTTTAATTTTTCCAAAAAGCATTAATATTAGAAGTTAAAAATAAGAATATGTTGATGATTTAATGAACAGAAACTAAGATTACAAAAGTCACATAAAAGTTTCAGAGAATCTGAAAGACTGGTTGAGATATTGAACTTTTGTAAAAGTAATAAATTGTGGATTTGTCTCTGGATCTCTTAGCTGAGATCCAGACCACGTTCATGTGGTCTAGAAAGATCTTAAAACCACAAGATGAAGACTCCAGCTCTGGTAACGATTTTTCCATGCTTTCTAACTAATGAACCTCCATAAGTTTACCATGACTTTTCCAGTCATTTGTGATTAATGGACAGTGTTTTTTAGAAATGGAAGTTTCATTGCCCATTTTTTATAGGCTTGGAAATCATGTTTAACATTCTCTGATATTTCCAGGTTTCCATGACCATGCAAACCCTGTGGTAAAGACATGTTGTAAGTGTTTCTGCAGCACTTTGCAGAATAAAAGCATCTGTTGTATGAATAAATGTAATTGCAAATGTGCTCTTTCTACTTCATTTCAACCCTTCCCTTTTGAATATGAAACAAGATGTAGATTTATACAAAAATTAAATGTAGGTAGGGCAGTGAGAATTTGTTGCTTTCTAAAAAAAATAAATAAATAAACAAACACATACTTACGTGCAAATCTCGCCAGGGGCCTGCTGTTGGTCTCCCCATCCTCATTAGCTACTACAGAGAAAAACACAGAGAGACTGAGTTATATGCTGGCATTTCTCTGTGTTTGTGTCTCTAAAAAACATAAAATACCTTTTTTCGAAAGCTTTTTTCATAGGCTTAGTAAAATGCATCATTAAAAATCTTTTTTTGGCTCCTTTTTTAATGTGTCTTTTTGCATAATGTGAATATAATGAAGCGAGCTGCTGGAAAAGCGTGGAAGGCAGCTTTAAAACGGCTTCAGCCGCTGTTATATGAGCCTTCATTAGGAATCGAAATGGGTCTTGGTCAGTAGGGGACTGGAAGGGTGTTGTTAGTGTACTGTGAGTCACTTCTAGTAAAAAACAACACAAGAACAAGAACAAAAAAGGCAGAGAAAATCAGCATGATCCACAAGAAAGTCTTCGGAGATGCTATACTGAGACAGGGCAAACAGATTTCATTTCTATTTACTTATTTTTAATTTAGAATAACAAACTGCTTTTCCAGATGGAGGTGTTTTTTGCATATTATGCGGGTTGCTAGTGTATTTTATGAGGCTAGTAGGGGTTACAAGTCAAAAAAGTCTCTATGTAAGTCTAATTTTTTTTTTTTTTTTCAGTTATTTGATTATCCACAAAAATCATAAATCCAATCATGCCGCGCAATTAGATTTTTTAGCAATCATAGGCCAAACTGTGTGGGATGAGCTGCAAAGCAAAGTGTAATATCTGGGGCAGTGTTGTTATCGTTATATAAACCTAAAACTGTTAAAAACATTTTCTGTAATTAAAAAAAAAGATATGTAAAATATTCGATGAATAGTTAAAAAAAAAAAAAACCTAGCAACAAAAAGTTGACTAACTGAAATAAACTAGTTTCCAAAGCACCTTTTTGTTTTTGTTTTTTTGTTTTGTTTTGTTTTTTAAGTCATTCACCTAATATCTATATTTTAATAGTTTTTAATATATTTTCTTTTTTTATTTTAAAGTTTTAGCAATTTCGTTGTGTGGTTTTGTGTTTTTAAGTTTGTTTTTAGTTTTACTTATTTTAGTACTAATAAAATATGTTTTTGTTTTTTTTAATATTTTGTTTACATTTTAGTTTTTTAATTTTTTTATGTTTATTTAAAATAATGAAATTTTTAATTTTTTTATGTTTATTTAAAATAATGAAATTTTTATGGTTTTAGTTTTAGTGAATTGCTTTTTGAAGATCTAATATTTATATTTTAATAGTTGATATTTTATATATTTATATTTTATGGTTAAGATACCAAGATTACTAAAAAATAAAACTGAAAAAAATAATAATAATAATAAAAAATAATATAAAATATATATTAAAATAGAAACATTATTTAAAAAAAAAAACAATTAAAAAAAACACAAAACATAAAAAGCTTCTTCAAGATATTATATTAATAAATACAATAATGAAAAAAACTATGTAAATAATACTAAAATAATAACACTGACTTTGGGTTAGTGATTTGAATAAACATCTAAATTCCAAGTATAAGCAATAGTACCAACAATGCATGCATTTGCATCTTATTACACCAACAAGAGTTCAGTCGGTGCATTACTATGTGTGTGGAAATCTAGGCAGGTTCAAAGTATAAGAGATTCTTTAGCTGGTTTATGAGAGCTGCTTCTGTGCATTAAATGTAAAATCACATTAGCAGTCAGAGTCAGGAAAACAAAACCAGTCGATGAGATCTCCTTTCGAGCGCATACACTGTTCGAGCTGGGAAAAATCATAACATGCATTAGTGAAGTAAAACACCACAAGACCCCCATTAAGAGTCATGACATTTTGTCTCAAGACCAAAACACACACACACACACTATGTTTCTCCAGAACGCCACCCATTAAAAGCCCCCAGAGTGACACCGAGGGCAGAGAGGAAGTGGTCACGCTGCTTTAGCCAATCATCATTAAGTTAACAGCGGCTCGTTGTCACGCTCCACTGGACCTGATTGACAACACGTCACACATAATGAGCTCAAAGCACACTGAGCAATTGATTGCTGGACTGCGTAACCATGACGACCGGCAGATGTTTGAAAAAGCCATAAAGCATTATGATGTGAGATTCACTGCTGTGATCTTGCATGGTGATCAGCTAGTTTATCTACAGTATTAAAAGTGCACTGGTTAAATAAACAGTTTTGCACGTAAGGAGCTTCCTTCTATAAATGCATCGAGACAGACAGTAAAAAAGCATCTCACACCTCTGATGTTTCCATCATAACACCTTTCCTGGCCACTGTCCTCCCACGTGGGAGTGTGTTTCTAAGAAAAAACAGCCGATCAACAGGACGATGTGTCTAAGTATGGAAAAATGTACAGTCAGATGTTCATTATCTCAAAATAAACCCCGACAAGGTGATCAGGATCCATCACATTATTTTGAGATAATGAGATGATGACCAGCTCACGAACATGAAATACTGATTTGAGATGAAATTATGTAAGAAGGAAGACATGAAACTAGTGCAACTGTGATGAAACTAGTTGCCTGGGCAATTAAATGGTTAAAATACAAATATTAGATTAATAATTTACAATAAAAAAAAAACCTGACAAAAAAAAAAAAAAAAAGAGTTGGCAACTAATGGAATTAAGTTTAAGCGCTAAAATTTCTAACAATAAAACTGAAATAATAAAATAAAGCTAAACTGAAATATTTTTAAAAATATATTTAAATATTTAAAAAAATAATAATAAGTTACATGGTTCTGAGTTATATCTGATCACGACCAATCAGAACCGAATTTTTTGTTTTTTTATTATTACTTTTTTTATTTATGGGTCAAACTCTTGTGATAAAGTTAAAAACTTATTTTGTTATCATTAGGTCATTGAAATAAAGCTGAAATAAAATAAAACATAAACATTAGGCTAATAATTTAAATTTTAAAAAATTGCAACAAAAAGTTGGCAGTTAATAGAATTACATTTAAGTTAAAGCTCTAAAAGTTCTACAAATAAAACTGAAATAAAAACAAATTAAAGCTAAAATAAAAATAAAGCTAAAAAAGAAATATAATATTAAACATATATTATATTCAATATATATATTTTTTTAAATGGTTTGTGAGAAGTATGAGTATTCTAATAAGCTGTAATAGATGATGGATCCCTACATCCTTGCAATAATCACTTTTAGATTATTCTTTAATATCTCAGTGGTTTCTCCTAGACAGCAATGACATTAAATGGAGAACAAACTGAGACTTATGTTCAAGCTTTCTGCTTTTCTGACTATCACTGTTGAGAAAAACACTCATCTCCTCTAAAGCCATCTCAGCAATGTCTCAAACTGTGCTCAGAAGTCTGAAATGAAAAGTCAGTTATTAACTAAAACCGTTCAAAACTTTTTTATGTAAGTGAACTTGACATCAAATAAAATATAAATAATAAATTAATAACTTAAGATTACAACAAAAACTTGCCTTGGCAACTAACTGAAATAAGTTGAAGTCGAAGCACCAAAATTACTGAAAAAAAATGAAAAACTAAAAAAAAAAAAAAAAATTATGAAATAAACAAATTGAAATAAAAATAAATAGAAACAAAAGGTAATAAAAATGCATATAAGATTTCAAAAATGTAAAAAATAAAATGAATACTGAAAATATAAATATATAAAAAGCTAATTTAAAATACGAATAAATACTATAATAATAATAATAATAATAATAATAATATGTAATCGATGCAATAATAACACTGATTTGGTGTTAGAGATTTGAATAAAAGTCTAAGTATAAGCAATAGTAACAGTAATGCATACATTTGCATCTTTTTTTTTACATCAACAAGATAATGCACACTTCAGTGTTTTCACAACTGCACTCTCTCAAACTGTGCTCTAAAGTCTCGATATGAACTCAAATATTTCTCTTCAAAGTATTCCCTATATTCAAATTAGATTTACAGGCTACATTTCACATTTATTTTAGACTTCTGTATGTACTGTTGTCTTACTGTATAAGAGCCACAAAAGAAACATCAAGACAGACAAAGCTGATACTCGAATGAGAATTCATTAAATCTTATACGCCATGCAAAAACAATACAGTTTGCTCTGAGTAGGTTTGTGTTTGATTGTGTGTGTGTGTGTGTGTGTGTGTGTGTGGGGTCAGGTGCATTTTACTCTGGTTGCTATGGCAGCGTGGAGTTGTGCTCACCTGAAAGAGTCTTTTCAGAAATCAAACACTCACACATCACATCCTGAAATCAACACATCTGTTTGTATAAGCACTGATGCACATCTGCAGCTGTGATACATTTCCATCAAACCCTGATTCTGTCATCTGTTAGTTTCTTACCAATGGTGAAGCTGAAGCCGTCGATGCTGAAAGTGGCACTTCTGCCTTTGGTGAAGCCCTTTTTTCTAGAGTCCGTTTCTGACATGTTTTCTTTCTCTCGTGTTGTATTTCGAGAGTAAATCCCAAAGTTGTGCGCGAATCTCTGGTTCGTCAGATCTCTCTATCCTGACCTGCTCTCACGCTGTACTCTCAGAGGAGAGACACTATTTCTCTTTTTCTATCATTCTCATCCTCTGTCGCTCTCACTGTCTCATTATTTTCTCCCCGACTGAATGCGAGTCCCCTCTCAACAGAGCACTTTGTGTAGCAATGCATAACATAACACACTCTGCCCCTCTCACGTTCTGCGAAGCGCATTTAAAGAAAAAATAAAAAGCAGCTTTTTGTGAGGATGTGCATGTGTGATTTTATCATCGAAATGCAATCAAACCTATTTCAAATAGCTGTGGATTTGTTGAACACATTCCCAGAAATGCATCTAGCTGGGCCAAGGCCGTGAGGTTTATGTGTACTTTGGTAAAGCGTGAATCATTTTCTATTCACTGACTATTGTTTTTTTTTTTTTTTAAAAAAAAGATAGAAAACTATTGAGACGAATAGACAGGTGGAGGCCGAGATGTTATTCGGCTATTGTGCTGAAATAATAGCTGGAGTTTTGGATTTTTTATCTTTTTTTCTGTGTCTAAATGCAGTGGGTTGGACGACCTCAAACCCCTGAGGATTCAGTGACGGTTTAATACGTGACTGTCTAACGTCTGAGGGAATGATTAGAGAGAAGAAGACAATCAGACAGTTTCTTCAGCTCCAAAAAAAAAAAAGAACAACTAAACTAAATCATACAGTATGAAACTCTTCATTGGTCAAATGTAAGCATACTGTATAATCAAAATTATATAATATAAATAATAATATAACTAAAAACATAATTATTAATTAAAAAGTCAATTGTCTTTATTATATATTTAAACTTATTTATATATTTAAAGACAATTGTACATTGTCTTTAAATGTATAATAAAATATTCAACAAAAATTACAAATTATATAAAATTGTATTATTTAAAACAATTCTTAGAAGACAATATATCTGAATACATAAATATTGAGTAGAAGATCATGTATGTCACTGTAAAATTAATATTTATGTATTCCAATATGGTCTCTTCTAATTAATAATAATGTTTTTTAGAAGTAAAAAGTATTAATTTTCAACAAAAATTAGACATCTTATTTACTGGTATATTTATTATTTATTCACTAGTTTTATAAAATATATTATTGTGTGTATCATAAAATACATATATTTAATATTATATATTAATTAATTAATTAGTTAATTTAGGAATTTTTATTAAAATATTAATTCATATTTTTGGAATGTTATTAAAAGAAGTTTCTTTAAATCTCCAGGGCTGCATTTATTTGATTAAAGAATACAGTAAAAACTGTAATATTTATTATTCTATTTTAATATATTTTAGCATTAACATTCATTCCTATAAAAAACAGAAGCCAAGTCTGTAAGATTAATATACAATTAATGTTATAGAATAGAATAGAATAGAATAGAATTAAGCATTATCCACTATACCCACAAAAACTAGTAGAAAGGTGAATTCAGGTCCCATTATTGCTTGCATCAGAGAGTCACACATCTGGGAAACGGTCCTTCTTCTCCAGATAAAATAAGATATTATTCATAGCTTTAATGAATGCATATGAAGATGGTTGTTGATTCGGTGTGATGTTTAGTAGCTGAGATTCTTATAGTGGCAAGCAAATCTTATCTGGTCTTTCCTGAAAGAGCTTTAATGAGCTTCCAGTCATCGCTGAAGTTGTGAGCTTATTTGTGTTTGTGCGTGAGGTCAGCTCATGTATATGATGTCTCTATTGTGAATGCTGGTCACTAGGCAACCAGCCAAGGCTTTTTTCCACAGCACTGAAGAGATCCTGAGGTTACTGTAATGCAATGTACTGGACAAAAGCTGGAGCTCATGTTCACTGTGAACATAAACAATCCACACTAACTGTTTATTTCTAGTGCTTATGGTCTGTGTTGTGTGTGAAAAATATATGTTACCAGTTTCTGTGTGGTGTGCAGTATGAAAGATGCACTGTTAAAAAAAAAATAATAATGCTTTTTCGATGTTGTAAATAAAACAAAGAATTCTGCATGTTTCATTGAAAATTTTCATGTTCAAATGCAATGTCTTACTTGCTATTTCTTTGTAATTAATTGGGCAATTAACTATCAGTTTTGAGTTGAAATTGTTTCAACACCATTTTTTTAGTGAATACAAATTTATTAGTGAAAACAGTTATTTCTGAAATCTGCTATAGAAAAAAAGGATACTGTTTAAATTAGAAAAAAAAGTGTTAATAAGTGTTTGTTTTTAGTTCTAACTGGAACAATTATGCTAAAGAGCGCCTGCCATCATTACATTAAATATTAATAATTAATAATAAACAACAATAATCATCATAACTAATATATGAAATAAAATAAATAAATAAATGTATAACATATGAAAATGCTCATATATATATATATATAATACATTATTTATTTTTTTTATCTTCTACTTTTTTCCTTAGCTTTACTTATTTAAAGTCATATATGTAGCTATGTACCAAGAGCTCCTGAAAAACCACATCAAATACCTCGCGTGTTTGCGCACACTTGGCGAATAAAAGCTCATTCTATTCTATTCTATTCTATTCTATTCAAGTGTAACTGGGTTACTTGTGCATGTCCCTTTTCTAACCACAAGAGGGCGACAACGCTCTTAATTATAGCCGATCGAGACTCGTCAGCGTTTACACATATTGACACACCAGCGCCTCTCTGCTTATGATACATAATCAGCATATGTACATTAGAGCGTAAATTAGTTAATTGGTGTGTGAACATCAGTTTGAACAAAGCAATCATCATCAGAGGCCGCGCGCGCTGTTCCCGCGCCCGTTACCATGGCAACGCACACCGGTGATGTCACCGACAGAGCGGAAATGAGCTGAAATCACATGAATGTTAATTTAAAAGATCAAATGATCTTTTACTGATGGATATTAACATGAAATCGCTAACGAGATTCGGTTCTGATTCTGAAAAAAAGAGAGAGAAAATTAGCATATAGCAGCCTACTGTAAGACGAATAAGGGTTATTTGCTAATATTATTATTCGCATTATGAATAAAACGGACAGTCAGTAACACAAAATTACTGTCAAACTCGTACTTTTGTTTTGTCTCATTCTGCTTTTGGCTTATTTTATATTTAGTAGGCTATTTTTCTTTTTAACTAAAAATAATTTCAAAATATTCTAACCAATTTCAACTTCACTTTTTAAATCATACAAGGTTCATCTGAATAAGGTCAGTTTAATATCATTTAAGTTGAAATGACTTGTTGAACCAATTTGCTTATATAGGCTAATGGGATGGCAGCAACTGGACTTAAGTTTTTAAGTTGTAGTGAGTAGATTTTTTACAGTATAGGCCTAGTTGAAAAAAGTTGAAGTTTTTGTACATTTTATTTGTATTTATCAACATTATGATTTTAACGTGGGACAACCCCAGAAACGACCAACTCCATTTGCAGCACATTATCTAGGGAACTGAATGAGACACCATAATTTTAACACAATGATAATTTTGATATTATTTATTATTTGGCTTCTATTTCAATTCTGCCATACAAAGAGTGCAAATGATATCACTTTTATGAAACATCCCATTGGGATTTATATTATGAATATTGTCAATATGATGTTCAGGGGGCCCGGAAACCATAGCGGCACCCCTATGAACAACTACCAAAAAGAGATGTAAATTCTTTGGCAGAGAAAAAAAAATTTAAAAAAAGTTAACCCTAAAGAACATTTAGTTACTTAAAGGGTACATGAACTACCTTTTTTTTTTTTTTTTACACTGTTCTCTGAAGTCCACTTATAATGTCATCAAGATTTTTACATCAAAAAACATTGTAATTTAGAAGAAATATGCTATTTTCTGTCCTGTTTTGACCCCCCTCATCAGAACACTCTGTTTGAATAGGTGCGGCGGACTGTAGACTCAGAAGTAACGCCCACTGCTATGAACAATTGTGTGTGTTTGACAGCCTACTTCCTTCATAGATGGACGCTGCTGTGATTTAGTTTAAAATGCATTAATACATATCAAACGATCTGTAATAACAGACAAAGCAATAGTGACCACGTAACGTAATAAAAACAGTTACTCAAACTTGTGTGGTGTGACATGACTCGGATCCAATTTATTCAGCACAGCATCGTCTTTTAGTTTCAATCTTTCTGAAAATCCCGCATCGAATTGCCATGTTTGTAAACAAATGCACAGTAAAATGAAATGAACAAAGGACCAAGTTCTTATTGATTCGGTCTGGATCTTCATTAAAAATAAAGTTCATCCACTCTTTCCCAACGTTGGGATCAGAAGGAAGGCAATGCAAAGACTGTTTTTCCACAGCTTGGCACTGCACAGCGTCTTGTTGTCTTCAGAGCTATCTTTATCGTTTTGTTTCTGCGTAGACCTGCACGTTCGCCTCTCTCGTAAACACTACATGCGCAAATCGGTGGGCGGGGCTAAACTGGCATCGCTGTAGAAACAGGTGTTGATCATCTTCTGCAAAGGCAGTGTTCACACTAGTACATCATAGAATAGAACATTCAAATAGCTGTCATTTTGGCAGACTGCCTTCAATAAAAGCTGTTTTAAGACTAACAAGAAAGTTTCAAGTTCTCAAACTTACAGGATGTTTTTATAGTACAATAATCTGTCAAAAGATCAAAAGAATTTTGATTTCTCAGTTCATGACCCCTTTAAACTTTCACAGAATTATGAAATTAAGTTACTGTATTTATTGTTTTATATAATTTTTGTATAATGCCACTGCCAGTTTTAGTAATTAAAAAAAGTTTGAAAATGCAAGTCACAATCTGTGGTTGTACCCCGTCTGTTCACACACATCACTCATTATTTAAAGAACAAAGCCCTAATTATTCATAGCAGGTGTCCGTCTCATCCTCAGACATGCAGGAACGACACAGACTGCTTGAATTGAAATTTGACAGGCTACATAATGCACTCCTAAAAATAAAGCTTTCAAAAGGGTTTTTTTTTTTTTTTTTTTTTTTTTTTTTTTGCAGCAATGTCTTAAAAGAACCATTTTTGGTTTCCCAAAAAACTTTTCAGTGAACAGATCTTAAAAGAAGCACTTTTTTCTTAGTGTAAAGAATATTTTTATAATCTAAAGAAGGTTTTTTTTTTTTTTTTACTATAAAGGGAAAAAAAAAAATAATGGAAAGTTTCCATGGATGTTAAAGGTCTTCATGGAACCAAAGTCGGCAATGAAGAACATTTATATTTAAGGGTGTCCTGTAAAATTTGGACTCGGGACACCTTATCACACCTCCAACTCTTACAACATAGCACAGAGCTACTGGTGTTTTGTTTTGATCTAAATGTAACATTCAGTCACTGTGTTGGTTGGTGTCTCCCCACCTGTGACTCTCTTGAGATGCAACGCTGTAGAGGGAAAAAAAACCTGAACAACTCAGTGCCGGGGCCTCAGAGAGCTCAGCGGGAGACTTTACTGACGCTGCTTCATGGTAACCATGAAACATAGAGCTACAGGTGATATTTTAGTCACCCTCGAGGGTCGCTTCTTCCTTTAGCGGTCAGGTGAAAAGGGGAAGTGGGATATAACAAAAGGACTTAACTTGAAACAGGCCTAAAAAGTCACTTAAAAGACATTATTTTCTTTATGTATAATATTCATTTTTATATTTTGTTATGATGAGGTCTTCATTTTTGCATATACACTACCATTCAAAAGTTTGGGAAAGAAAAATAATTTTTTAAAGAAATTAATTGAAATCAGGAAGACAAATAAATGTTGTTCTTTTGAACTTTCTATTAGCTGAAGATTGCTGAAAAAAAATTCCACAAAATATTAAGCAACACAACCAATTTCAACATTAATAATAATAATAATAATAATAATAATAATAATAATAATAATAATATGTTTCTTGAACAGCAAATCAGCATATTAGAATGGTTTCTGAAGGATCATGTGATGCTGAAGACTGTAGTAATAATGCTGAAAATTCAGCTTTGCATCACATGAAAAATTATATTGTAAAATGAAAACAGTTATTGTAATATTTCACAATATTACTGTAGTTAATGTATTTTTTTAAATAAATGCAGCCTTGGTCAGTATAAGAGACTTAATTCAAAAACATTAAGAAATCTTACAGACTTATCTTATAAATGTACTAAATAAACGTTTATGTATACATTTTTTAATAGCAGACTGAAATCATAAAAATAAGCTTGCATGGTTATGTCCATTTTAGATTTGTGTAAAAATCCATCTCTGAAAAACACTTGTGCTATATAAAGCATCACGAGGGCTGTTATTCTAACATCAAAGAGTTCAAACATAAAAAACACGGATCTGGACCCTTCAAAAGAATCGCAGCGGCGCATCATTGATCATCCCATTATGAAGCGTTTTTCTCATCCGTTCCGCAGAAGTGCCTGAACTCTCTAATGTGCAGATAAATGGCCGCTATCACCCCCGTTTTTGACCCAAAATGAGCAGACACCTGTTTCCCACCCGTCTCATGAAGGCATGTGGTGAAATTCCACAATTACCTAATAGAGCCAGATGAATACAGTGAACCCCAAAAGAGTATCTGGACACTTCAGCTCACTTAAAATATATATTAATGTTGAAAAAATAAAATATGAAAGACAATCATAACTTATAGAACATATCTTATTATCTTCACCCCAAAAAAAATTTATGTATATATATATATACAAACATGAATCAGAAATTTGCGAGTTGTGATTATCCATGCATTTTCATTACATTTTCAACATGTTTTTTTCAGAAAAGGTCAAAGGTCAAAAACGTATTGAACTTGTCACACAAGGGTCCAAAACTGTCAGAGTATATATCACTGTTGATGAAGAACTCACTTCTTGACCATTAAAGTACATTTTTTAAAGTATCATTGATAATATTTTTTTTAAATCACTGCTTATTTAAAATATAAATTATTTATTATTATTTTTTAAATAACTAAGACTTCAAAAGCCTTAAGCCCCACAAAAATATTAAAAATGTATATATTTTAATTTATGAATTAAATCTTTCAGAAATTGGAAATATTTTCAGCGTAAAAACATCATTTTGATACAAATTGTTTTCTGAATAGTCCAGATATTTCTAAAAACTAAATTTCACTACTTGTTAAGAAAAAAAGAAAACTATTTCAGCCTTTAAGAATTTTTACAGTTACAGGTCAGACATGATATGAACTGAACTGTCAATAACAAAACAATAACTGTCACATTACCCTAAAAGTAACTGTAAAACCTGAGTGAAAAACTCTTTTGGAAGGATTCTATTTTGCTTTGGTTTGATATTTTGATATGTAACCTTTATAAACGTCTTAAGGCTCCAAGTAGGCTACTTCTAGTTTTGGGGCTGCCGTAATTAAAACAATTATAACAAAAACATAAACCAAACAATTCCGCTTTGCTTTAATCCACTCCCTAAATCCACCTTCATAAGGATATGACTGAAGACAGAAGCTGACAGAAACTCACCTGTAGCAGATGCAGGAGCTTGTGGCGTGTTTGCTCTGGAGGCTCCGGTTGTTTTCCGCGCCGGCGGTTGTTTACCGGACCCGCTCCGCGTTTTCCCGTCCGGCTCTTTCTGCGGCTCCAAACCCACTTTGACCAACGTGTTGCGAGACCTGGTGAAAGCTGAGGTCACTGAGCCCATCTCTGCCAAGCAGCCTTCAGCTGACTGACCGTCTGCTCTGGAAACACGGTCACACACTCCATGACTCGGATTCAGACTCTGTCATTGCTGTGGCGTCCTCATTAAATGATATGATACGAAGTAAACCGTGTCCTCTGAGCGGTGAACGTGTGCTGATACACCTTCCTCGCATTCGGTTCGGTCTATCTGGAAGTCATTTTGTCAGCCAGAAACGAAGAAACCAGCGGAAATCTCCTGTGCGCTTTCCCGAGGGAAGCCGTCGTCACATGAATAAAGTTAGTTTGGCAAACACGAGTCTCTGGGGTCGAGAGAGTTGAAAACAAGCATCTGTAATTAGTCTGTCAAGTGTATCACAGTAATGAAATCCGACATTGGCGAGCTGCGAATATACAATTACTTTCACAATTAAAATAATAGGAAATAATATTTATAAAGGGGGTTTAACAATGGAAATCAACATTCTCCATTAGCTCAGTAGCACGTTTATAGCCTACTTTTTGTTTGTTTGTTCACAGTTTTGCTTTAACAAAAAATATATTTCAAAAAAATGTATCAGAAATAGGCTATATAAAATTCTGGCATCATTTCATGACTTAGCAACCATTGTTGGGGGTAACAAGCAATGCGAGTTACGTAATCAGATTAGCCTATTTCAAGCAATTAGTAAAGTAAAGAATTACTTTTTAATTTACAAGAAAAAAATATCTTCAAAATTTCTGAATTACTTTTTTGAAAATTTATAAATTCTAGATTTTCAAAAAAGTAACACTAGTTAGGCTACTTTTCCCATTTATTGAATGGCAGCTGAAATGTGATATCACTTGCACAAAAACAGATTCAGTAGGCCTATTTCTCATAATTAATAAAGACGTGAAATGCAAACTCAGAATATGGTGTAAACATGCAATAATAATGTTCAATAACACAAATATTCTTTAGGTATTTAATTCTGATTTATTAACCAGTGTCTGCAGCTGACCTTTGATGATAATTCAACCATACGAATAAGCAAAAATGACTTTAAACATCACATTTGTGTTTCATTGCTGAAGTAAGAGTGTTGTTTCTTTCTTCTACTGTGTCCTATACTTCTGCAATTCAAAATGATAGCACTGCAGAAAGGTTTGTTTGAGGTGCTCTTTACTCAGTTCACTTTCACAAGCCCATGAAGGCCAAATGAGAAAAAGTCATGCAAAAGTAACACATTACTTTGTATAAAAGTAAGTTACTTTTTTAGGGAGTAACACAATATTGTAATGCATTATTTTAAAACTGGTAGCAACCATACATTTCTCTATTTTCGTTCTCATCCCTGATGCAAAATTCAGTTTGATAGCTGGTTTCTAGCTATTACTGGTCATAAGAGATCCATTTACTAATAAGTAGTTGACCAACATGTTACTAACCAAGCTGACCACCTTAAACTGGTGTGATCAGCTGGTAGCAAGTTTGTTGCTGGCCAACGTTGCACTAACGTATTTTTAAGTTTTTTTTTTTTTTTTTTTTTTTTTGTAAAAAGTAAAACGATTCAAGTTTGCTTCAATTGGCCAGAGGATGCATGAGTACCTGTTGTCTGAAATAACTGACGTTGAACCTATGAATATGTGAAAACAAGTGTAAATGAGATGTGACAACTGACAAATGGGTAGATTGTAGAACATAGCAACTTAAAATTCAGTTTGTCCATCACACAAAGCAGTTGTATGGCTTTGGACGACTCAAAATGTGGTGGATGAGTTGTATGGGCTACTTTTATGATACTTTTTTGTAGTTTGACAGGCCTTTAATCACTGTCTTCTCTCCCTGAATTAATAAGTAGCATGGACATTCTTCAAAAATTTTCCTTTTGTATTATACACAGAAGACAGTCATATGCATTTGGAATGACATGGGGTAAATTATTTTCAGGTGAGCTATTCCTTTAAAAATGCCATTGGGTTATGACACCAAACACATGAGTTCTCGGTGTGCTTCCCTGGGAGCGAACAGGAACTTGAACACTCGTGTCCAGGGAGTACAAATCTCCATCACTGGAACAAACAGACAAGAACACACATCCTGTCCCACGTGAACCGCTAATAGAGGACACGGATGCTCCTCACTGAGAGAAGCACCTTGTTTAGAAAAGGTCCATTAAAACTTGAGGATGCTCCTATTCTCTGGTCCACAAGATGGCATTGATGGGCTTCAAACCCAAGATCAGGAACAGAGTAATAAATTTACTTTGTAAAAAATGTAATTTGTTTTTTGCACAATAATAATAATAATAGCCCATGGAAGAACATTCAGACAAAGAATGAGGTTCTTTGTACCCTTCTTTGATTGTTTTTATTGTAGCATTTTGCTTAAAATCACATTGGCTCAAAAATGCTATTTGGAAGATAAATGCAGGTTCAGACAATAAAAAGATTCACAGTATGCTAAAGGTCATGCTGTTTCTGTGCTTGTGTGTTATTTCCTCTATAGGCTCAAATACTTGTATCTTTTGGCAGACGTAAAGGCACTTTGAAGCAGGTTATTGTGGGTTGTTCACATTAGATTTAGTTGATAGTTGGGATACAGAAAGTTGCTGCAGTTGGTTGCTTGCAGTGGATGATAACAGTTGGAGATTTCCTTCATCACTCCAGGTCATCGTGGTTCTGAGTGGACTCATTGATCACCTTAATGGAAGAGAAGAGTGAAATTGTTCATGAGAGACCCGAATGAAATCACAGACTTAAAATTAGATTAGATTTATTTCAGGTTCACTGTAGAAACTTACTTAATATTGTAAATTATGTAGGGATTCATAAAGATCATAGAGATGTCAATTACAAAAGATAAATAAAACAATAAAATTATGGGGAAAGTGCATAATTGTAGTGCAAATTAGCAACATGCACAATTTACACAATTCAAATTAATCCTATAATATGCTTCATTTTCTAAGTAAAAAGATTTTATTTTATTTTATTTTATTTTATTTTATTTTATTTTATTTTATTTCTCTAACCCTTATTTATTTTATTTTGGAGTTGTGACCTGACAACTATTTTGGCTTTTCAAAACTTTTTACATCTTAATAAGCATAACATAATTAGATTTTGGGGAAAATGTGCTTAATTGTCAATAAAATAATGTCACACTGGAAAAACTTGCTCTCACATGCTTAATTTTCTGAACAATTAAAATAAAAAATAAATAAATAGGAAAATTAGCATTCATTCATTCATTCATTCATTCATGTATTTAAATATATATGTATGTATGTTGTGACCTGGACATGTTTTTGTAAAATACACCCAGTAAGTGATGCACTCAGTGTTGTTTCAAACCTTTTTACTTCTTAATAATCATAAGACTGTGTGAAATACTGTGGTAAGCATACACATACCTGTCCATCTCTGGTCTCAATGGTCTTAATGAGAACTTTCTTTGTAAATGTATTTTCAATAACAGGCTTGGACTCAAGCATCGTTTCTGTCAAAATGCAAAATTATCTTCAATTACAAACACATTTTTATATGTTTCATTATGATATGTATTGGAGACTTGATGTCTTACCTCTCAGACTGAAGGAGGAGAAATTTGGAACAGGGGTTGAAATTCTACATCCAAGAGAATAAAGAGTAGCATTATTTTATAAAACATAATAACATGTTGCTTCAACCCAAATTAAACCATGTCCATGAAACGGCAGCATCTCAATAAATGAATTAAGCCCTAATGTACTAAAAGTGTTCACCTGCTCTCCTCCCCCTCCAGAAGTTTCCTGTAGGTGGCGATCTCGATGTCCAGGGCCATCTTGACGTTGAGCAGATCCTGATACTCATGCAGATGTTTTGCCATCTCGTCCTTCATGTTGCGTATGTCCTCCTCCAGCCGAGCGATATTGTCCTGGGAACTCGATGACTGCATTGCAAAGTTCTCCTCTATCTCCCTCATCTGACGCTCCAGAGATTCATTCTGCATTATTTACATAAAGAATAGATTTAGAATACATTATCCAAATTGTTACTGATGTGTTCCAAATCGTTACTGATCTGTTCATACAAATATTAAATATTAGTTCCAAGCAAAAAGTTAAATAAAAAAAAATAAAAAAGTTAAATTATTATTATTATTTTTTTTAAGTAAATAATATAATATGTCTGTAAACATGTCTGGGTCACAACCACAAAACAAAACTAAAATAAAATAAAATGTTTCTATTCAGAATAATATTTGAAATTTTAAAATTTTAATCGTTATTCAGAAAACAGATAGATAGATAGATAGATAGATAGATAGATAGATAGATAGATAGATAGATAGATAGATAGATAGATGTTAATGTCCTAAAATGTTTCTACTCATTTTAATATTTCTAAAAATATTTGAAATATTATTATTGTTGTTATTATTATTATTTAGAAAATTTATATTTGTTATTTATAATTTGTTGCTTTGCATGTCATTATAAAATTTGTCTGAGCACAATTCATTTTTCATTCTAAGCATTGCTGCAAGAGGCACTATAGCAGGTATTATTATAAATTATCTTCTTCTGCTGTCAGTTGTCTCTTTCAAGTCAACTACTATCATTGTAGAGCATCTGTTTGAATAGAAAGGTTAGTTAAACTGTCAGTTTGTCATGTTTATAGCTAGCTGTCTGAATAATAACCCATCTGGTTTAATGGCACAGGAAAACTCTATGGCACCCTTGAGTGCTGAGGTTTGTTGTTACAGACACAGTCTTCACATTTCTGGCCAAAGAATAAGTCTAACTGGTAATTGTAAGATGCTTACGGTTCCCTTGAGCGCGTCCACCTCGCAGGTGAGCGCTTGCACCTGACGCCGGTACTCATTGGCCTCCTGCTTGACCAATCGCAGAGCTTCATTACTCTTGTTGGCCGCTTCTGTCAGGTCAGCAAACTGGCAGTGAAGGAAGACACAAGTTAACAAAGGAGGGCAGAGGTTGTAAACAGGAAGAAGAACTAAACTAAAAGTGACTAAACATAAAAGTGATTTTAATGAACAAGGGCCCATTATTATGACTTGCAGAAAAAAAATTAGTAGCAAAACAGAGATAAAAAGGAACCCGAAGAGGAGAATAAATGGCTCATGAATAAATGGTGAAAAGGCTCATGTTAAATACCTTGGATTTGTACCAATCCTCCGACTCCTGGATGTTTTTGGTTGCCAGGTTCTCATACTGCAGTCGGACGTCTCTCAGAGCAGCTGTCAGATCAGGTTTGGCCAGGTCCATATCCACCTGCACCTGCTGGCCCTGGATCTGTGCCTGCAGCTCAACCAGCTCCTGCAGACAGACCGAGAGATTCCCATGTAGTGCTTTCTGAATAGCTTCTGTCATCCTCCTTTTTTTTGTGTTGTGTGATCATACAGATAGAGCTAAATATTGACATTTTAAAGGGGACATATGATGCGATTTCAAGTTTTCCTTTCTCTTTGGAGTGTTACAAATTGTTTGTGCATAGATAAGATCCCTAAAGTTGCAAAGACTAAAGTCTCAAACCCAAAGAGATATTCTTTATAAAAGTTAAGACTCGTCCATGCCCTCCTAAAACGGTCTACGTCACTGTGTGGGTTTATTTGCATAACACCGCACAAATGTATACACAAAGAAAGAGGGCGTATTTTGATCAGTGTAGAGTAGTGCTTGTTGTTTGTCGTTTCTCCGATCACAAATGCAGACATGGTAATGTTTACGAGGCACGATGCAGCGTGACGCGTAAAAAAACAGTATATGTCATTATAATCAATAATTATGTCCTCACTGAATGCAACAAATGCCTCGTTTATATTTGTTTTTGCCTTGTCGCGCTGGGACACGGCTTCACAATATGGTAAGGGGCGTAACATTTTCGTCACACGTTTGAGGTATTCAGCCAATCACAATGCATTGGATAGCTGGCCAATCAGAGCACACCTCGCATCTCAGAAGGATGAACTTTGTAAAAATTCGACGCGTTTCAGAAATGCGGGGCGTAGAGGAGCAACAAAAATGTACAGTATGTGGAAAATAATGTTTTTTGAACCTTAAACCGCATAAACACATTGCATTACACCAAATACACAAAATAATGTTCTTTTTAGCAACGTTATATGACCCCTTTAATATATGTAATTAATATATGCAAACAGTTTTTAGCACACAAACGTTTTAGCACACAAAATCTCCAAGAAACAAAAGTCATCCATCCTGTTTTTTGATTGTGACTTCATTTAAATTTTGGTTTTCTGAACCCACCTCAGCACCCTAGAAAAAGATCCTTGGACTTTTTGTTAGGAACATAAATTATGATAATAAATTATAATAATTATTTATAATAAATAAATTATTAATTGATACTATTATTAATTTATTATAATATTTTACTTAGTTTTATATATGCATAATACAGTTTTATGATTGTAAATTAGACATTAAAAAGTTGTTAACATTTTACACGATTTTATTTTTTATAGTGACTGCAAATTAGACAAAGAAAATTGTGAATTTTTACATATTATGATAATTAAAATAATAATTTTAAATTTTATTATAATAATTTGAATTAATTTATATATACTTAATACAGTTTTATGAATACAAATTAGACAAAGATAACTGTATATATTTTACACTTACTTCTTATAATAATTAAATATATATAAAATCGAAATAATTATTACTTCTTTATGATAATTTTATTCAAATAATTTACATGATACAGTTTTATGATTGCAAATAAAGAAACCTGTAGAAAATTGTACGCAATTTTACACAATATTTAACAAATTGTTATCATAAAAATGTAATTCAATTCTAAATTTACATTTTTTAAAAGTGCAAAAAAGGTTTCAAAAAGGTTTGTCCATGTAAATATCTTAAACAGACTGATTTCCTACTCTTAATGCCAGTGATCAGACTGTTGCTGTCAGTTCAGTTTGAAACTAACACTAACTGACCATGCAGATTTATTTAATGGCCTTGAAATGGTCAAATATTAGTTGATTAATCCATCACTAGTTGAGAGTGTGACGTGGTAATTAGATGCATTTATCTGTCATTAAATGCCTTTTAAAGCAGAAAGGAAGCTGTGTATCTTACCTCATCATGGAGATTTTTGAGGAAGGCAAGTTCATCCTGAAGAGACTCCACCTTCCTCTCCAGATCCACTCGAGCAAGAGCAGCATTATCCACATCCTGCAAAACATTAATATGACACAGTATTGAGCACACATGCACAGAAAGTACACCGTGAAGAGGTCTTTGTGTTTTTAATGAGTATCTGGGCCAGGCACAATGCCCTGCAGTCTGTGTGGCACCATTCGGATGTCTGCTGACAAGACTACCACAGCCTGCATTAAAACCATGAATAAACAGAGGCTTTAACACTCAGATTGTTTTTGTGCTTGACACATGCTCTTTCTCACACACACACACACACGTATCCAGACATTCCTGCCCTTGGCAGCCGGTTCAGTCACAACAGTTTGCTTTGTCAGGGTCTGCTGATCTGCTGGAAGAGCAATCAGCAGAGATGGAGATTTCCCAGCGCTAATGCCAGAAACAAAGACATTCAGCTCTGAGCCTGACATGCCACACTGAGCCGTTTCTCAAACACTGACCCAAACCAGAACCGCTAGCAGGGAAATATAGCTGCAAGCAAAAGTTAGTTTGGTCATAGTACACCCTGTGGAGATTTTGGAAAATTTAGTCCAATGATTATTAATAGATTCATCATTATTTTTAACTTTATAAATTTCTGTTTACCATTAGAAAGCATGGGGTCGGTAAGATTTTTAATATTTTTGAAAGAAGCATCTTATGCTCACCAAGGCTGCATTTATTTGATCAAAAATGCAGTAAAATCAGTAATATTGTGAAATATTATTACAATTTAAAAATAACTTTTCTATTTGAATATATTTTACAATGTAATTTATTGTTGTGATGCAAAACTGAATTTTCAGCATCATTACTCCAGTCTTCAGTTTCACATGATCATTCAGAAATCATTCTAATATGTTGGTTTGCTGCTCAAGAAACATTTCTTCTTATTATTGTTATCAATTTCGAATATTTTTGTTGAAACTTTTTTTCAGGATTCTTTGATGAGTAGAAATGTCAAAAGAAAAGCATTTATTAATGAATTTGAAACTGAAGTCTTTTGAAACATTATAAATGTCATTACTGTCACTTTTGATCAATTCAGTGCATTCTTGCTGAATAAAAGTATTAACTTCTTTAAAAAAACAAACAAACTTTGAATGGTAGTGTAGACAATTATTGTACTATTTTAAAAATGCGACTTCACTTCTCTTGCATCTCTCTGTGTGCTCAATCATCCATTCAGATGCAGAAATTACACTATGTTATCAATTCATCTCATCCTACGTTGCTCAAATTTTTACATCTACATCCTGAAAACTTCACCCAAGGGTCAAGTGTTGCAACATGTATTACCATACCTCAGAAACTGTTAACAGAAGTTGCAATACCATCTTTAAGTATCTGCATCAGCAAAGGCCTCATGAAATAATTTCCTGCAAAGTTGCTGGTTTTTTTTTATGCCTGGTCCATCTACTGTAACTGAATTATTTACCCTTCTAGTAGACTCTTACTGCAGATTCTTTAAACACTGTCATTTGAAAAAAAAAAAAGTTGAGGTTATATGTTTCTCAAAACCATTAGTTATAAAGATGTTTTACTTGTCTGTAACTCCTCATGTTGTTCTCTGCATCTTCTCGCTGAAGAATCTCATCCTGCAGTCTGGAAATGACAAACGTCAATAAAAAACAGTCAATTTTCAAATATATTCTAATGCAAAATACTTTCTGATATAATTCTTTAAAATTAGTTTCACTTTGCATAGTTTATTAATTATCACACTACTATAGTCCCAAGAAGTATTTAGACACTTGAAATGATTTCATAACATTAGATCACAAATCATAAAAAATGGTATGTGCAAACAAATGATGTTGGACATCCACATAATTTCCAAATATGTTTTGTCTTCATTCTGGACAGGGTGCATCAAGGCTAAAGGCCCCTGAGTTAAAAGGGACTATTGATTTTATATTTTCCAAAACACTAAAAAGCAAACACTGCCACAACACTTTCCTAAGCACTGGTCTGTCACTACACTGCACAGTTATCCTGACTCATGAGGTCACTGTGTGCAGTTACAAAAATTAACTGAGGTGAATTAATTGATATTTAATAACTTTTAAATGATAATTTGTTGCAAAGTATTGAATGGTTACTAAAAGAAGAAAAATTAGGAGTTTATTTTACATGAACACTTTTTTATATGCATAATGCTTTTATTATTTTGAATGAGAATTGCTTAATTTGTTACCTAAAAATAAATTGCTATCGCAAAAGTATTTGCATATAATGAGAAATTTTGCAAGATCACTGTTGCACCTAGAATGGGATAAAAGAAAAAAAAAAGATTTTGAATTAAAACAGCTTATTCAATAAAAGCGATGTTTTTCTCAAATACTTTGCCCCCAAAACAAGTACTTTTTGCTTTAAATGTTTTTTTAATCTATTCTTTTTTAAACTTCCTTTTTTGTGAAACGTTTTGCTGAAAGTGTTTATATTTAACATACTTCAGATAATATTTGGTTTGATATTCAATACGATCTAATGCAATGCATTCATAATTTAACATATTCAAAAGTGCATGAATGAATACTTTTTGGGAGCCACCCCTGCGAACAGAGAACATTCTTAAAGCATTCTGGTAAGGTTCTCTCAAAGTTATGAACAAATGTTCTTCCAGTCATGGTAATAAAACATTCAGTTAACGCTATCTTTAATAATGTTCTCAATATGTTAGCAGAAAAACTTTATATATAAGCTACATAGTTTTGTAATTCTTCAGAGTTTCATAAACTTTTAGTTGTTGTTCATGTAACTTTTTTTTAACTAGGCTACCTGTTTCAGAACATTCAGAGAACATTCAAAAAGTAACTTTCCTATGAATGTTTAAAAAATGGAATGTGTTCCTAATTCCCTTAAATGTTTCCTTTGCATAAAAACAGTTTAACTTTTTTTTTTTTTTTTACTGGATTTTTTTTTTTTTTTTTTTTTTTTTAAGTTTACAGAAAACACAGAGAAATGTTGTTTTCATAACTCAATGGGAACATTAGAAAAACGTACTTATATTTTTGTTAGCTGCCTGGAACTGTATGGCAAGTTTCTCTCAAAGTTAAACAAACGCCCTTCCAATAACGTTAATAAAACGTTCACTCAAAACGTTAGTACAAAAACTTTACTTTTTTTTCAGAAACGTTTTAGTTGGACGTTCTTCAAACATGTTTTTGAATGTAACTACTTGTTCCAGAATGCTCAGGGAACTTTCAAAAAAGAAAAACGTTTTTAAATTCACAGACAATTCTTAGAACACATTTTTATTACTTCTCTCTGAGCAGCTCTAAATCTTCTGCAAGGTTGTCTCGCGTCACTTCCACGCGTGCTTTCTCCGTGGTGAGCTGGTCCACCTGGCGCCTCAGGTCGCGCATCTCCTCCTCATACAGATCCGTGATGCGCGACGATCTCTGGCCCCGCAGCTGCTCCAGCTCCGCGCACAGGATCTTGTTCTGCTGCTCCAGGAAACGCACCTTCTCGATGTAACTGGCGAAGCGGTCGTTCAGCGACTGCATCTGCGCCTTTTCATTCAGCCGGTTCGCCTTGAATTCCGTATTTAGGGCGTCCGAGAGGTTAAAGTCCAGGGTCTCAGAGGTCAGTCGTGGCATCGCCGCGCTGCTTCGGACTCTGAAGCTCTTCGACGCGTAAATGACCGGAGCCGAGGAGACGCCGAAAGACACCCGAGAGCGCACGGAGCCGGAGGTCTGACGGCTGGAGAACGAGCTGCTCCGGCCCACATCTCCAAAGCGCTTTCTGTAGGAGGAGGCAGACATCACGAACTTCAGAAGTTGTAACTCAGCGCACCGTTTCTCTCTTCAGGAACTGTCCCAGACGGGGAGAGATAGTCCGAGAGGAAGCATCATTTATAGTCAACTCATTATGCAAATCACATAACGGTGCTGGAGGATTTGAGTGACACTAACAGAGCCCTATGAGACTGAGAGAGTTTCTAGAGTAATTTTAATGCTCTCCGCCTACTGAGAAAATAAATTAATGGAATTAAAGGAGAAACGAAATGACAGAAATGTCCTTTTTAATATAGCCTAATGGCATTTTGAAATTTGATAGATTTGAAACTACCACTTATTTCACCAAATCCAAACATAGGCTATATTTATTTGTTTGTTTGTTAATTAAATATTTTAAAAAAAAATTAATATTTTTGTGTTGTATTATTTTCCTATAATTATTCATAGAATAAATATTGATTTATTATTTTATTTAGTTTTTAGATTTTTTATTAATTTATTTTGTGTCATAAAATATAAAATAAAAAAATAGGGACATTACTGGATTAACTGGAGGGTTTTGATTCAAAGAATTCTATTAAAAAGATTAGTCTAATCTTTTTTTCTTATTACCTTGAATATTATCAGGATGACTGTTGAATTTCATCTTATCATTATTCACAACTCATTATTTTGGAAAATATGTTTTATCATGCCTGAACTATCCAAGCTCTAGTTGAAGGTCTTTGCGTTACACATTATTTTGTTTCTGTGCATTACTTGTGATAACTTAGAAAGCTGCTTTCACAAATAAAGCACACAAACTGTAAATATGCTGTGTCAGTATATTCTGTAATCATCACTAACTGAATATTCAACCAAACGTTTACGCTGAGCTGTTCTTGATCAAACGGCACCAGAAATCTGTTTCACAAACTACAAACCGGCTAAGTTTCACGGGTCACTTCACACATAATCACATCCACAGGCCTTTCATATTTTGATGAGTCTTGACATTTTTGTTCCAACTATTTCAAGAACTATTTTAACCTGTAAAGGGAGTCTGCAGTAGAAAACAAGAGAGATCACAGCAGTTGTTTACAGCCACTTCATCCTAAACTAATCATCCAGTTAAGAAAAAAATAGACCCTTGAGCCACACAAACGTCATTAGAAGTCCTTCTTGAGCTGTTTTTGGAAGCTGAAACACCTTCATTTGGAGAGTTAATTCAATATTGCTGTTCAAGGAACATGTTCGTCTGTTAACATGGTCTTTTCTCAGGCCTTGTAATTAAACTTCTACATAAAATTATATATTTTTTGAACACTAGATAACTGTTGTTACTACAGCTGATTACTGTAGTTAGATATTCAGTCTGTTGCCAGACTAAAAGACAGATGCTTTTCAGCAAGTGCTGTTATTTTTGATGAGGCCTTGGTTCTTATATCCTCCAGCCTACTTGGCTGAAAAGCTCTTTTGTTTTACCTCAAGTGATTTTGAGCCACTGATCATCATGTCCTATTTCTGTGGAAACTCAGGCAAACATGTCCTTAACCAGCAAGGAAAAAGTTTGGTTTTCCATGTTACTGCTAGCATACAATGTATTAGTTTATAGTAGGCATATTATTGTCTTCTATTTCAATTTTTTTTTTTAAAGTAGTCAATATAGTCAATTGTCCCTGACAACATACAGGTTTCATTGTATGAATCGTACAGATAAAATGCTGTCACAACAAATTTTGATGTTATTATTTGACTTTTAATCAAGTTTTTATTATTATTATTATTATTATTTATTTTATTTATTTATTTTTTATTTATTTATTTATTTTAGGTTTATCCGGATGTTTTTTTGTTTTGTTTTTTTATCTTAAAAAATGCACTTAGCCTACATACTCATATTGTTATTATAATGTGTTCTAGTGTTAAATACAAATTATTTTTGTAATATGCTGACGGTTATTAGGAATGATTGATTTGACTGTTAGGCCTAGGCTACTGCTTTTTCCAGGGAACGAATAGGTTAGAAAACTGGGTAAGCAACGGCTCTTTGATATGTGGGTGTTTCATGAGTTTCATGAGCTGAGAAAGGTGTTAGTTACAGTAAAACCTTCTTACAGTGTTCTCATAAAGGTTTCATGTAGAGAATGAGTTTGGCACACTTTACTCTCAACAGCACCGCTTGGAATAATAAGGCTGAGAGGGCTTTGTTCAGGTCGCCATGGCGACTCAGGAGGGCGATGGAAGGGTTCCAGGACTGCAGAGGGCTAAAGAGGGGTTGACTAATCTATAAAAGAGCAGAAGATTTGTGTCTGCATGTGTGTTTACTGTAAAAAGACACCTTAAACTTACAATGCCAGAAATCACTCCTTTCTGTCTGCTTCAATACTTCAGGTTTTTGCTCACATTTGCACCTTTTGTGAAGACGCCCGTGGTCCTTTTGTTTAGCACCGTGTTTGTCTAAATCTGTTTCCAAGCAGAGTGTGGATATTTTAAAGCTCAGGCTAGAGTTGAATAAAAGGTCTAAAAATTACAAGGTAAGAACAGAATTCCAGTCCAACAAAATTTCAAAATTTGATTGTTTTAAATATTTTTAATTTTATTCAATTTAAATTTTCTTTAATTACTTTAATTTTATTATTTTTTATTTTTTTACTATCTATCTATCTATCTATCTATCTATCTATCTATCTATCTATCTATCTATCTATCTATCTATCTATCTATCTATCTATCTATCTATCTATCTATCTATCTATATATACGTAACATTTTATGTTGATTGAGAATTCTTAATTATTGCCCTGATGGTGGAAATGGGAATTTTCACTGCTCTAGCTCTTTTCTTAAAGCCACTTCACTAATTCGTGAAGCTCATTTATCTTTTGCTGCACATCAGAAATATATTCTTTGGTTTTTCTCATTGTGATGGATGATTAAGGGAATTTGGGCTTTGTTTTCCCTCCTATTTATATTTCTGTGAAACAGGAAGCCATGGCTGGATAATTTCATGTTCATAATCACCCTGGAGTGCTCAAAATTGTGAATATGAATGGGAATATACTTCAGAGATATTTTACTCATAAGAATTTCTAGGGGTGCCAATAATTGTGTCCAACGTGTATTAGAGAAAAACATTTATTTCATAATGATATTTCCCCCCATTTTAAATTCTTATTATCCAATGAAAGGCTAGATTTTTGTGAATTTTTAAAATAAAAGATCAAAAGGATTAATAATGCAGGTTTATTTTCAGAACCTTCTTTGATCATATTTACCAAGAGTGCCGATATTTTTGGGCATGACTATATATATATATATATATATATATATATATATAAACAAAGTATACATGGAGTAGGCCACATACACATTTCAACAACAATATCTGCTGACATATGACATGGACAAAACATCAAATAAATAGAGAGTTTGGCATTTAATGTATAAAAATTCTAGAATGCAATTTTTAGTATTATTCCAGATACTGTTATAATTTTTATTAATATTTAGAATTTTATTTTTATATTTTACATCTACGTTTTTATAATTTTTAGTGTTTTTTTTTTTTAGCTTATATTTATTTTAGTTTTGATTATTTAAGTACATCAAGTTAAACTAAATTAAAATAAGAAATATTGCACTGGCAACTGGCTGAAATAAAGTTTAAATTTTATTTTTTTATTTTATTTCAAGTTATATTTATTTTTATTTCAATTATTATTTATTTATTTGGTTAATTAGAGTATTTTATTTCAAGTTAGTTTTAGTTCAGTATAATAACCCCTGCCATTTGAACTAATTTTTAGCCGTTTACCCTGATTTACATGACAATTGAATATCTGTCAGTGACATCTGTGTTTTTTGCTTTCAAAATGCCAGGAGCAGATGGTTTTCTGTAATCATACTTCTAACCTGAACTTCTCAAAGCTAAACACAAAGATGACGAACTCCTTCATTTCCAATATTCAATGCTCTCTGCTCTGTTTTGACTCTATAATGGGTTTGCAATAGTGACTATATATATATATATATATAGGTGCATCTCAATTAATTAGAATGTTGTGGAAAAGTTAATTTATTTCAGTGATTCAACTCAAATTGTGACACTCGTGTATTAAATAAATTCAGTGCACACAGACTGAAGTAGTTTACGTATTTGGTTCTTTTAATTGTGATGATTTTGGCTCACATTTAACAAAAACCCACCAATTCACTATCTCAACGAATTAGAATACTTCATAAGACCAATAAAAAAAAAAAAAAAAAAACATTTTTAATGAATTGTTGGCCTTCTGGAAAGTATGTTCATCTACTGTATATGTACTCAGTACTTGGTAGGGGCTCCTTTTACTTTAATTACTGCCTCAATTCGGCGTGGCATGGAGGTGATCGGTTTGTGGCACTGCTGAGGTGGTATGGAAGCCCAGGTTTCTTTGACAGTGGCCTTCAGCTCATCTGCATTTTTTGGTCTCTTGTTTCTCATTTTCCTCTTGACAATACCCCATAGATTCTCTATGGGGTTCAGGTCTGGTGAGTTTGCTGGCCAGTCAAGCACACCAACACCATGGTCATTTAACCAACTTTTGGTGCTTTTGGCAGTGTGGCCAGGTGCCAAATCCTGCTGGAAAATGAAATCAGCATCTTTAAAAAGCTGGTCAGCAGAAGGAAGCATGAAGTGCTCCAAAATTTCTTGGTAAACGGGTGCAGTGATTTTGGTTTTCAAAAAATACAATGGACCAACACCAGCAGATGACATTGCACCCCAAATCATCACAGACTGTGGAAACTTAACACTGGACTTCAAGCAACTTGGGCTATGAGCTTCTCCACCCTTCCTCCAGACTCTAGGACCTTGGTTTCCAAATGAAATACAAAACTTGCTCTCATCTGAAAAGAGGACTTTGGACCACTGGGCAACAGTCCAGTTCTTCTTCTCCTTAGCCCAGGTAAGATGCCTCTGATGTTGTCTGTGTTTCAAGAGTGGCTTAACAAGAGGAATACGACAACTGTAGCCAAATTCCTTGACACGTCTGTGTGTGGTGACTCTCGATGCCTTGACCCCAGCCTCAGTCCATTCCTTGTGAAGTTCACCTAAATTCTTGAATCGATTTTGCTTGACAATCCTAATAAAGCTGCGGTTCTCTCGGTTGGTTGTGCATCTTTTTCTTCCACACTTTTTCCTTCCACTCAACTTTCTGTTAACATGCTTGGATACAGCACTCTGTGAACAGCCAGCTTCTTTGGCAATGAATGTTTGTGGCTTATCCTCCTTGTGAAGGGTGTCAACGATTGTCTTCTGGACAACTGTCAGATCAGCAGTCTTCCCCATGATTGTGTAGCCTAGTGAACCAAACTGAGAGACCATTTTGAAGGCTCAGGAAACCTTTCCAGGTGTTTTGAGTTGATTAGCTGATTGGCATGTCACCAAATTCTAATTTGGTCTGTGTGCACTGAATTTATTTAATACACAAGTTTCACAATTTGAGTTGAATTACTGAAATAAATTAACTTTTCCACGACATTCTAATTTATTGAGATGCACCTGTATACATAAAATAATAATAATTTAGTCAGTCTTTCACCGGAGATTGCAAAAGTTATGGGAACTGCAGGACATAGAAAGTCAGGTTCATCGCATTATGGAGCAATGATGCATCCAGTGTGCTCTTCTCCATACTTCTGCATGTCTTTAAGCATAGCTAACCTACTGTATAGTGCATGCATATACTGGCTTGAAAGGAGAGAGCATGCATGAATCCTTTCTGTTTGAATATTAAAATGCACAAGGCAAGAAATGTCATATGGTAAACCAAAATAAGACAATAAAGCAAACACAAATGATCACTATTTCTTTATACTGAACAGAGTTTGTGTTGTTTTTATAGAAGTCATGCAGATAAGCTGTCTGACATCATCTGATTAACCCCAGGCTGTTCTGGGGTCAGTATATTGTCAGAAATCGCTTCCTTTAAAATGTTTTCTGCAGAGAGTCACAGCGTGAGTGGCTGAGCCTGTGCACACCGGCTGGAAGTGTCTTCAGCTGTGGTTGTGAAATGTTGACATACACCGCAGGGCTGAATGGGGTTATCAAGGTAGAAGAGAGTTAGAATTCTCTGGCTTTATGAGCTCCAGGAGAGACAGACATTGCACATGCACAAATACACACCCATGCCAAACATGGATCACCTATAGCTTCCTGTTTTGGATTTCTTTTCAGATGTGGTCTAACATCTTGAACGTGCATGCCTTCGCTGTATATTACATTAGCTTGAATTGTTTTCCATGCATTTACAGCTCAAATGACAGAGTGGAAAACTTTTTAGCTTGATTCCAGAAGGCTTTTATGTTTGTTCTTGTGTTATGATCATATTTTATTGAATCTGTGCAGCCTTACAGCTGTGTTTAATAACAAAACATTTTTTTTATAATTTTTCTTGAATTAAAAAAAAAACAACAACAAAAAAAAAACAACAACAAAAAAAAAAACAATGGCTGTGATCTTTATGCACATTAGAGAGAATTATGTGAAAAAAAGTTTTTACTATTTGGTGTTTTGTCGCCCCTTAGTGGTTACTCATATTTTCTTGATTGAGGCACGTAGTGTGTCAGAGCAAATGTTGGCATGTGATTTCTCATTACACAATCAGGTATTTAATATGGTTTTAATCATTGCAGAATGTCCCAATTGGTGTCAGATCAAGCCTTTTATAGACTCCTATTGCAGACGCTTAATCAAATTCTGTTGTTTTGGAAGCAGCTGCTTTCTGAAGACAGTTTAAAGGGACATGCTGAACCATAACATGTCACTAGACACCATTTGTTTCATCATTAGTTACTTAGAAACAGTTTTGTTCTTGATTACCAAAGGCGTCCACTAATTGCCCCAGGGCGTAATTATTCTTCAGTGAAATTATGTAGATTTCACATTTATATTCAAGCTGTTTTCATTTAGTTCTTTTTATAAAACGGAATACTTTTTTTTAGACACCACATGTCTTCTAATAAAGCGTTTCTCTTATTTTTATTTTATTCATTTTTGTTTTTTTAGGCTAATCAGTTTTATTTAACACTCAAATTACTTTCTGTGTAACAACAGGAGTTTGCAGATCTTTTCAGTACATTTAACGCATATAGTGACCAAATTAATATTTCTAAAAGGATAAATGTACATGTAATCCTAAATGTAAGTTTCCAAGCAAGTCTTCTAGCTTTGTGTGAGGAGCAGACTGGATTAAAAATGCTATTTGATGTAAATCCCTTCTCCACCTACAGTAGCTCTCACATTCGCTCTCAAAATATTTATTTATTTATTTTTTTTAAGTGAGAGACTATCGGTGTATAACGATTTTGATTTTAGTCTATTCCTCACATAAAGGCATATGTCATCAAAAGATTGCAGTGCAAGTCACGTACACATTTGTGACCATTTTTTTCCATTCACAACGTGAACACGCTTTGTTTTTGTGTTTCGTTTAAGAATAAAACATTCAAGTTTGTAAACATATGACAGCAAGTACCTTAAATGCTGACAGGATTTTCATTTTTGCTTGTACTAGCTCTTTAAGAACCGTCCACCCCTCTTTTCATATATTTTTCAGCAGCTCCTGGCGTCTCGCTGTGCAGCTGGACTGTACCACTTTCACCCGCAGAGGGGGGAACGCGAGACCTCATTAACTTCAGCACCTGGACAGCGACCGTCCCGGAAACCCTTCTCTGGTGAAACAATGCGAGCATTCAGTGGAACGATATTCCTCCAAGACACGCTTTGACAAACAATGCGAAATCCGAGAGCTTTTCTTGCTGGCTAAAATAGAAAGGTGGCTGTATTGCGCACCTATATCTCACAGAAACAGCGCCAGTCCTGAGGCTTCCCTTCCTTGCAGGGAGGGTGCGAGCGAAGGAAGGACAAAACGCCGCGGTTCTCTTTGTTTACATCGGAATAAAAGTGAGAATGCGACGGATTGTCGGAACGGAGCTGCCGCTGATATTGTGGATATGGAGTGTTTATGTGAAGCTTAGCGCAGGAGCCCGTGAGTACATGAACGTGTGTGTGTATGTATGTGTGTGTTCAATTATCTTATTATGCGTCAGCATGTGACTATCCATCTATTCAACATCAACACTTTATTCCGCATATTATGTTACACTTTAAAATTGCTGGTTGCAATGGAATAAAATAGTGTGATTTAAATAGATCATGCACACGTTTAATAAAAAAAAAAAGACCTCAGAAGTTGATTTATACATGCCATATGGTCGTATGAGATTTCATGCTTTAATGCTCTTCTGAATGCATGGGAGCATCATGGGAATATCAGGGTTTTGCTTTTCAGTTGTCTGTCTGTGTGGGTGTTTCATAAGCTTTGTTTATGATTATGAAATACTATGCTCAGTTGGTGTAGTAGGTGCTTGTTGTAGCTCTCAAAAAGTTAGAACATGACTATCTTTTCAAAGGCATCATGATTATATGACTATAAAAATGCCAAGTTGTGACCTTAAGGAATTATTCCTAAATAATTTAACCATTTAAATTACTTTCTTGGTGTAAACTTGGTGTTTAAGTTGATTCATGGCTGTTAAATAATATAGTTGATGAATTAATGATTAGTGATGCACATTTATTTAGGTTACCTGGTAGTTTTTACACTGTGCTGGTGTACTTTTCTTTCTTTCTTTCTTTCTTTCTTTCTTTCTTTCTTTCTTTCTTTCTTTCTTTCTTTCTTTTCACACATTTTGAGTCAAAGTCCTGCTGTGGTCAAGTATTGATGCTGTAGTCAGTTTTCCTCTGGCTATTATAGATCAGTGGCATATACTAATGGAGAATACAGGTCAAAGCTGTCTGAAAAAAAAATGTTCTGCAGCAATAACATGTAGCCTCATTTTCTGCTTGGGCTAACACATTAATAAATAATACCTAAAGATATATGTGGACACATTGGCGCACTTTATAAACTATTAAAAAAGCAGAAGAAATAGTGGTGATTGAGGGGATTATGGATGGAGGAGAAGCACTAGAACGCAAAACTGCTTCACAGAAACCTGAGATGCACCGGGAGACAATGTTGAACAGCTTGTGCCGTGTGCCACCCAAGGTGGATTATTTTACAGTCAGTTCATCCCTCTCAGGTTATTATGTAAAATCTAAAGTCATCAAATAAATTTAGAGTAAACAAGATTTCTACACAGATCTTGTAGTAAATAAAGTGTAATGGAATAACCTCAGCTATTCCAGTTTTTACATTGAGGCATTTTACAATCAAATTAGCATCTCAGTTGGCCACAAAATCTTATATAACCACCATGAAAACATTTTCATGAGAAATAAGAGCAATCACACACTTATAGACTAAATACAGTAGCCAAATGTAAAGCATTTGACTAATAGTAATCACATACATTTTGTACTGTAGTAAAAATCCATGAGCGTAAGACAAGAGATTATCAAACAATGTATGTTAAGAGGATTTTTAAGGCAAAAATGATTATTTTGACTTTTGGGCCAATTCTTTCCTCACACTTGTGGCTCTAATATGGTGATATTTATGTTCTTGATGGCAAGTTGTAAAAAGTCAGTGTTAAAATACGTTATTTGGAAAATTCTGCTAAAATTAATTCACTCAACATCATGTTGCTTTAACCTGCATGACTTTCTTTCATCTTCAGAACATGAAGATATTTTGAGCAACATTGTGATCTAAACAACATTGGACCCCACTGACTTTAATTATATGCTTAAAAATCACACCATATTTTAAAATATCTTCTTTTATGTTCCAGAGAATAATTAAAGTCATACAGGTTTGGAATGCCTCTGTTATATTAGCAATTAAAACATGGCTGTTTCTGATATAATTCATCCTTATTCTGACTGTGGCAATAAAACATTTATGAAATAGTCTGATTGTGCTCTGTTATACAGACAGAGACTAATACGATCCCATCGAGCTCTCCTATTGGCTGTTGCAGCACCTCTAGATCAGTGCGACTGTGTTTTGTGATGCAAATGAGGAAGCTCATTTAGATTCAGGCACCTACCATCTTGATTTGTCAAAGCGTGTGCCGCCCCCTGTCATCTCACCCCTCCCCCAGTCACCAGGCGCCTCCCTTTGTCCACCAGAGATGGACACGAGTGAACAAAAGCCTGCGCGTGTTCCAAGCAACGAGGGTAAAAAGCACACACCCCCTAAACACTTAACGCTCCGTATATACAATGTCACACCTTCAGGGTTGGCAGTTATTTTGGTTGGTGGGTCATTCATAAACAAGTTGGACATTTAGTTAGTGATTCATCATGGGAGCTGTAGAGCAATGTTTATGACAACAGAATTACAACTAATAAGAATTAGAACTATTAAGTGTACATTATACATTATGGTAGTATTTTTACTGCCTTTATGCTGATTAAAATAAAAATAATTTTATTGCAGTAATGTTTTAAAGTAATACAGTAAATAATACTGAAATATATATTGTAGAAAAATTACAGTAATAATTTTGTTTTATTTAAATCAGTATAGAACTATAATGTACCTGTGTGTGTATTTATGGGGGTATTTTTACTGCCTTTTTACTGATTTAAATTTAAAAACGTTGTATTACATTGTATTATTTTTCAACTAAAGAATTTGAAAATGACAGTAATGAAAATCTGGCGGAGCATTTTAAAATAATGACAAAAATATAAAAAAATAAAATATCTGAGTTAATTATATAACTGAGAATTTGGGCTAAATTGTGCTTAATTGTCAAAAAAAAAAATAATAATAATGTCACAATGCAAAACAACTTTAATGGTCCTAAAATAGGGTTAATTTTCTTTATACAAAATATAATTTCATTTGTTTTTTCTTTTTAATTTTGGCAGAGAAGTGTGACCTGGGCTTGTTCTTGTAAGATTATGGCTCTAGGTATAAAGCCTTCATTTACTCTCCCCGTCTGATTATCAACATGCTCCATGAATCTGAATCACAGTTCCACCCAGGGACACGTGAACAACACAAAGCCTTCCGGCAGGACCTCCTCCCCATCCAGGCTTTGAGAGCTTATGTTTTCAATCAAATCCCAATTTATGAACAATCCTCCATGAACCCATGAACAGATGTGGTTTGGAGAGCAAGAGGAGGCAAACAAAGGCCATTTGCGATGACCTGTCAGCACATTAACTCAAGATGGGGCTGTTGATTGTAGCTTCATAATTGATCTTACACCACAAAAGGTAATTAAACATGTTGACTTAGAGTAGATGCCGGCTCAAATGAGCAGAATTCAGCCATGAGTAAAACAGCTTTGAGTTTCTTAATACTCACTTTATAGAGTTTCAATGGGACAGTCATTCCAGGGAAATTGTGTGTGCTGCACTGGAAAAACCTTTGTCTTGTTTTTCAGTAAATATATCTAATTATGACCATAAATTCCAAACAAAAAAATATTTAGAGTTCAGTCATGACAACTCTCGGAATAGTTTGTGAAACATTTTATTAATGTAAATGAAGATGTACATAGGTTTTTAGTATTGGCGAACTAGATCTCCTACGCTTCTGCTGCTGGAGCTGTGGCTCGTGCTGCTGCAGAGCAAGTTGACTTGCTTCTGCAAAAGAACATAATTAAAGACATGCTGCTGCAAGAAGAGAGAGGTAGTCCCCCAAGCAGATCTAGGCAGGTGGTGCTGGGGAGGTGGTGGGCTGAAGAGAGAGCTCTCATAGCGCGCACTAACTGTGCACTGGTTTGTAGGAGGCAAGGTTATATAGAGGAACTAGTAATGAATGCTTGAAGCTGATTGGTTGGAGACGTTACGACTGAATGAAGCAATCAGGGCACGAATAGAGTTTCATGGCTGAACTATTTATTTGTTTTTAATACTTTTTTTATTTAGATAAATAATCTTAAAAAGCCTTTTCTATATGTGTAATATTTTCAGTTATAACATAACGTAATTGCTCAGATTGAACTCTTTTATAAACCAAAACCTTTTTGTCATCTTAGTGATCCTTCTCAAGTAAACGCATCCTATGTTTTGTATAGAATCCCATTTTCACTGGGGAATAAAAAAATATAAAAGGTATTCTGACCTTTTCTGTCTGAATTCTGAGTTTACTTCTTGCAATTGTTTTTTTTTCCACTTGTTTTTGCCACGGAACAAAAAAGCAATTGCAAATTTTTATCTACAATTTTGACCTTCATATCTCATAGTGTGGACTTTTATACTCAGAATTGCGAGATTATATCTTGGCATCTCACGATTTTGAGTTTATATCTCGCAATTCTTACAGTTTTTTTCAGTCTCAAACTCATATGTATAATATATAGAATTGCGAGAATAGAAGTCAGAATTCTGAGATAAAAAGTCAGAATAACCTTTTTTATTTAGTTTTTAATTCTGTGGCTTCTGTGAAACCATCTATTTTTAACTGGAAAATAAAACAAAACTACTCAAAAGAATATCATAGAAGTTGTAGGTTGTATATAACATACTCAAACAACTGTGTTTTAAGCTCATTCACAATCTACTGCGGCATTCCAGCACACCCACAGATTTCCTGCAGATTGTCTGATGCATCCTGCTCACAAAAATGGTAAGAGGTTTCCAAAATCATAAGCTTTTTATCTGTCCTCTGAGACGGAAAGTTGAGTTTGCAAAGTAACAGGCTGAAACAGAGCGCTTCGGAGGAACAGCTACTGTAGTTTGGCAAAGTCTGCAAAAGTCTCTGCAAGACTACAGCAGAGTTAACCATCAAATATTAAAGATATTTTCTCTCGAAGGGAGGATGATCTGCATTCTTCCATTGGTTCTCTTTTACTCTCATGCGTGTTTAGTTACTGAAAATTTGTGCTGCGTGGCTTTAAAAATAGGCAGGAATTTTGCAATTTTACTGTCTGCTAATAAACTTTTACTATTATCTGCTGATAAAGCAAACTTTCTTGCACTTTTTGAGATAACAAGCAGTGAGTATCAGGTAGTTATAATATATGTTGTTCCAAACATGTATGCTGTTATTTTTGTTTTGTGAAACACAACAAAAAAGCACAGTGGAGAAGGTTGGATATCAATAATATAATGTCATAGGTTCCTGATTTATTTTAATCGAACATCATGACATCAAACCTGCTCCATATGTGCTTTGAGAACCTCAGCGGTGATGACTTCCATATCAATAGCATTCATATCCATGACAAACATCTCTCTTATGTTACAATTTCCATGTATTCACCTCTCATAACATCTTTAACTCTGGTGGCTTTTCATTCAGCGCTGAAGTGCGAATGGAAAACCTCCCTATGCTTTCTTATTTCATCTGGACTAAGAATGGCTATAGGGCCTAACGCCTGAATAGATATGTCACTATTCATTATATCATGCAGCATTTGTCTCCAAAATTTTATCTCCTTTTGACATTGATCAGTTCCTCCAGGTAATTTCACAATTCAATTTTCTCTGTATTCTGTTACTGCAGGTATCAGCAAGCAGAGGAAATCATTGAAATAAGATATTGTTATTAAGATTATCGATATGTAATTATATACCTGTAGAGATAATGCCTTTATCTCTAATTACTAATGTGTCTGGAGGTGTTTGCCAGCAGGTACTGTTTGTTCAGGAGTGGTCAAATATACATGTGTGCAATATTGTGTTTCTCAGATAGTTTGACAGATAATTAGATTGATGAATGGGAATCTCAGTAATGCATTCATCAATAGGAAAAGACACCTTTCATTAAGGTCCACCACTGTTGTTGCTAGGGTGTTCTTGGTGGTTGCTAGGTGCACAAATTAAGGCATCATTCATATAGGGCAAATGGTGCACTCAGATATATTTCGAACATGCAAGGTAACACAAGCAACACAACTGAACAATTACTAAGTACTAATTATATATAAATGCTCTGCAGGAATGTTTTGTAGACTGATTGAATGATTTAAACATTACTGTCTGAAATACCGCATCTTGAAGCACTTGATATGAAGGCCACAGCGGCAGAAACAGAAGCATTAACACAAAAGCAGAAGCTCTTTGAGACACGTACACATCATCTCAGGTCATTTACAGATGAGAACGCTGTTTTGTCTGAGCCACTCGCCTCTAAACATTACTGGTTTCTCCTTGAGCCTGCAGTTTAAATGAAGCTGCTGTACTTCGGAGGTTTAAAGCATTTTATCTGCTGTTTTTAGATCAGATCTATCTATCTATCTATCTATCTATCTATCTATCTATCTATCTATCTATCTATCTATCTATCTATCTATCTTGGATTGTTCTATCTGTCTGTCCATTGTCCATCATCATCATATATCTGTCCACCTATCTATCCATTGTTCTGTCCATTGTTGTATTGCTGAATCGTTTTATCTATCTATTGTTCTATCTGTCATTCTATCCATCTATCTGTCGTTCCAGCCATCCATCCATCCATCCATCCATTGTTAGATAATCTAACAATTTAAAGCTTTTGCAACCCTTTTAACTGTCAAATTATCGTCAAAGTTAATCTTGACCTGTGTTGGGGGTAACACACTACAAGTAACACGAGTTGTGTAATCAGATTACTTTTTCAAGCAACTAGTACAGTAACGCATTACTTTTTTATTTTACAAGAAAATATCTGACTTTTTCAAAAAAGTAACTTTTTTCAAAAATGTTCCCACTTATTGACTGACAGCTCTCCTGTCTCCATGTTGAGAGAAATCAGGAGTACTGTGTGAACACGATGGTTACTGTAGTTCTAAACTAAATGTGAACATGCTTTTATTCATCTCACTTGCACAAAACAGATTCACTATTCCTCAAAATGAATAAAAAGTGAAATGCAACCCTACAATAATTAAATGTTAAATCACAAATATCTTTTATGTTTAATCCCATTATACTAAGCAATATCTTTACTGCTGACCTTCAGTGATCCAATTCAGCCATATTAATAAGAAAGAATGACTTTAGATAAACATAACATTTATGTTTCTTTTTTATTGCTGAAGAGTGCTGAACTTTCTTCCGCTTTGTCCTATTCTTTATGCAATCCAGAATGGTTTGAGCTGTGCCCTCTACTGTACAGACGTTAATTTACATTTCCTTCAACCTGAGGCTCAATCATTTCACTTTTAGTGTGAAAGGGGTTTTGCCAAAAATATAACTTTTTGATGTTAAAAACAAACAAGCAAGCCCAGCCCAAATAAAAAAAAAAAATTACCCAAAAGTAATTTAATGCAATACTTTCCTTAAAAATAACATAATTAGTTACTTTTTTTTAGAGAGCAATGTAATATTGTAATGCATTACTTTTAAAAGTAACTTTCCCCAAAACTGATCTTGTTCCTGTTACTTTTGGCTGCACAAAAGTTCAGACAGCATACATTTTCCAGTGATTTAGTGTTGTCTGTACAGCATGTTGATTGTGCTTGCTCTGTGTTGCAGGCTGCTGTATTATTGTGGTATCATCGATTTCAGATTCACCCGCTCCTAAAGCATGTCATTCAGATGGCCCCTTCCAGTCTAAGTGGGTGGTTCTTTGCCAGATTTACGCCGATAGTCAAAAGTCTAGCTTTGTGAGACTCATTCTTTGGGCGTTGACTGTACATTGCTGGCTCAGTGAGAGAGATGTTCGTCTGGCGAACTGTTCCTTCACTACAGGCTGAGGGGAATCCATACAAATGCTGATTAAGAACCCAAATATTTGACAACTGAAATATCTGTCCCAATACAGTCTGTCGGTGAGACAAATATGCCTCTCAGGTTTTCGTTTCTTATTCACCTTCTCTTTATCAGTATTTCTATTACTGTACCTTAAGACCACTGCATAAGTAATGGAGGACACACATTAGCTCTGCTCCATAACCTAGTGAGCTGCCTTGACTGTCTGTTTTGGAACCTGTGCCAAACTGGAATGGGAAAGTGAATCTGTGGTATCAGTTTCAATCTCTCGTGTTCGCTTCACTGTTGTTGAGTACCGCAACTCATAAAAGCACTGAGAAATGCAAATACTACTGTTCAAAGTTGTAAGTTTTTGAAAGAATTCTCTCATGTTTATCAAGGCTGCAATTATGTGATCAAAAATACAGTAAAAACAGTAATATTGTGAAATATTATTACAATAAAAAAACTGTTTATTTAAATATATTTTAAAATGTAATTTATTTCTGATGCAAAGCTGAATTTTCAACATCACTACTCCAGTCTTGTGTGTCACATGATCCCTCAGAGATCAGTCTAATATGCTGATTTGCTGCTCAAAAAACATTTATTATTAATGTTGAAAACAGTTGTGCTGCTTAATATTTTAGGGGAAACCATTTTTTAGGATGCTATGATTGTCACAGTCACCAGTTGAGCTGCCTCTGCACTACATTTCCCAGCATCCCTCTTGCCACTCACCTGCACTCCCTTGTCAATCACTCACACCTGGAATCAATCAGTGGATCCTCCTCACCTGTCGCTGCCAATCAAGCTCCCCATAAGAACACACTCACTCCACACTCTCATTGTTTGGTCTTGCAGTTGGTTTGTGTAACTTACTTTACCCAAATCTCTGTTTGCTTACCCACGAGTTCTCCAGCGATCTATTCCACGTTCTCTGGTGCACCTACGATCCGCTGCTCCTGCCGTCCCACCTGGAAGAAAGGAAGGACATTTGAATCTACCTAACCATGCTAAGCCATCTTACTCTATCAGCTAACAAGATACTTCCCCTCTCGCTGGTGTCTTGCCTTCTTCTGCCGCAGTCTTCAATAAACCTGTATGTTATACTGATTTACCTTTGTGTTTCCATTGTGTTTGCTGACAATGATAAATAGAAAGTTCAAAAGAACAGCATTTATTTGATTAAAAAAAAAAGTTTGTTTTTAACTTTAATTAGACTAATCCCTTTTTCTTTTTTCTTTTTTTTTTTTTTTTACTTTAATTTAAATTTTATATAAATTTATATTCATTTTATTTAAAAATATTTGCATATTCTAATACACTTAATACATTTTTGCTAAATAAAAGAAATTTTATTGACAACTTTTGAACAGTAGGATATTTAGGCAACATGCTTTTTAATGAATATATAAATAAAAACCTTTATACAGGAATCTGAATTATCATTACAATGTTATGAAAAAAAGAATCATCATGGATCAATATATTATTGCATTTGCAATTGATTCTAAAGTTTGAATGTTAACATGGTGCTAAGCTAATGATGTAATAGAAAAATACAAGGGACACAGAAATATTGGTTTAAATAGCTGTTTTTATCAGTACTTTTGGTATTAAAATATTAAAGCACTATTCTGGATTCAATACAAGTTAGGCTTGACAATATTTGCTGCATAATGACTGACTGACCATTTTTTCTTTTCTTTTTTTATATATATATATATATATATATATATATATATATATATATATATATAAGGGAATTAATTTTGTGATGATCAACATTACAATAGTGCCTTAAAATGCTGTCTGGGTAGGCAGCTCACTAGGTTTCGAAACAGGTTCACTAACCCTAGAAAAAGTCAATTTTATGGCTGTGAACAGCATGGACTGATTTCATTACCCAGCATTCTTAGCTTTATCACGTCTTCCCCAAACACACACACACAATAAAAACAATGTAGGAGTCTTCACACTGCTCGAACTGAAGATGAGCGTGTAGAACAGCAGCCTGAGAATATCATCCTCTTTTTTTTTTTTTTCTTTTTTTTTTCTTTTTTTTTTTTTTTTTTTTTTGGAGGACACGAGTTATTTTTGACACAAACTCGACTCAGCAGACTCCGAATCAATTTAAAGCTGTTCTTTTAGAACTGTGTGTAATGAGGTGAGAGGCAGAATAAAGACAGATCTCAGAGCAGTGAACAGACTGCTGGCTATTGTTTTCCTCTGGTGGAGTGGTGAATGAGAAGGAAAGCAGAGATAATGTTTGAGACATTTTATTTCTGCAATTCTGTTTGGTGTTTCTAGTGATACCGAAATTTAAATTCCTGTGGATAAAGAGTCAAAAGTCGACACAGTAAAAGTATAGAGCTATAAAATGAACAAAGAGCACTTCAGATCAGGTTCAGGTTTTGGAAGAATATGATGAATGTTGACTTCAAAATGAAATATTCACTTTTAATGGTAGACTTCTAGGTAAGTTCTAGTGCTGGGCAAAGATTAATCGTGATTAATCGCACCCAAAATAAAAGTTTTTGTGTACATAATATATGTGTGTGTACTGTGTATATTTATTATATATAAATACACATGCATGTATAAATTTAAGAAAAATGTTATGTTTATATAATAAATATATTTATATGTTATATAAATTATATGAATTTAAATATATACTTGTAAATACATGCAGAGGTGGAAAGTAACGAATTACATTTACTCACGTTACTGTAATTGAGTAGCTTTTTTTGTGTACTTCTACTTTTTAAAGTAATTTTTAAAATCTGTAATTTTACTTTTACTCAAGTATATTTTGTTTGAAGTATTGTACTTTGCTACATTTTAAAACATTAATTACGGAGTTAAAAAAAAAATCTCTTTCTGGAAACTACTGCAGTAAATATTGGGCAGGAGAACAACCTGGCGCTAAAATCACAAGAAAGATGCGGACGGACAAGACAGGCGTTAGTGGTGCAGACCCAGCTGAAAATGAAACCCTGTCGTATTCTGCTGAAGTATTTTTTACTCTGAGCAAATTTTAAATGAGCTACTTTTTACTTTTACTTGAGTAGATTTTTAGACTGGTACTTTTACTTGTACTTAAGTAAAATTTCATTAATGTAATGGTACTTTTACTTGAGTAGAATATTTTTGTACTCTTTCCACCTCTGAATACATGTAAATATTTTCAAAATATATTCTGTATGTGTGTGTGTCTTTGTATATACATAATAAATATACACAGTACACACACATATAAACAAAAACTTTTATTTTGGATGTGATTAATCGCGATTAATCGTTGCACAGCACTAGTCAGTTCCATGTTATTTTAATGCAACTCAGTTCAACAGGTGAATTTAAACATAACAAAACAGAGAGAAAATTAGAGACGTGGCGGTATTGATTATAAAGCGTTTTTTTGTTCCTCAGCACTTGGACTTCAGTGTAATGACATGTTTTTGCACATTATACCATTTCAGTGAAAGCATTCAGTCAGTGTTCTGCACAAAAAGCCTTAGATAAATTAAAAGGACAAGACATTGTTGATGAAAAAAAGGCATGTTGTTTTTCCTTTGAGTCAGAGAGAAGTGAAGTGAACTCTGCTGAATCATGAATGTAAAACACTCTGCTGCTCTTCAAAATCAATGCTAAATTAAGTTCTTCACTATTTAACAACTCAAATGCTCAAATCAGGCACCTCACCTTGTTTTCAGTTTGATCTTATAAATTTGCACATATCTATCTGTGTGTACTGTGTGTATGTATTTGATAAACATAACATATTTTTTCTAAAATATATACATGAATATGTACACACATATATTGTGTTTTATGTAAACAAAAACTTTTATTTTGGATGCAATTAATTGCGATTATCGTTTGACAGCACTAATATACAGGTGCATCTCAATAAATTAGAATGTCATGGAAAAGTTCATTTATTTCAGTAATTCAACTCAAATTGTGAAACTTGTGTATTAAATAAATTCAATGCACACAGACTGAAGTAGTTTAAGTCTTTGGTTCTTTTAATTGTGATGATTTTGGCTCACATTTAACAAAAACTCACCAATTCACTTTCTCAACAAATTAGAATACTTCATAAGACCAATAAAAAAATAAAATAAAATTCGTGAATTGTTGACCATCTGGAAAGTATGTTAATTTACTGTATATGTACTCAATACTTGGTAGGGGCTCCTTTTGCTTTAATTACTGCCTCAATTTGGTGTGGCATGGAGGTGATCAGTTTGTGGCACTGCTGAGGTGGTATGGAAGCCCAGGTTTCTTTGACAGTGGCCTTCAGCTCATTTTGGTCTCTTGTTTCTCATTTTCCTCTTGACAATACCCCATAGATTCTCTATGGGGTTCAGGTCTAGTGAGTTTGCTGGCCAGTCAAGCACACCAACACCATGGTCATTTAACCAACTTTTGGTGCTTTTGGCAGTGTGGGCAGGTCCCAAATCCTGCTGGAAAATGAAATCAGCATCTTTAAAAAGCTGGTCAGCAGAAGGAAGCATGAAGTGCTCCAAAATTTCTTGGTAAATGGGTGCAGTGACTTTGGTTTTCAAAAAACACAATGGACCAACACCAGCAGATGACATTGCACCCCAAATCATCACAGACTGTGGAAACTTAACACTGGACTTCAAGCAACTTGGGCTATGAGCTTCTCCACCCTTCCTCCAGACTCTAGGACCTTGGTTTCCAAATGAAATACAAAACTTGCTCTCATCTGAAAAGAGGACTTTGGACCACTGGGCAACAATCCAGTTCTTCTTCTCCTTAGCCCAGGTAAGACTCACAAGAGGAATACTACAACTGTAGCCAAATTCCTTGACACGTCTGTGTGTGGTGGCTCTTGATGCCTTGACCCCAGCCTCAGTCCATTCCTTGTGAAGTTCACCCAAATTCTTGAATAGATTTTGCTTGACAATCCTCATAAGGCTGCGGTTCTCTTGGTTGGTTGTGCATTTTTTTCTTCCACACTTTTTCCTTCCACTCAACTTTCTGTTAACATGCTTGGATACAGCACTCTGTGAACAGCCAGCTTCTTTGGCAATGAATGTTTGTGGCTTACCCTCCTTGTGAAGGGTGTCAAAGATTGCCTTATAGACAACTGTCAGATCAGCAGTCTTCCCCATGATTGTGTAGCCTAGTGAACCAAACTGAGAGACCATTTTGAAGGCTCAGGAAACCTTTGCAGGTGTTTTGAGTTGATTAGTTGATTGGCATGTCATCATATTCTAATTTGTTGAAATAGTGAATTGGTGGGTTTTTGTTAAATGTGAGCCAAAATCATCACAATTAAAAGAACCAGAAGATTCTTAAACTACTACAGTCTGTGTGCATTGAATTTATTTAATACACAAGTTTCACAATTTGAGTTGAATTACTGAAATAAATGAACTTTTCCACGACGTTCTAATTTATTGAGATGCACCTGTATATATATATATATATATATATACACACACACAAACACACAGTGGCTGTTCTGGTGTAAGGTAGCAAAAGTTTGCTCAAAAATCTTCTTATTGCCTGTAATGTTGCTTTGTGTAGTGTTTTCAATTTCGTTAAAAACAGAAAAGTCACTTGATGCTGGAAACTTGCCGTGCCACAGTTGATCTAGCTCCATGACACTAACAATTTTTCCATGAAGAATGAATTGATACAGTATTTGCAATTTTAGCTGTTTCTTGTTAGAACTATCCTAAATGAAGCAACCAGGTGCTTTTCCCTCGGTCATATTACCTCCGTTTCTCATCTACGTGCTGTAGAGCTCATATCAGTGATCTGAGTCGTATTAAACAGCACCTGAGGCTGGAGAGAGAGATCAGTGCTGAATCCATGAGAATCTGAGGCTCTCCGGGTAAATGAAAGGTTAATCTCAGGGGAAGATCACGATCAATATATGAGCACTCTGGTGTTTGATCAAAGGATACCCTCTCACTCTAATTATAGCGCTTATAGGCATTCACCATTACTGCACTAGTGTTTAGGGATTAATTGAGGGTTTTTCTTTTAATATGGGCACTTTTGTTTCTGTAGATTTGTAGAAAATAAACTCTTTTGCAACATACTTTCACAGTGTACAGCAGTTTGTATACATGCATCACATTTCATTTTTCTGAATGTCATAAACATTTCTACCAGTGTCATTTCTACCAAATCTCAGGTGATTTGAGGTCTTTTATAACATTCTGTAGTAATGTCATTTTAAACATTTGAAATAAAATGAACTCCTTTATCTTGCTGATGCTTTTATTATCGCTATCATTTTATCTATCCTAAATACACACAATTAAAAAAATATTTTCACATAATTGGAGTAGATTATGGCTTGTTTTGAAATTATGCACAGGTAAAAAATTCTAAATATCACTATAGCGTCTCAAACACTGACCCATATTCTATTGCTTTTACCTTGTCACATGCATTTCTTAACTTATCCTGTTGTCTTCTGTGTAAACAAGTGCATTAGCTTTTAAAAAAGTTTATTAGTGGCAAAATTGTGTTTTCGAGATGGAAATGACGCCATAACCATTCTCCTTTGGGTGCGTATTGACATGAGCATGGTGGTCAGCATGTCTCGTGCTGATTAAATTAGTCAGTGCATTTCCGTATATTGGGAAATAGCCTTCTCTTAGGACCCGACCTCACCACATCTGGTTGAAGGTCAACATCGCAAATGGGCTTGCTGACATTTATGTGATCTCTGAAGGCTTCAGTAGATGTAGAACATCTAACCATATCATAACGGCATCGGCACATCCTCTCACAGCAGGAAATAATCGCTCACGTCTTTATGTGAAACCCATCTGCTGCATGATGACTCATTGAATTTTTTTGCTGCTTTTACTGCTTTTGTTCATGCAGTATTTTACATACACATGCATGTTTGCTTTTAATTGGGTTAAAATTTACTGCTAATGATTTACTTGTTTAGGTCACTTATTTGTGGTGCCTTTCCTCTCAAACTGATTCACATATATGTTGTACATATGCATGACTTATTTTCTTCTGTGGAACACAATTTAAAAAAAAAAATAAAAAAAAATGTCAGTGGGATCCAGTGTAATTTGGACTGCTATATTGGTGAAAATATCTTCTGTGTTCTGCCAGAGAAATAAGTCTTGTGCCAGTTATGTACTGTTATAGTATTTATTAATGTTTTGTATTTTTTAGCATTAATATATTTAGCATTTATTTCTGTATTTTCAGGTTTCATTTTAATTTTAGTTTAAGTGTTAGTAATTTTGTTATGTGCTTTTGTCATATATAGTAATTATATATATATATATATATATATATATATATATATATATAGTTTTGTTTTATTGTATTTAACTAAAAATTTTATCATTTTAGTTAATAATTACAAAACTGCATGAGACCTGGTATGGATGAAATCTAGTAATCAATAGTATTTCTTGGTATTCAGTCATTACTTTACCCCACTGCTGGTCATAAATATGAATGTGTGGTCATGAACGTGAAAAATTCATGTAACTAAAACAGATGAATGCATTTGATAAATTTTAACATTTCTTTTTAATGCACGGCTTTAAAATGTTTTGCATTAACACTGTAAATATTGAGGCACATAAACAGAGACTCATATTGTTGAGAGAGGAGTACTCAGACTCTGGCCTTGAATTTTGCCTCCTCTGGCCTGATAAATTGGGTTACGAGGAGCCTATTTAAACTCTGCAGACTGACCGCACCCACAGCGGCCAGAAACACGAAGGACCTTTCAGTGAGAAACGTGCTCCACTTCTGAGAGCTTTCTGCATCTCAAACCTTGACTTTCTAACAAACCTTGAATTTGCTAAGCTGAGAGATGCTGAGTTACTTTCAGATGGTGTTTTTATGAATAATGCACAGGGACAGAAATCAAGTAGATTAATTCGGACTGTTCTAAATGTGGAAAAAAGACACCGGTAACATAACAGAACAGCAAATATAAAAACTGCATGCAATGTCTGATTGTACTTAAGAGGAGATTTACAACATAATGTGGATATCTATGCTCTCTTGGCACTGAATTTTACAGAAACTCAGTGATATTCTATCAGAAGCATCTTTGGCAAACGTATGAATGACTGTGTTCTTCTATGATTGTTATGTACAGTCTGTTAAGAAATATTTCAAGCATATGTTTTTCTGTTTCTGTTTTTTTTTTTTCCAGAGAGGTGTGATGAGGTGTTGGCTTCACCCCTTCCCTACAGCGCCTTCACCAGCTCCTCCATGTTGGCAGCTGATTTTGGCGCTGGCTATGCAAAACTCAACAGGAGAGTAGGTGAGGAAGAGCTCTACGGCTGTGTTTAGAATGGAATACTAGTTTACTGCATAGTACATACTGTATACTACACATCAAAAGTTTGGGATTTAAAAGATGTTTTAATGTTTTTCAAAGAATTTACAGTAAAACAGTAATATTATGAAATATTATTACAATATAAAATAATGTTTTTCTATTTTAATATGTTTAAAAATGTATTAATTTGATGCAAAGCTGTATTTTCTGCATCATCACTCCAGGCTTCAATCAATGTCACATGATCCTTCAGAAGTCATTCTAAGATATTAGGTGTGTTCGACTTGAAGCGGCGCTGCGCAGAATGATCAGTGTATGACATCAAAGTACCGTGAGAGCGATTCAAAAGCAAAAGGATCCATCTGCTCTCTTTCTGCCCTACTTTGATGTCATACACTGATCATTCTGCGCAGCACCGCTTCAAGTCGAACACACCTACCGATTTGCTACATTTTCTGAAACATTTCTTGTTATTATTGATGTTAAAAGTGAAGTGAGTGAAAAAGTGAAGTGACGTGGCCAAGTATGGTGTCCCATTCTCGGAATTTGTGCTCTGCATTTAACCCATCTGTTACGCCCCCTAGTGGTTCGGGTTATGGAAAAGAGCAAACATAATAAAGATAGCCTTTGCTTTGATTTCCTGAGATCAACTGCTGCGGAGCAACACAAAGACAAACGACTGGAGTTGCAAACGTTGTTCGCTTTATTTACAATTGTGTACCAATGAAAATAACTAATCAAAATATATATAGTTATATACAATTTATACAAAGATAAATGAAACAAAAGGGAAGGAACACAAGTGGTGCTAAATCAAAAAAAAATAAAACAAAACAGACGCTAAGCCCTCTAAACTAACTGAAAAATAAAAGAAAAACACACGCCCTAGCTAAAACTACACTCATTATCAAAAAAAGAACATACATCAGGTGGCACACACTTCTTACCTAATGTGTCTAACCACGTAGCAAACCTACGTGGGTGCGAAATGTATATCACGTGACGTTCTCTCCTTTCACTTCCCTCTGGGTTTGCTGAAGCGTAGCTTAGGTAGGATGCAAACTCAATAGCAACTCAAAACAAACAAGCGAACCACACTGGTAAAGAGTACAGGGTGTCAACAACACTCAAGGGCAAAGCCCGTCAACACAAAAAAAAATCAAAGTCTCCAATCTCCTCCTCTTCCTGTCACTGGAGCAGCTTATATCTGTGATCAAGGTCCATGATTGGTTCAAATCTGGCAGTTCAACCAGCCAATCACAAATCCTACATTTTGAAGGACAGCAAAGAACAAATAACAAAGGAAAGGAGGAGGGAACAACAAAAACAAAAACACCTAGCACGTAACACCATCCAAGTAGTGAACACACACCCAGAGCAGTGGGCAGCTAATGCTGCAGTTGGAGGTTCAGTGCCTTGCTCAAGGGTCTCACCTGTCGTGGTACTGAAGGTGGAGAGAGCGCTGGTTATTCACTCCCCCCACCGACAATCCCTGCCGGACCTGAGACTCGAACCCGCAACCTTTGGGTTACAAGTCCAACTCTCTATCCATTAGGCATTTTTTTCCAGGATTTTTTGACGAATAGAAAGTTCAAAAGAACAACATTTCTTTAAAATAGAATTCTTTTGTAAAATTATAAGTGTCTTTACTATAACTTTTCATCAATTTAATGTGTCCTTGTTGAATAAAAGTATTAATTTCTTAAAAAAAAAAAAAAAAAAGAAAATCTTACTGACCCCAAACTTATGTACACTATATACTGCCCTCATATTAAAAAAAAAAATAGTATGTGAAGTGTTCTGTGTTGTTGTCACATGACCTTATTTGGTTGCCAGTGCTGTCTATTTATAATTTCAATTAAATAGCAGTTATGCAAAGTGCATGCAAACTGTTGGCATATATTTGCATTTTAATCCAATTTTGTATAAAAATGTCCCAATGTATTATCAAATAATAAGTCACAAATTTAAAAACAATGCCTGCAGTCACCTCCAGCTTCATTCATTACACTGGAAGTGTAACATCTAGTCAAGTGTCCTGCATTTTGGGACATGCATTCTGTGCAGTTTTCACTTTTGTATAATAACAGGTCAGTAAATGCATAAATAAAATGTGCATACTGCAGAAATTGTAAGAACAGTGTGGCTATTCTGAACAGCCTGTATGCCACTGTCAGGTCTGCTGCGTCTCTCTCCTCATTAGTTGACATTTAGATAGAGATGCGATGTGTGATTACTGCAGATAAAGTATAAAGGATGCATTGGGTTTTGCTTGGATTGCAAAATGGAGAAAAACATCTCTATAGATCATAATGAATTTTAATGCACATTCTGGCTACCTTTAAGGAAGTATAGTACTAATGGAGCATTATGGCACTGCGGTGTGGACTAAAGCATCGTAATTCAAGCTTGGCAGCATGTGCTGTTTTCACACATCAGATTTGACTTGTGCTTTGTCTTTCTAAGGCAATGGAGGATGGTCACCATCAGACTCCGACAGGTACCAGTGGCTACAGGTGGACCTCAGGGCCAGGAAACAGATCACTGCCATAGCAACACAGGGCAGATACAGCAGCTCTGATTGGACGAAACACTACAGGCTCCTCTACAGTGACACAGAAAGTAACTGGAAGCCATATCGGCAGGACAGCAACATATGGGTGAGTTTACAGGGACAACTGTGATTTATAGCTCATGCAGGAACTAAATATTGTTTTTGGGTTACCAAATCTGACAGTAACAGCTGCTGCTGTGTCATACGAACTGACCCACATAGCTTTAGCCAAAAGTGAAACTTTTCCAAGATTTTGGACAGTCAAACTTTAATAATCCTCTTTCTTTTTAAATTAAGTGCAAGTCTTTTGAGAAATAAAAAGAGACACTTATGAGATATTAGGAGTATAGAACAACGTAAAACCATTGAAATTAGCCATTGAACCATTGAAAAAAAGCTGAAATAAAAAAATCCAAATATTAGATGAAAAATAAACTTTAAAAAAACTGAAATAATTTAAAGTTCTGAAATTATTAAAACTATAAATAATATAAAAATAAATTAAAGCTAAATAAAAAAATATAAAAAAGTAATAAAAAATGACAGAAGCACATAACATAATTGCTAAAACTTTAACTAAAATTAAAATGAAAACTGAAAATACAAAAATAAAAGTTACTAAGTTATAAAATATTACCAAATACCTTAACAGTAAATAAATAACACTAAAAAAAGAACACTTGTATAAAGCTATAATTAATGTGGATAGTGTTCATTCTTAAGTTCATATTGAAATCATTTTATTGCTGAGCACAGTTTGAGACATTTATGAAATCTATTCTGAAATTCTGTAATTCTTTCTCTGAGACTTATGCACAAGTTTCTTGTTTTAATCACATTGTTCCCTGAGAAACAATTAAAAAGTTTCCATTTGTTCTTGGTTTAATCTCTGCTCTCTAGGAGAAGAATTTTGGAAATTAAGGAGATCTCAGTTTTCACTTTCCTATGATTTCCTCCATAGCATTACAAAGTTCATAAACTGCCTCATAAATGGATTTTATTTCAGATTTTCAGAAGCTAACATCATGCATACTTTTATCTCAAGATTTGTAAATGCAATTACACTCATTCCTGGTGTCACATTGCGGCACACATATTTCCCTCCTTTCATAAACAGTGCTTAAGACAAGAAATTAAGATGCAAAGGCAGTTCTCCTGGAAATACGCTTTGAGAGCCTGTCGTATTGATCTGTGTACGCAGAACCCACGGTAATGGAGTGTCTCACTCACAGGAGGAGGTTTTCTCGATGCCTTTATAAAGTGTGCTTCCCTTCTTCCTGCCTCAGACGTTTTCAGGAAATTGGAACTCAGAGCGGGCTGTGCGCCATGAACTCCAGCACCCTTTCATGGCCCGATTCGTGCGTTTCATCCCTCTGGACTGGAGTGAGGAGGGGAGAATTGGGCTGAGAGTGGAGCTCTATGGCTGCGCTTATTGTGAGTGTTGTGGAAGTGATCCTTGATGTATCTTTCACACATTTTAGATGGGTCATTTTTACACATTTGAATCATTTTGAACCCTTTCATTACCTAACCTCTTTTTGCATTGCTCACTTTTTGTTTGGTCCAATACTATGGAAGCATGTGTGTGGCAAAATTCAATTTGCAATGTAATATGCAAAATGGCAATGCAATATGTAAAATGGCAATTTATTTCTGTATTTAAATTTACATTTTCCCATACATATGTGCAACATTTAGTGCAAAATGAAAATGAAAATTCAATTATATAATTTAAATTTGCCATTTTCTACACTAGTTTTAATATGCATATTAAAACATATTTTAAAGCTTTATAAGTTGCAAAATGAAAATGTATTACCCAAATTGATTAGATATGTTTAACATGTCCAAGCAAAAACTGTTGCAAAATTATCATTTAAATGCTGTTTTCCTAAATGTATTTAGACTTAGGGGTAGGACACTTGGGACTGCATTTTCATCCTGATGCTGTGTGATAATTGTAGCAAAATGCAATGAGAGTTTCAAAATGCATTCTGAGCCAAAGGTGCAGCAAAAGGGTAGCAAAATGGTGATTTAAATGTCTTTTATTTTTCTTAAATGCATTGACACTTACATATATGACATTTCAAATACCCCACGATGAATATAGTTTAAGTCATTGTGGATTTGAAAATGCATTGCGAGCTGAACACGCCCCCTAGCTGTCAATCATTACATCAAGGCGGGGCTCGGCAACAGGACGCACAATAGGTCAATATTCACCGTTAACCAAACACTTTTCACCTTATATTTTATTACTCTTTAATTTTTAATCCGTAAAATAGCACGTGTTCCATGGCACCTGAACAGGGACATGCAGAGAGTTCCTCAGGGGCAGGGGCCCAAATGTAAAAAAAAAAAAGGGGCAATGTGAGAAAAAAAAAATTATGTGTCAAAAGTTTGGATACATTAATATTTTATATTTTTGCAATAAGTCACTTATGGTCATCAAGCCTGCATTTATTTGATCAAAATTTTAATATACTTTAAAATACATTTTATGCGATGCTTATTTATTAGCAATGTTGGAAACCTGTCATACTTTTTTCAGGATTCTTTGATGAATAAAAAGTTAAATGAGAACAGCATTTATTTAAAATATAACTTTTGTAACAATATACACTACCGTTCAAAAGCTTGTAGTCAGTATTTATTTTTTTTTTTTTCAAGAAATTAGTTTTTATTCAGCAAGGATTTGTTAAATTGATGGAAACAGTGATAGTAAAGATCGATATTGTTAGAAAACAACTCTATTTTGAATAAATACTGTTCTTTTTAACTTTTTATTTATCAATGAACCCCAAAGAAGTATCACAGGTTTCAAAATAAATAAATAAAATTAAAATAAAAAGCAAAACATTAAGCAGCACAACTGTTTCCAACATTGATAATAAATCAGCATATTAGAAATATTTCTGAAGGCCCATCCATTGAAGACTGGAGTAATGATGTTGAAAATTCAGCTTTGAATCACAGAAATAAATGATATTTTAAAGTATATTAAAATAGAAAAACATTCTTTTAAATTGTAATATTTCACAATATTACAGTTTTTTTGTATTTTTGATCAAATAAATGGAGGCTTGATGAGCATAAGACACTTTCATAATGCTGCATGATTATCAAAAATGGTAATATAATAAAGTCCTTTCACGTCACCATTTCGCCAGCCTACACTTCACATAATAGGCCTGTAGGTGACACTTGGGCTTAATTAACTATGAGAGTTTCATGAAATAGTAAACGGTGTAGGATATCATACATAAATATACAGTGAATTGAATTGCCTACTGATTACCATTATTGCGACTTTTGTTTTGTGCAGTGCTTTTGTAGTCATTCAGTATCTATTTTCTCAGCTATGTAATTTGATTCATAAAATGAGACAAACCACAGATCCAAATCACTCCACAAATAAGCTCGTCTGTCCCATGTCATTTTCTACCGATTTAGGAATAAGAACGAAAAATGACCGCTTCATTTCACATTATTGATTATTGTCCAATGAAATTTGAACTTGAGCCAGATCATGATTGGTTGGTGTATTATACGTGACAAATGGGCATTGATGGATTATGTAATATTCTAAAATATATAACATATGGGTTTTTAATTAAATCGACACACTAGCTTTGATGAAAAAATGTTTAAAATATTGTTTGGTTTATTTTTTTCCTTCCGTCGACCCACTCACTGAAAGAACCATATATGGCTCGAGAGCCTATGGTTTCTGAACAGACTGTGGAATATCAGTCAGTCGAGCAAATTGCACACAACCCATCGCAACGCCTCAGATTTGACAGATATGTAAAAATAAACAGGAATTTTCCAACTTCTGAGCGATTAGTTACCGTTTTGTACACATTGTCATGTTAATTAGAATTCAAATGCATTTTGTTTTATTGACCACAATATCATTGATATTTGTCTGAGAGGGGCACTTTTGAATAATTTTGAAAAAGGGCAGGGGCTCGAGCCCCCAAAGCAAACCCCCCACTCCCACTGTATAAGGTGTCAAATAGGTAAATAAATGTAGAATAGCACTGTCTGTTTTCTTATGTGCATCAATCCGAGTGTAAACAGTGAGAGATGTTGAATCAGGTGAAAAGCATTTGGTTAACGGTGAATATTGACCTATCGTGCGTCCTGTTGCCGAGACCCGCCTTGATGTAATGATTGACAGCTAGGGGGCGTGCTCGGCTCGGAATGCATTTTCAAATCCACAATGACTTAAACTACATTCATCGCGGGGTATTTAATGAAAATGTAATTAAAACGTCATATATGTAAGTATCAATGCATTTAAGAAAAATAAAAGACATTTAAATCACCATTTTGCTACCCTTTTGCTGCACCTTTGGCTCAGAATGCATTTTGAAACTCTCATTGCATTTTGCTACAATTATCACACGGTATCAAAATATGAAAATGCAATCCCAAGTGTCAATTTAGGGAAAAAAAATTGCCACAGCTTTTGCTTGGACATGTTAAACATATCTAATCAATTTGAGTAATACATTTTCATTTTAATTTTGCAACTTATAAAGCCTTAAAATATGTTTTTAATTTGCATATTAAAACTAGTCTAGAAAATGGCAAATTTAAATGATATAATTGAATTTTCATTTTCATTTTGCACTAAATGTTGCACATATGGTATGGGAAAATGTAAATTTAAATACAGAAATACATTGCCATTTTGCATATTACATTGCAAATTGAATTTTGCCACACACATGCTTCCATACAATACTGTATAGGTGCATTATTCTTCAGTCATAGTCTCTTTTATATACAGTGTGTATATAATACACAAGAAATATTTATTTCAAGATCAAGGATAAATCTGCATAATAGTTCATGATATGGCCCCTTTAAAAGCAAATATGTTTAGTTTCACCACTGTTGCATAATAAACTTGTTTGGATTGGAGAAAGTTTTGGAAGCCTGAGGAAGACTTCATATGTTTGTTTGTGACTGACCCATATTCCTGTGTTTAGGGGCGGATGTGATCAGCTTTGATGGCCAGGGAGTGATTTCTTATCGATTTAGACAGAAAAAGATGAAGATCTTGAAGGACGTGATATCACTGAAGTTTAAGACTACTAAAGGAGACGGTGTTCTTCTGCATGGAGAGGGACAGCAGGGTGATTATATCACTCTAGAGCTGCAGCGAGCCAAACTCCTGCTGCAGATCAACCTGGGTAAAAGATTTAACTCAAAGAGTGACAGTGACACACTACTGTTCAAAAGTTTGGTTACTTTTTTACTAGAAATTAATACTTTTAGTCCTCAAGGATGCATTAAATTGATTAAAAGTTTCAGTAAGAACATTTAGAATGTTAAGATTTCTATTTCAAATACATGCTGTTCTTTTCCACAAATTATGAAGCAGCACAACTGTTTTCAACATTGATAATAATAAGAAATGTTTCTTCAGCAGCAAATCTGCATATTAGAATGATTTCTGAAGGATCATGCGACACTGAAGACTGGAGTAATGATGCTAAAAATTCATGAATGAACTTCATTTGGATAACTTTAAAGGCAATTTTCTCAATATTTTGATTTTTTTTTGCGCCCTCAGATTCCAGATTTTCAAATAGTTGTATCTCAGCCAAATATTGTCCATTTCAGATGATGTATAAATCTCAATTTCAAAAGATTGACCCTTATGACTGGTTTTGTGGTCCAGTGTCACAAATAGATCTAAATAGACTTTTAGTAGATCTGTTTTGTTCTATGATTGACAGCATGCAAAACTTGCTGGTATGAGTGTTGTTATAAATATTGTCTTTTTTTTGTCTCGTTTGCCATTGTAGAAAGGATCCCCATTTGACCTGTCTGACCCATTTCACTAATGGCTTTTGACGCTTGTGTTTATTTCAGGCAGTAATCAGTACGGCTCCATTCAGGGTCGCACATCAGTGTCTAGCGGCAGTCTGCTGGATGACGACCACTGGCACTCTGTTCTGATTGAACGCTACAGACGCAATGTTAACTTCACGCTCGACCAGCACATGCAGAGCTTCCGCACCAACGGAGAGTTTGACCATCTGGACCTGGACTACGAAGTAAATGACAGATTTCAAATAAATCTATATGTTTTGTGAAATCACAAGGAATTATAGGATTATTCATCAATAAATACGGTTGGGAGGTCAAACTGAATTCTTAAAGAAATATTTTATCTATATTATTTACTTTTCATTACTTGAAATAAAATTAAATGAAATATACTGTAAATTTAGTGAAATAATATGTATAAAGGCAACATAAAAAAATCAGCTAAAGTAAAAATGAATAAAAACTGAAAAACTGTATAGACAAAAGCCGCATCAGTGTCAGTATTTTAGCATCGAGATACTATTGTAGTTTTTATTAATATTTTGAATCAGTTATTATTTTTATATTTTCTTTTTATATTTTATATTTTTTATATTTTTATATTTTATTTTTGTCATTTTTTTTATACATGCATATATCGGTTTTATTAATTTTTGTTTTGATTTTATTTATTTATTTTAGTACATCATGTTTTACTACTACTAATAATAATAATTATATATATATATATATATATATATATATATATATATATACACATTTTTCAGTTAATGTTTTTTTATGGTTTTCATTTTTGTTTCAGTTCTGGTCTTAGGTAGCTATAATAAGCCTGAACAGAAAATATGAAAACATCTAATTCAAAATATTACTAATAGTACCTCAATGATACCAAAGCATTTCTCAACTGAACACATGCAGTTTTAAAATTTTGGGGTAAACTATCCCTTTATGATCACGGAAAAGGCATTATCACAATTACATATTTGCATATTATGTAATAAAGCCTCAGTCCTCTCTTATCTTCCCTGTCACGTTTCACTTACAGCTCTCCCCCACTCTGTTTCATCATTTTACCCCAGCAGCGCTGCTGGGATTTGGGTCTTTAGCACACTAATGATTGCGTTCACTGGGTGGCATTTATTCAAACAGATAGATAGCGTAGATAAGATTAGATGAGATTAATGTTTGGCTGTCTGTATTATAGATGGTAAATGTTCCCATCACTTTCACTGTACCTCTGTGTCTATTCCCAGATTACATTTGGAGGGATGCCAGTGTCTGCCAAGCCCAGCTCAGGTGGCAGAGAGAACTACATCGGCTGCATGGAGGCCATTCATTACAACGGGGACAACATCACTAACCTCGCGCGCAGGAGAAAAGTAGACACCTCCCGCTTCGTACGTGCCAAATTTACATGTCTATTTTTATCAAATGAACACTGCAGAGCTCTCCAATGCCTTGTGGAGATAATTCAGGAGCTTCACAGAGGAATTGCTGTTGCTGGGTGTTACGCTGCTCCAAGACAAAGATATATCTGGTACTTCTGCTGTAATCACAAAGCTGCTTGTTTTCAAACTTTTTTTATTTACTGAAACTGGGATTGTCAGTATATTAAAATAAATGTAATTAAAAATGTAAAATAAATAATTAAATAATTAAGATATGTATGTTTACATTATATTAAATTATATGAAATCTAAATAATTAAATTCTATAATTTCAGAAGAATAAAGAACTGAATGTTCTTCTGAGTTCAATAATACATTTATATGACGTATGGGATAAGGTTAAGGTTATAGGATAAGGATAACTCAAGATGGCAATTTCTACTCAATAAAATGTTTTGGAGCTTGACATAACTAGAAAAATGTGTATTTCTTGTAGAAATTTCCATGAGTTTTTAAGATTTCCATCATCGTCATTTTCAAAAACTTTTTAAAATATCCAGGTTTTCCAAGACTGCAAGAACCCTGATTCTGAAATAAACATCACAGTTTTTGAGAGAATTATAATAATTATATTATTGTATTATTTTATTTTATTCATATTATTTATATTTTATTTTTTAAATTTTTCTAACCCACAAATGCCCACAAATTTCTCAGTAGTTTCAAATCAAAATATTTTATATTCTATATATAAAATATATAAATAAATGATACTATATAAATATAATATTTAAAAATAAATTTATTTAAAATAAATAATTTACAATACTATATACTCATAACATTTTGGAGAACTAGAAAGAAAATATTTGAGTTTTGAGATTGTATTAATGTCAATGACATTTCTGGTTAGGGAAATTCCTTAATCCATTTTTTTCAAGGCCACAAAAATCCTGGTTTTCAAATAAAAACGTTTTTGAAAACAAATTAAGAAAAAGAATCAGTTTTCATGTTGGATTTTTGCTGATTTAGCATATTTAAAAACTTGTTTTTTCTTATATTTACCATTTTAATCCTCAGCCCCCTAAATTGAGAAACGCTGCTTTAAAATATTTAATTATGTCTGGTTACAATTGATAAGAAATCAAAATTTCCTTTCCTTTGCTTTCTTAATACATATTTTAGGCATTCTGTTGTTTTCAGTGATTTCTCTATCTCTGTTCTTTGTATTGTTTACAGTAATCTCAGCTCCCGAAGGTTTGCAGCTTCTATTTCTCACAGCAAATATTCAGTAGATACAGTTCCTCTCCCTGCGCTGACTTCAGTCATAAACAGAGATTTCCTTCCCTTTCCCACAATGCTCTGTGTGTGTGAGGACAGACATTAATTGAGAAGTGCTGTCACTCTCTGTGCGTGTTCTGTGATTTTTCACAATGACTACATAATGACTGGCGGTTATTGTCCACAGTCCCTTTCTGTGCTGGAAAATACAGTTTGTGCCAGTTTAAGGTGATTGAGTGAAGTTTTGAAACATGGTAGCTGCTTTTCCTGGTCTAAGGTGATCTGCCAACCTTAAGCTGCTTTAACCACTGGATGGGATTCCAGACATCTAGATCAGTGTGGACCAGCTAGAAACTAGACAAAACCATCTACCACCTTAAGCTGGTTTTAACTGGATTTTCCAGTTGGGTCCTATCCAGGTTTCCTAATTAAAACTCCCTCTTAAATCAATCTTTCATTTGAAATGTTTCATAATTTTCATTTCACCTGCTGTTCCCATTCCAGCTTAACTTGACGTTCTCCTGCGCGGAATCACGCACGTTCCCGGCCTTCTTTAACTCCACCAGCTCCTTGCAGCTTCCGGGTCGGACTGACGCAGACACGGTGTCGGTCCGACTGCAGTTTCGGACGTGGAACCCCAGCGGTCTGCTGTTCTTTACCCCACTCATGCCTGGAGGGGTGGAGGTCAGCCTGGTGGAGGGTAAAGTTACCGTCCACATCTACGTCACACTGGGCAAGAACACACGCGTGGACATATCCTCAGGTAACATCACACCTGAAGACGCACATCCAGAGCTCTCTTAGTTTCTAGACTTTCTGTACAGTCTCAGCTTGAAAAATCCTTGTAGCAACACACTAGCAGGCATTTAGATGACCTTAACTATCATATCAACCAGCAAAACACACAAAAAAAATCTGATTTTGTCATTGCTCATGCTGAAGTGTTTCTCTGCAGGTTCTGGTCTTAATGACGGACAGTGGCACAGCGTTCACTTTCTGGCACTGGAAAGCATTGCCATGTTGACCATCAATGGAGACGAGATGTCCACAGTGAGAGCTGCTCTCCCCATTCAGATCAGGACTGGAGGAGATTACTTTTTCGGAGGTAATTGTATTTTTATTTGGAAAAAAAAAAAAAAAAAACTAAAATTGTTTATTATTTTTATATATATTAGAGCTGTCCAATTGAGTAATCGCAATTAATCACATCCAAAATAAAAGCTTGTTTACATAATATATGTGTGTGTACTGTGTGTATTCATATGTATATATAAATACACGTGTATATATATTTAAGAAATTTTTGGAAATTTTTATTTTGGATGCGATTAATTGCAATTACTCAATTTGACAGCTCTAATTTATATAAAAATAATAAACAATTTTACCGTTTGCAATTATTGGATGGGAGCCGCGCTACAAATAAAGTTTGGTGAAGGGAAAACCGTGGATCTGGCAACCCTTGAACTACAGGTTATTCATAGGGTTAAATAGAACCCGTGTTAATAGCGCCGCGTTAATTCATTATTTCTTTAACGTGGATATCATTTTCTTCACACAAGTTGCTGTGTGACATGTTTTTCCGGCCCCTTTTGATTGACAGGATATAATCGGTCCTGATCATCATTTGTTTTTAAACAATAGCCGACAATGCAGTTAATTTTTTTACTGTATCAGCCGATATTGATTATTGGCCGATACATTGGTACATCCCTAATATAAATATATACTTGTTTATACAAAAACAATTAAATTAATATTAAATTCAATGCTGATGGATACTTGAATGTAAGCATCTTCCTAGAAAGGCTTGATCTGCTTTGCATGAATGCACATTTAAGAGTACACATTTTAATTTCCTTGTCACCATGTCCAGGATACTTCCCGCGGACAGACCTTTCTCCGTCACAGCGCTCCTTTCAGGGCTGCATGCAGCTCATACATGTCGATGACCAGTTGGTCGACCTGCAGTCTGTGGAGCAAGGCATGCTGGGTAGCTTTGAGAACATCAGTTTGGATATGTGTGCCATCATAGACAGGTAATGCATTCTCGGTATGGACTTGAACTGAATTGAATTTTCATACAACCACAACTGTTTTACAGGTTTATGCATAATCTGCTTTGTAAAAGTCAGCAGGCGCTCCACTTACAGCATTGCTTTTCATATGGTAATGTCACGTCTCCCCACGATAAAGTCAAGTCTCTGTATCCATCCATATTCATTCATGAACCCACTGCACTCCGCTCTCACGGAAGACTCTGCAAACTAATGAAGAACAGATGTTTGCCTTTGTTCGCAGTGTTCTGATCAAAGCCGCTGCTGTATTTTGATTGTCATTTTTTGCCAAAAAAGCAATAAGATGTTCCTCGAGTCATGCCACTGGTTGCCTTATTTGAATCATGGTGACTTTTAAAGCTGTGAAGCCTCTTCGAGGAGCTTATGCAAGCCACATCTGACACTCTTCAGCAGGAGTTCCTCAAAGCTCTGTCACGTGTCCTGCCCCCGTTTGATCAGGATGACTGAGTTAACATGCAGGATCAGGGGAACCTCTCTGCTGATCTGATACTTCTGCAGACTGCGGAAATGAGGCTTTATGGATCTACAAAGAGCAGAGATTATCAAACAGGGCAATGACTCAACAATGCAGCTTCTCAACTGGCATTACTTCAGAAAGTGGCAACCTGAAATGTTTTTTTTTCTGCAACCAACCGACTAATTAAAATTTGGTCAACTACACATTTTCTTGTCAACTTTTATATATAAATTTTTGTTTATCTCCTAACCCTAGCTTCCTTTTTAAATGCAAAACATCAGTAAAAAACCCTTCCAGCTTCTAGTCATTTCCAGTGTCTTTAATCTCTCTCTTTTTCTAGGTGTGTGCCAAACCACTGTGAACATGGAGGCAAGTGCTCTCAAACTGGAGACACATTTAAATGTGCCTGTGAAGGCACTGGATACTCTGGTGCCACCTGCCACAACTGTAAGCCTTCTAAAATCATATCGCCCATGTTTATTTGAGCATATTTGGGTACTCATTTCTCTGAAGCTGCTGCTATGTAGCAATAGCAAATAGACTCTTGCTGCATCAATCAACATTTTGAACTTTGTATAAGCCATCAGCATACTCATGTCCTAAAGAACAGGGAAACCAATAAACTGATTTAAAGAACCTGTAATGAAAAATCAAGATGATAAATTTAATGGACCTTACATGCAAAGAACCTTACAGAATAGAGATTTTGGTTTGGAATTGTCATTATTATGCTAGGATATTTATTTTATCATTTATTTAGCTGACTGGTCCTCAGAAATGAAGCATTGTAGATTTTCTTGCAGTGGTGGCTGTTTTGATGCTTACGATGTATGTTTCTGCAGCTGTGTACGAGCAGTCCTGTGAGGAGTACAAACACTTGGGCCGAAGCTCAGACACATACTGGATCGATCCGGACAGCAGCGGACCCCTCGAGCCATTCAGAGTCACCTGCAATATGATGGGTCAGAACCATATATGAAAGAATATATATAAAATATTCTGAATATATATATGAAATATTTAAAACAAAACACAATATCAGCAGGATAATGTGAAGTATGCACATAAATTTGTTATTTAAATATATATTTCTATAAAAACATATGAAATATACATATTTAAATATATATATTTTTAATTAAAAAATAAAAATATGTATTTATTTAAATAAATAACTATATATATAACACAATATCAGTGGGTTCATGTGTAGCATGCACATGTGAAGTTGTTAATATATTCATATCATGTGTTAATATATTCATCGTCATAACAAGGAATACATTAACACAATCTCCCACATTCACACATCAGTGGCCCCTTTGGTACCAAAGAAATGACTAAATAATGACTGTTTGTGGTGCATGAAACCTTAAATAACATTATAAAACTTACTATTATAAAACATTACTAACATTGTGTTTCATTTCACTGTGTACACACTGTTTGTTGTGGAATATATTATTAAAATGAATATCACATTTTAATAATATATTCCACAACAAACAGTGTGTACACAGTGAAATGAAACACAATGTTAGTAATGTTTTATAATATAACATTTAAGCAACCTTTAAGCAACAAAAACACCCAATGGTTTCTCCAAAACTGAGTGCATATCATAGAAATATATCAACTAGTATAGTCACTGACTAGTGCACTTGTATATACTGTGTATTTCAGAAGACAAAGTGTGGACAACCATTGTGAATGACCTTCCAGCTCAAAGCTCTGTGTCATCGGGTTCCAGACCTGAAGACAAGACTGTGCTCACACTCAATTACAGCATGTCTGCTGAACAGGTGACGCTTAAAACTGTGTGAATTTATCAATGAAAACTGTTACACCTAACTAACAGATGCTGAATGTGGTGCTCACCTGCAGAGCTGCTCATGTTTTTGTGATACAGGTGAACGCCGTCACCAGCAGCGCTGAGTTCTGCGAGCAGCATGTGGTGTACATGTGCTACAAATCACGCCTGCTCAACTTACCAGGTAAATGATGCTAAAAACTCACGGCGCTCATAAGAAAATTTAGTTGCTTTAAAGGAATAGTTCACCCAAAATGAAAATTATCTGAAAATGTGCTCACTCCCAAGTCATTCAAAATGTAGATGAGTTTGTTTCTTCATCAGACCAGATTTGGAGAAATTTAGCATTCCATCACTTGTTCACCAGTGGATCCTCTGCGGTGAATGGGTGCCGTCAGAATGAGTCCAAACAGCTGATAAATACATCACAATAATCCACAAGTAATCCACACCACTCCAGTCCATCAGTTAATGCCTTGTGAGGCGTGTTTGTAAGAAACAGATTCGTCATTAAGGCGTTTTTAACTTTAAAGTGTTGCTTCTGGCTAAAATATCAGTCCTCTGTCCATAATATTGCTTTCTCCGGTGATAAAGTCATCTTGTCTGAATCAGGAGAGAAATATGCACAGATCAAACACCATTTGCAAGCAAAAAGAGTCCAAAATATCTCTAAACAAAAATGTTAATTTTGAATATTAGAGAACAACAAGAGGATGGAATTTTTCACCAGAAGAATAATTATTATGGATTATGGAGTGGCATTTTGGCCAGAAGCGACAGTTTAAAGTTAAAACACATTAATGATGGATTTGTTTCTTATAAACATGCAGCTTTTTGCTTCACAAGTTAATGAATGGACTGGAGTGGTGTTACTTGAGGATTATTGTGATGTTTTTATCAGCTGTTTGGACTCTCATTCTGACGGCACCCATTCACTGCAGAGGATCCATTGGAGAGGAAGTCATGTAATGCTAAATTTCTCCAAATGTGTTCCCATGAAGAAATAAATTCATCAACATCTTGGATGGCCTGAGGATGACTAAATTTTCAGATCATTTTTTTTTGTCTTAGATGGCTCTCCATCCACATGGTGGGTCGGCAGGGGAAATGAGAAGCACTTCTACTGGGGCGGCTCAGGACCAGGTGTGCAGAAATGTGCCTGTGGCATTGAACGCAACTGCACAGATCCCAGATACTACTGCAACTGTGATGCAGATCTGAGACAATGGTGAGATCTTACTCTCTTCTCTTTTTGCTGATGGAATCTAGTAGGGCTTACACATTGGATGGCATTTTGCAGAAGACAGAGAGAAAAGCCAGCTTTACACAGTCCTGGTGGCCTCATAGTTATATTGGATGCTTTGATTATCCAGGGTTTGTTGGAATTGCATGCTACCATACTATGTTTTTGCATTATTTTTGCAGTATTATTTACTACCATTCAAAAGTTTGGGTTTCTTGCTGCTTAAGAAACATTTCTGATTATTATGTTGAAAACAGTTATGCTGCTTAATATTTTTGTTGGAAACTGTGGTCATTTTTTCCAATAATAAATAATCAACAAAGTTGAATGTATTTTTTTAATTTAAATCCTTTGTAACATTATAAATGTTTTTACTGTTACTTTTGATCAATTTAATGTGTTCTTGCTGAATAAAAGTATTCATTTCTTTAAAAAGAAAATCTTAAAATGACATGAAACTTTTGAATAGTAGCTTATGTAGTGCATGACATACTAATTTTCTTTTATGCATGGAAATGCAATGTGCTCAATTTAAATTTTCATAAACAACCACAATTTTTTAATCCCTACTCCTTGACTCAGTGAACTAAAATGGAATTTGGATTTCAAAAAATACATACTAACCATATTTATGTATAACAGGATGAGTTTTGCTGGGTTATCGTAATAAATTATTGCACATTTTTACATACTAGACAGTGTGCAGTATGTACTATGCAGTAAGCAGTACTCTAATATTCCAGTTCCTCTCTGCTGCATTGCACAATGCTATATTGCCCCCTTGTGGTCCATAATTCTTCCTCTGCATCGTGTTTGTTTCTCCAGGAAAGAAGATGCAGGTATGTTGATGTATAAGGACCATCTGCCTGTCAGTCAGGTGGTGGTTGGTGATGTACACCGCTCTGGATCTGAAGCCAGACTCACTGTTGGGCCGCTGCGCTGTCAGGGAGATCGTAAGTGCAGAAGTGATTAAAAATGTATCAACTACACACAAACAATCACAGGCCTACCCTCAGAACTAACTGTAACCTACCCTTAAAATCAATGTGAAATTATAGGTTAATAACCTCAAATTATGTTTAATGCCTATAGAAATTACACACCGCAGCTTTAAATTTTACCATAACAGACATCTACTGAGTTATCAATGTGTTTCTTTTATAGGTCACTTCTGGAACGCAGTGTCCTTCAACACACCTGCATCTTATCTTCATTTTCCCACCTTCCAAGCCGAGACCAGTGCAGACGTCTCCTTCTATTTTAAGACTTCAGCCTCACATGGTGTCTTTCTGGAAAACCTGGGCAATCCGGATTTTATTCGCTTAGAACTCAAATGTAAGTCCACATACTTATATCATTTCATCTTGAGTAGGATTGCTGTAAAGCCCTCAATGATTCCTGTCTTATCTGCATATTAAGAACTGTGCTTTGAGTTTCTTTACTTATCAGACAAAGGAAGTAAATTACAGTTATCTTTCCACCAGTGTTATTTTATATTATAGTTTTATACTATTTATATTTAGATTTAAACCACTGTCGTATTTATTTTTAATTAGCTTTTATTTTATATTTTCAGTTTTTATTTTAATTTATTAAAAGTAACTTATTAAAATTAATTTATTTTAATTTATTTTAAGTAAAATAAATGTATTTTAATTATTTAATTTATTAATTAGATTTACTGATTTTATTTTGTTTATTATTATTATTATTATTATTATTATTATTATTATTTAAACTACATAAATGTACATTATTTAAACTTTTAGCTTTATTTCATTTTTAGTAATTTTAGTACTTAAACTTCAACGTAAATCTTAGTTGCAAAGGCAAGATTTCCAATATTCATTACATTTTTAAAGTTTTTTCATCTAATATTTATATTTTAATTCTGTTTCATTTTATTAGATTTTTATTTTATAATTTTTAAATAACTTTTAATAGTTATAATTAACAATAAGAACACTGCTTCCCACAGCTGCTACAGTGGTGTCGTTCTCATTTGATGTGGGTAACGGGCCAGTGGAATTAACCGTACGTTCATCTACACCCCTCAATGATGACCAGTGGCACAGGGTGGAGGCGGAGCGGAATATTAAAGAGGCTGTTTTGCGATTGGACAAGGTGCATAGGGAGGCGCGGTCGGCCCCGCCTCAGGGCCACACCCGCCTGCAGCTCTTCAGCCAGCTGTTTGTAGGTAAGAAATTTGGCAGATGTTTGGGAAGTAGAAGTTTAGCAAGAGAAAACATTTTTTACTTGTGTATCTAATTTACCTTAATGTAAAGCATTAACATTTTATATCTCATTATATTTGTGTTGCTGAAACTCTTTAGGTGCCTCAGGGGGGCAGAGAGGATTTCTGGGTTGCATTCGTTCCCTAAAGGTCAATGGAGTAACACTTGACCTTGAAGGGAGGGCAAAGGTCACACCAGGGGTGAAGCCTGGATGCTCGGGTCACTGCAGCAGCTATGGGATGTATTGCCAGAATGAAGGAAAATGTATCGAAAAATACAACGGATACTCGTGCGACTGTAGTCTGACTGCCTTCGACGGGCCTTTCTGCAATGATGGTATGGACACTTATCTTACATAATTAGTACATAAATAATTCAGTTCAGTTTCGTCTTGGCTGTAATGGGCAACAAATATATTTCAATGTACAAATCTCATCTTTTACATTTACATTTACATTTAGTCATTTAGCAGACGCTTTTATCCAAAGCGACTTATAAATGAGGGCAATAGGAGCAATCAAAATCAACAAAAGAGTAATGATATGCAAGTGCTATGACAAGTCTCAGTTAGCTTAACACAGTAAACATAGCAAGGTTTTTTTTATTATTATTATTATTATTTAAAGGTGCCATACAATGGAAAACTATATTTACCTTGGCATAGTTGAATAATAACAGTTCTGTACATGGAAATGACATACCGTGAATCTCAAACACCATTGTTTCCTCCTCCTTATGTAAATCTCGAGAATGCAAAAGACCACTTGAAAAATAGGCGAATCAGAACATAACACCAACTGTGACGTTACCGTCAGGATCACTTATATGTACACCCCCAAGATTTGCATATACCCGCCCATGTTCTAGGCCAGCCGGACCTGCACAGCCAAATCATCAGAAGTTCTGCAGGTATTGTGAAGAAACAAGCGAGGACAAGAGCGAAAATGGCAGATCATGGAAATAAATGTTATGTTCCAGGCTGTGCAGGGGATGTGAAGTGCAGGGTTGGGTTGGTGTCTGTATTCAGAAAGGCACGGAAAGCAAATAACACGTTCTAATAAAATAACGCGAGCCACTAAAGGGACATGGTTAGCTGCTTGTTAGGGGTAGCCTGTTACATTGCAGTACATAAGATTTCACTTACCACATAAACAGAGTAAGGAGAGATGACTGAGGATGATGGCGAATGATTTGCAGATCCTGAGCACCACTGACAAGCATCTGATCTTGTAAAATGTGCGGTAAGTACTGCCGCTCCATAGTATAAACGGAGTACGTGCGATCGCAAATCTTGAAAGTGAGTGTGAAACTAAAAAGTGATCGTGCATTCGTTTCAATGCCCCGCATATTAACAGCGGCTCCCTGATGCCTGTATTTTATTTACATTATAATTACCCGACGATATAACTGTGCGAGAAAGTATTGAAATATATATTTTCCCTGTGTTTCCTTCCTGCTGTGTGAGCTACTGAAATGAGCCGCACTGTGAAACGGCCAATCAGAGCAGAGCTCAACATTGAGCCGCATTGTGAAACAGCCAATCAGAGCAAGCTCAACATTATTATTCATGACCCTTCCAAATAAGGTAATAACAGACCATTTCATCTAGGGACAAAATCCTAGGGTTTTAAATGGAAATGTAAAACCATTTCTGGAGATTTTTTGCCCTTACCCTAAGCCACATACCTTCTATGTAGATATCAGAGAACAATTTAAAATATTGTATCAATGCATTCTATGGCACCTTTAATAAATAAAAAGAAAACAGATAGATTAGAAAAAGATATAGAGCAAGCTAGTGTTAGAGGCCTTTTTTTGCATTTTGTTAATTGTATAATAAATAAAAAGAAAACATAGATATAATACAAAAAGAATTGAGAAGCTAGTGTTATTTTATTTATTTATTTTTTTTAAGAAAACAAGCAGTCAGTAAATGAATAGAGTGCAAGTTTTTTTTTAAAAAAAGAATAGAATTAGAATAGAGAGTGCTAGAGTTAGAGAGTCAAATAAAGATGGAAGAGATGTGTTTTTAGCTGATTCTTGAAGATGGCTGCTCGGATTGAGTTGATTGCTTTTAGGAGCATTTTAGCATATACAGATGATGACAAAGCTAACAGACATGGACTACAAGCCAATTTAGACCTGTTTTAGTTCTTATTCATGGCTCAACAGAGCATTTCACTCACATTTGCAACTAAAAATAGATCTGCGCGAACTGTAAAATGTGTTTAGGAGCATGTGTGCAAAAAAAGTCCTAGCAGGTCATTAAAAAGTCTTAAATATCTTAATATGTATAACAAACGTCTTAATTATCATCTTAAGAGGTCTTAAATTTGGGGATGGAAAAACAGGAATCATGATACAGTATAATGTGATTTTTAAACTTTTAAAAGCTATTCATTAAATATGAGTGCTGCAATTGTTTCAAAGTAAATTAATAGTAAAGCACAGACATTTCAAAATAAGTGCCCCTGTGTGCTTGAGTCTTGTTTATAATTAAAAGTCCCACATTATGCATTTTCCTGGTTAATACTGGTATTTTAGTTACACAAGCTGTTATCTAGCATTTAATTCAACATAAACTCTTGTACTGTAGCTTAAGTTAAATACACTTTGAAGCAGTATTCTAATAAATTAAATCATGTTGTTTGTAAATGTCTCCTTGTATCCCTTTATTAAAGGATGTTAACGTCAAGCCTTGTTGTTGTTGTCATCTGCCTCCGTTTTAGATGTCGGAGGGTATTTTGAGAGCGGGACGTTGGTGCGGTACGACCTCATGTCTGAGAGCAGCTCTGTTCCTGCAGTGAAGGAAGGCAGCTCTGGAGTCCTGAGCACGGTTGGTAATCTGACCCGTGAGGAGCTGAGCTTTAGTTTCAGTACGTCCCACACACCTGCAGTCCTCATCTACATTAGCTCCAAGACGCAGGACTACCTGGCTGTGGTGCTGCGGCACAATGGTGAGACACGTTTGCATCTTTACAGCTCAGATTTAACATATATGTTCTGTTTTGGATATGAGAAGTGCAAAGTCTTTGTTAATAATAGCTTAGAAACAGTGTTATTTATAAGTTTATTTTATTTGAAATGAAAATGATTTTATGGTTTTAGTTTTCGTTTATTTAAAGGGTTACTCCACCCCAAAATGAAAATTTTGTCATTAATCACTTACCCCCATGTCTTTTCAAACCCATAAAAGCTTTGTTTGTCTTTGAAACACAATTTAAGATATTTTGGATGAAAACCGGGAGGCTTGTGACTGTCCCACTGACTGCCAAGTAAATAGCACTGTCAAGGCCCAGAAAAGTATTAATCGTCAAAATAGTCCATCTGCCATCAGTGGTTCAATCTGACTGTTATGAAGCGACGAGAATACTTTTTGTACGAAAATAAAATAAAAATAATGACTCTATTCAACAATTTGTCTCCTCTGCATCAGCGTAGCACCATTTGGAGAGTATCCACTGAACGCAAATAGCGTATGCTGTTCTATGTCAGCCACACCGCAAGGATACGCTGTTTTTGTTCAAATCAAAGCATAGAAAATGTATCCGTGTGGTGCGGCTGACACAGAACAGCATACACTATTTGCGTCCAGCGGATACTCTCCAAAATGGTCCTACACTGATGCAGTGGAGACGAATTGTTGAATAGAGTCATTATTTTTATTTTTACGAACTAAGCTTTTGCAGGTTTGGAAAGACATGGGGGTAAGTGATTAATGACAAAATTTTCATTTTGGGGTGGAGTATCCCTTTAACGATAATAACCCTGCGCACATGCACTTAAGACTGATGAAACATTGTTTTCCCTCAGGTACTCTACAGATCCGCTATAACCTGGGAGGACTGAGGGAGCCATTCACGATCAGCCTGAATCATCGTAACATGGCTAACGATCAGCCTCATAACGTCAACATCACCCGACAGAACAGACTCATTCAGCTGCAGGTGCTATATCTGTATCTGCCTCAATGGAGCCACTAGATGAAGACAGTTTCACAGTTCAGATGAATCTGTGTGTGTTATATTAGATAATGACAATTCCCTGGATTTAAGAGTCTGTCTGTGGTGTTGCAGGTGGATCATTATCCTACAGTGAGCTACACTCTTCCTGAAGCCTCGGACGCTGAGTTCAACCTCGTGAAGACCATTTTCCTAGGAAAAGTTTTTGGTAAGTAGGCTACTATGTACATATTTTAGCATCATTTGGGGTTTTAAGTGTGCTGTCTATTAACAAATGTTCGTTTTCTATACTACTTTCTCTTATGCTCACTATAGCTGCGCTTATTTGACCCAAAAAACACTAAAAACTAATATTGTGAAATATTATTACTTTATATAGCACGACAGTCATTACTCCAGCCTTCAGTGTCACATGATCCTTTAGAAATCATTACAATATGCTAATTTGCTCAAGAAACATTTCTTATTGTTATCAATGTAAAAAAAGTTGTGCTGCTTCATATTTTTGTAGAAACCATGATACGTTTTTTTCATGATTCTGTGATGAATAGAAAGTTTAAAAAACAGCATTTATTTGACATAAATCTTTTTTTTAACATAAATGTCTTCACTGTCACTTTTGATCAATTTAATGTATACTTACTGAATAAAAGTATTAATTTCTTCCAAAAAAAAAAATTACTGACACCAGACTTTTGAACAGCAGTGTACTAGTCCATAAAATGAAAATGAATATTAAATATGATGAAAAACAGTGATAAGCTCTAGAAATTAAATACTACTTTCTATAGATGTCATTTTAAACAGATTTTTCTAATCTGTTGTCTATCTATCTATTGTAGCAAACTCATTTATACATTTAGGCATTAGTATTTTTGACAAGGAATAATATTATGAAATAACTTGGCTGAAGTCTCCTCACTTAACTTAATCTATATTGACCAAGAACACGTCTCTCCTGCTTTTCCTTTAACTGGACTCTGACTGTAAGTCCTGACATCATCATGTGAAAGCTCTGGGTTGTGCTCCTGATCTTAATCCAGGCTCCAGGTTTTCCTGCAGACGTTTCTAGCAGAGATGAGCTGGAACGCCCTGAGCTGCATTACACACACAGAGGAGCTGAACGGGTGATGGGTCTGTGTATAGATCAGTAATATTGTTCGTAAGCTATTTGTCGCTTCAAGGTTAGACAGAAGGAAATCAGTTTGCTAGTCAGGATTGATTGAGCAGATTGAGAAAGAGACCGGCAGAAAGGAGAAATCTGGTGTTTTGCTTTGAGTTGCAAGACCTGCTACATGCTGTAAAGAGATACGCAGTTCCACATCTGTGATCGCAAACAGGTACCGTTAATAAAATGCTTTATATTCAAAATATTAGCATATATTTTTCAGCTGGATTTTTTGTGTGATGTTCAGTAATATATGGGAAGAAAAGATGAGAATAATCAAGGACAAAGAAGATTTTCTCTCTTGTCACATATTTAAAGATGCATCAACTTTATCATGTTCATGTTGAAAAACAAGGCTTTTGGTTTCAAGTGTCATGTTGTTTGGTTCCGGTCTTGTTTTGCAGATGTGAACTAAAGCAATAAGCCACAAGAGATGAGATGTTAAAGTTACTTGACAATGGTTGAGGGGATTTCAGGCAATTCACTTTTTTTTTTTAATTGTTGAGCCCATAACTGTGGCATATTGCTTTTTAACAACATTGACACAATCACAAGAAAAAATGTATCTGACATAATGGTTGGCCTATGTATAATATACAATACCGTTCAAAAGTTTGGGGTCAATATGGTTTTTATTCTTTTTTTAAAAAATAAATTAATACTTTTATTAATCAAGGATGCATTAAATCGATCAACAGTGACAGTAAATGTAAAATGTTATGAAAGATTTCTATTTCAAATAGTTCTTTTGAACTCTCTATTCATCAATCTTGCAAAGAAACCTGTTTCATGGTTTCCAAAAAACTATCAAGCAGCATAACTGTTTTCAACATTGATGATAATAAGAAATGTTTCTTGAACAGAAAATCAGCATATTAGAATGATTTCTGAAGGATCACATTACACTGAAGACTGGAGTAATGAAGCTGAAAATTCAGCTTTGCATCTCAGGAATAAATTACAATTTAAACATATTCAAATAGAAAACAGTTATTTTAAATTGTAATAATATTTCACAATATTACTGATTTTACTGTTTTAGATGATATGGTAGATTTGAAATCTTTGATCAAATTTTAGTCACTAATCCAATCAGATTTTAGATAACTGATTTTATAACACCTGTCCTTTAACTTTTATCATTGCTTTCACACTCACACAAAATTGTTTCCACTATCTGAAATTTTCTGCTGTTGTCTTTGTCTTTCAGAAACAGGTCAGATTGATCCAGTGTTGATAGAGCGATATAACACCCCTGGATTCGTGGGTTGTCTCTCCAGAGTGCAGTTCAACCGCATCGCCCCGCTGAAGGCCGCCCTGAGGACCGGAGTGCCCTCCACAGCCTCTATACAGGGAGTCCTGGTGGAGTCCAACTGCGGGGCGTCTCCACTCACAGTACCACCAATGTCTGCAGTCTTTGACCCCTGGCACTCAGATGCAGGTAACCAAATGATGATTAAAAAACTCTTTATGGTGTGACTTTGCCCCTACATATTTTATAGGAATGGTTCACCCAAAAAATGTGCTGGTTCACCCAAAAAATTTGAATCTGAAAATGTACTCACCCCAAGATGTAAATGAGTTTGTTTCTTTATGGAGACAGATTTGGAGAAATTTTGTATTACATCACTTGCTCACCAATGGATCCTCTGCAGTGAATGGGTGCCGTCAGAATGAGAGTCCAAACAGCTGATAAAAACATCTTAATCCATAAGTAATCCAGACCATTTTCATTTTTTGGTCATCTGTTCATTTAAGGGCTGAGCTCATGCTTGCAGTGGTTGGTTTCTCCAGAGACTCTGATCTTTAACACTGAGCCTCCAGTGGAGATAATGGGAGTATTTGCCCCTTTTTGTCTTGTCATTATTCAAGCAGTTGGATCAACAAATTGTCATCTGTATAGGAATGTGGTTGAGAGGAAAGTGGAGATAAAAGAAAAAAAATCAGTGTTCTAAAGATCTAGGCCTATGTCAGATGTGAGCAGGCAAACTAGAGGGAGATATTGAGGAAAAAAGTTTACTTTATCTTTTACTCCTGAGCAGAAAAAAATATTTATAGAATTTCATTATGAATCTGATACACATAAGGAAATGTTTTCTCACTTCTGAAGAGATCTTTCCTGGTTGCCTTGGGAGAAATCTTATGATTTTCATTAAAAGACATCTGTGATCTCTTCCCTGTAGAGAGGATTACTGTGGTATATTCCTGTTTGTTTGTGTGTTTGAGTCTGTGTGCAGAGCAGGTTTTGCCTGCATTGTTGCAACAAGGATATCAAAACCTAAAAATAATTTACATTTGTGTCCTATGTTGACCAACACATTAACTCAGTTCATAGTTCAGATATTCCTGTTGAATATGTCACACCCCTAATGTATTACTTTTGATAACATTTATTATCATTTTCTTAGTTAGTGAGTTCTTAGTCATCTTATAATTAAAAAATAAAGAAATAATAATATAAATCATTATAATAAATAATTAAAATGTGATTTTAATGAAAAAAGCATGAAAAAATAATCAATAAAAATAATCAATATAATACATATGTCTCTTATTATATCTCAGTATACACAGCTAAACTTAAAATTCTTGGGAATATGAATTCAATGTTATTGTCATAATAAAACAAAACAAATTTAGATTGAAATGAGAGACGGGATGGCTGATCTTGTGATAGATAGATAGACGGACGGACGGACGGACGGACGGAAAGATAGATAGATAGATACTTTATGTGTGCTGTTGAGTGTGTGTGTGTGTGTGTGTGTGTGTGTGTGTGTGTGTGTGTGTGTGCGTGCTTGTGTGCATGTGCTCACACCCATGACACTGAGTGCCTTGAGCTTTATGGATATTTGTGGAGCATGGTGTTTGGAGCCTGTGGAGACGGCAGATGAAAAGAGCAGACGGTTGGTCTCAGATCTGCTCCCTGCCAACAGCAGCCCACCTACTCGAGCGCGTGCAAAGATACACTCATCTGCCCACAGTGTTCCATTGACCTTCTGTTCTTCATCTATGCCAAGAAATTCAATGAAAGAGATTGTCAAAGTTTAGAGTCAGAAAACAGTGCTCTTTTCCCTTTCTTTCAAGCCGGTGCCCAGTTCCCATTCAACGAGGAGCGAGTCAGCCGTGATGGTGTCAACAGAGACTCTGCAATAATTGGAGGTGAAATATGCTGTTCCAGTATCTTATTTATTTATTTATTTTATTTTTTTAAATGTCATGAGACATTATCTAGACAAACATGGAAGTTGAAGACTTATTTTGTAAGATGAATCCTGGAAAAACCTTTACAGTTTTTTATTTTTATTTTTTATCACAAGTACATTTAAAGAATATTTTTGATTTCATAAAATGTTTCTATGTATTTTATTGTTTGTTGAATCTGAATCTTCCATGATAAAATTTAAATACAACCAACCGAGAATTATATTTCTTAGGCTTTGACATCTTTGGCGTAGAACATTTCTGAACTGAATTTAATGATGATTTATCATTACAATCATGATTTTAATATAATACAATAAAATAAATATAATATAATATACAAAATAACATTGTTAAAATAATTAGAATTATTGCTTTTTATTATTGGTGTAGAACATTAATACACTGATTTTAATGATATGATTCATAATTTCAATCATTGTTTTAATAGCATTGTCTAAATATATAATAATATTTACAAAAGATATTATAATGCAATATTAACAATTCATCAATTAACATATCAATATAATAAATATTATTAAAATAATTTGAATTTAATCATTAAAATAATCTGATCTACATTTAAATTTACATTGTCACTTAGCAGACGCTTTTATCTAAAGCAACTTATTAATTCATAATTTATTATCATGGGTGTAGAACTTTTCTAAACTGATTTTAATTACATGATTCATCACTGCAATCATTTTAATATCATTGTATAAATATATAATATATAAAATATATAATAATAAAATAAAGTAATAATGTTAAAATATTTTGAATTATGTTATCATTGCTGTAGAACAGGGGTGTCAAACTCAGGTCCTGGAGGGCCACAGCCCAGCACAGTTTAGATTCAACCCTAATTAAGCACACCTGATCCAGCTTATCAAGTCATTTAGACTTATTTGAAAACTACATGGTATGTTGTGTTGGAGCAGGGTTGGAACTAAACTCTGCAGGGCTGCGGCCCTCCAGGAACTGAGTTTGACACCCCTGCTGTAGAATATTTCTAAACCGATTTAATGACATGATTCATCATTACAGTCGTAATTTTAATATCATTTCTCGCTCACGTAGGCATCATCGCAGTGGTGATTTTCAGCGTCCTCTGCACGCTGGTGTTCCTGGTGCGTCACATGTTCCATCACAAGGGCTCCTACCACACCAATGAGGCTAAAGGGGCGGAGTCTGCCGACTGTGCTGATGCAGCCATCATCGTGAACGACCCTGCCTTCACAGAGACCATCGACGAGAGCAAGAAGGAGTGGTTCATTTAGCCACACCCCCTGGGAGGGGCTTCGTTCTCTGACATGGATACCCCGAGGAACACATAAAGGTCATTCTGAGCTTTTCAAGCAGCCGATGTGAAACGGACACTTGGCAAGTCCATCCGGACCACAGTCTGTGCACTGACTGGCATGTCTGTTCTGTAATTATTTTGTATGAAAGTGAATACAGCACAGGGACTTCTGTGAGATCAAATTCATCCCATGCACACATGACATGCATATTCCATACGGGACAACGGTAAAACAAAAACAACTGATGCATTTTTATCATTGCAATACTGCTGGTCTGTTAACAAATGTGTGTTCGGCAAATATGAATGCACCAAATACTCCAATAGCACAAAACGGAATGTGTACAGAATGATGCATAATTATGTTTCTGATAATGACATTTGATTGTATTTAAACATTTTGTTGTCAGCATCTTCAGGACAATAATATATTGTAGCATGGTAATCAGCCAATGGCATTCTGAATCATTCATCAATGTTAATGCAGCACTTTTGTATCTCATGGTATATGTTCTTTATAGTTATCAGAATTCAGTGTTATTTATCTGTTTCTCCATAAGTGCTTGTTCAAACTCTATGGAAAACATGGCAGGCTGTTTAGAGGGTTTTATAAGGAGATGCTCTTAAAAACATGAAAGCTCTAGATAGAGATTTTAGTTCAGATGTGTTCAGTAGTAAATGATCTTGAATGGTCCATTTGCTCCAGTGTCTTTTAATGTGCCTCAAAAGTTCAAGGTTTCTTCTGGCCAAGCATGGATTTTGTGATAGATTTGATGACCCTTAATTGTTAATATAGGAGAAAGATGACTTTTTTGTGTGTTTGCAGTTTTAATGCACTGCTCATTTGATATCAGCAGCACAAATTTATGTACAAACCATTTTTAATAATATCTTCATTGTGCTTGGTAAAGTCACTTTTATTTCTTAAAGAGATAGTTCACTCAAAAATGAAAGTTCTGTCAGCAATAACTCACTCTCAAGTTGTTCCAAACCTTTATGAAGTTCTTTCTTCTGAAGATCTTTTGAAGAATGTGGGTAAAAGTTGATGGTCCCCATTAATTTCCATAGTGTTTTCTTTCAATACTATGGAACCAACAACTTGAGGGTGAGTAAATGATAACAGAACTATGTCTGAATTATACAAATGTATGTCTTTCTGGTAGTTTATTAACATGGTCTCATAAGAGTCTGCCTTCTCTGCTCATATGAATTCACTAACAAGAGTATTATTCAACCAACAGATAGATTACAGAACCTGGTTTATAATGAAGCACTATAATAATGTTGCTTTCTGTACATTTTAAGTTTTCATTAATTATTAATGTTTTACGTGTCTCCATGCATTACCAATATATCGATTGGTCTTTTAAATGAACAAAATCGCTTATTTATTAAGGTTTGTCGCATCAAAATTGTGATTTTATTATAATGTAATGCAATCATTTGTTCTCATGTTCTTTTTCAAAAATGCTCATGTATGATATGATGAACTGTGATTTCATGTTGAGGGTTGTGAAAAAAACTGACTCTCCAATAATGAACACATTGCAAATCTCAATAAACTACTGGATTGTTTTTGTAACAAAAAAGACAAGATTTTTCTTAGGGAATGAGTGACGAGAGTTGTGTTTAATATGGTCCTATCATTATTATTACAATCATTATAGTTAAAGTTAATCTTAAAGAGGTCATGTCGTACACTTTTTGTGCTTTTATTTATTTTTCTCTAAAGTCCATTTATAATGTTAGTCACCAAATTGCTTAGTTTCAGTAAACAGTAGGCTTATGTCTATATCAAACTAGTACAGTGGTGGTTCTATGGTAAAATGATGGTATCAGATAGTAATTCAATGATACTTTGATACATATATACAAAATAAGACTATTATGATATACTATTTTTAATAGTAGTTAATAGTAGGCCTAGTTAATAATCAAGTTAGTTGTTAGTCCCCGGTAAACAGAGAACATTTGTGCATATAAACTGTCAAAGTCCAAGTCAGTTATTCGTGTAATTATTATCCAAATTATTAATTACTAGTGATGTTAAGTTCAACACTGAAGCTCTGAAGCTTGTATCAAAAAACAACACTTTTCACATTGAAGCACTGTATTGGAGCTTGATTCGTTTTGAGAAAAGCACCATGACCGTTTCAGTATCTGGTTCAAACGAAACGAACCTCGTGCTGTTTCCTTCACATGGTTACATTTTAATGTGTTAGCATTGTTTTCTCAATCAAAATTTATATATTGAGCTCAAAAATGAACTTTGGCCAAATTGGCCATGAAATAACAGTCTAAGGACTGAGGCAGAGTTAAAATAAACAGATCATAGATTTAATTTATGAATTTATGTTTTATTTATTTTACTTATTTTAGTGCCAGTACACCAACACAAATGAATGACTTTGACAATGACCATCATTTATATAAAATATAATAATAAAAAAAAAGAATCAGTTGTAGAACCAGATGTGAAACCTGCGGCTGTAATGGAACATAACACTTTGGAAGTTTTTAGTCATTTTTATGACCACTAGATGACCACAGCATAACCCGTTTTGAGAAGCTTCGAGTAATGAACCTTAACGCTTCGCCATCACTATTAATTACTCGCATAATTCGGACGACACCGAACTGAAGCGGAACCTTTGATCACAGCCGCTGTTTTCGGGCGGAGCGCTTGTTGACGGAGTTTGTCTCAGTTTCCGGGGGACCGTGTTTCCGTGAGCACGCGCTGACGGAGTTTTTCTGTGTTCGTTGTTTCGGCGTTGTTCTTTTTATTTTATTAGTAGAAAATAAAGATCACCACATAAGCGTCTAAATAAAAGGGAATATTGTTAAACGGGATCCGGAGCGGTGTTGGAGATTCATGTTTACGTGTGTCGTTCTTTCTGGATGATGGTAAGAGCGCGAGATTAGCGGTTAGCTTTAGCTTTAATCCTGAACGCAAACACACACTTATCAGCGATAATTAATATATTATTATCATAAGTACGACTGTATTATGTACTTCTTTTCTCCTGACGTGTATTAACGGATCTCTGCGTGTTTTACAGAGTATCTGTGGTGTGTTTTGAGGTGAGGCCTCTTCAGTCAGATTGTGTTTACATGAAGCACATACGATTAAGCAACTTTTAATTGTGTGTGTGATATTTTTGGACGCAGGGAGTGACTGCTGTACTGAAAACATCAACATTACGCTAAAGCACGAACACATCAGTAAATTGGTAACGCATAAATCGCCCTCGATGGCTCTGCTGATGCGGTTGTTAATGATGAACCTCGATAGACCCGACTAAACTACATCGCTCACATTGTGAGAAATGAAGCTGGTTGTCCAGATTTGACACGTCGCTCACTCTCAGTGTAGACAGGCTCTCATAAACATCATGAAGTGAGGGTCAGTCAAAGGAGGAGATCGTCAGATATGAGAAATCAGATTAATTTAGCAGTGAACTTGATGAAAACAGGTAATAATTGCAGCATTAGTTTGAACCATCCTTTGCATATGTGTGTGTGTAATATGCACACATGACATGAACAGGTAATAATTAAAATATTATTTTTAATCACCTGTTTTCTATTAAAATGGTCCACTATATGCATTCATTTGACATATACTTTTTTGTAACGTCATAAATGTTTTTACAGTCACTTTTGATTAATTTAATGCACCCTTGTGGAATAGAGGTATTTCATTTCTTTTCTTCTTTTTTTTAAAATCATACTTCCCCCAAATGTTTGCATATGTAAACACCATTTTCCTTGTGTTTTCATTAAATGAATGCAATCTTGGTTAGAAAATGAGGTTTCACAAAATCTTAATTATTCCAAACCTTAGCAGCAAAGATAATTGATCTATTTTCTCTATTATAGACATATTGATAAATAGTAATATAATAATTACTAATATATAATAAATTAATATATAAAACAGTATTATCAAATATTAAAACAAAACATATGATCTAGTATATATTATGTTTTTATCTAATATATTATTTTATCTATAATAGATAAAAGTAATTTTAAAAATTTGTTATAGATTAGAGAAATATTTATATAATCTATTATTAATTTTTTGTGCTACAAAATTAGTTAATTCTAATTACATTAGAGTGGATGTATATGGTGTTATTTTGTAATTATTAACTGATTGAAAATCATCAAATCTGGGTCCAGATGTTCTGCTGTTCCGTCTGACTAGATCACTGTAAGTCATGATCTAATGGCAGAACGTTGTTAGTTTGCTTGGTTACAGCACCGGCTGCGGCTCAGAGCTCCTAGAGGAATATTTTCTGTTCCTTGAGTTGTTGCCATGGATACAAGAAGGAAACCCCAGGATATAATGAACAGTAGATTCCATACAAGGAATGTTTATCCCAGGAAAAACTAGTGCTGCTGTCTTTATGAGATATATCAGCAGAATCGGCATCTGATAGCAGATTCCTGTTAGTTTTCTGTCATTTATTGATGCAGACTACACATAAGAAACTCATTTGCTTAAATGTATCTACTCGGATTGTGTATCTCTCTTTCTTGTTCCGCACAGGTTTCTTTCCTGTCTGTCACTGTTCCCTGAGGGTCGCCGCTCCTCGTCCTCTCTCACCGCTTGACCCTATGGAGGAGTAGCTCTTGAGTGACAGGCACGAGAACCAATCACACGTCAGGAGGAGCGTCAGACGCGCAGCGGCAGGGCCGAGAGGATGTCGTCTAACCGGACCCAGACCCCTCACGGTCTGAAGCAGATCGGGCTGGACCAGATCTGGGATGATCTGCGGGCGGGGATCCAGCAGGTGTACACCCGCCAGAGCATGGCCAAGTCACGCTACATGGAGCTCTACACGTATCCTCAATTGCTGTTTCATTCGTAATTTACTTCAAAAATTCGTCCAGTGTCTATTGTGTCCTTAACTTCCTGATTTTCAGTCACGTGTATAATTATTGCACTAGTGTGCATCAGTCGAATCAGGCCCGCGGTGCAGGTGCCCCACCGTCCAAACCTTCGAAGAAAACCCCCACACCTGGAGGAGCTCAGTTTGTGGGGCTGGAACTCTACAAGAGATTGAAGGAATTTCTGAAGAATTACCTTACAAACTTACTAAAGGTACATTTCAAAAATAGAGTTATTGTCCGTGCAATTTGTCAGTGTTATTATATTTGATCAAAGTTTCTTATGCTGGCCAAGGCTGAAATTCTTTGATTAAAAATACAGTAAAAAAAATGGTAATATTGTGAAATATTTTTACAATTTAAAATAACTGTTTTTTCTATTTCAGTATATTTTAAGATGTAATTTATTCATGAGATTCAAAGCTAAAATTTCAGCTTCATTACTCCAGTCTTCAGTCTCACATGATCCTTCAGAAATCATTCTAATATGCAGATTTGGTACTCAAGAGACAATTATTATTATTGCCTATGTTGAAAACCATGTGGAAACCATGATACATTTTTTTGAATGTATGGATGAATGGAGAGTTGAAAAGAGCAGCATTTATTTGAAATAGAAATCTTTTGTAACATTATAAAAGTATTAACTGTCACTTTTGATCAATTTAATGTGTCTGCTGAAAAAAGTATTAAAAAATCTTACTGACCCCAAACTTACTGTGCAAACTTACAGTAAACCTTTTGAAAAATTAAATGGTACTTAACCAAAAGTAATCGGTATCATTGAAATGTTATTATAGTTTGTATGAATAGTTAGAACCAGTTTTTATTTTTATTTTCTGTTTCTGTTTTATTTTCCGTTTTAATTTTTGGTAAACTTTTAGTAATTTTGTGGTGTGTGTTTGCCATTTTTTATTAGGGTTTGTTTTTTAATGTCTATTTTTTTATATAATTTTTAATTTCAGTTTTAGCTATTTTAATGCATCAGATTAAACTAAATGAAAATTAGAAATATTGTGTTGGCAAGTGGCTGAAATTTAAATTGGTTTTTGGTTTTTTAATCGCATCCAAAATAAAAGTTTTTGTTTACATAATATATATGTGAGTACTGTTTATTTATTATGTATATATAAATACACATGCATATATATATTTATATATAATATAATTTATATGACTATAAATATATACATGTACATGTAAATATTTTCAAAATATATGCTGTATGTGTGTGTCTTTATATATATATATATATATATATACATAATATGTGTGTACTGTGTATATTTATTATGTATATATATAAAGACATACGCATACAGCATATATTTTGAAAATATTTACATGTATATATTTATAGTCATATAAATGATATCATATATAAATATATACATGCGTGTGTGTATTTATATATACATAATAAATATACACAGTACACACATATATTATGTAAACAAAAACTTTTATTTTGGATGCGATTAATCGCGATTAATCGTTTGATAGCACTAATATTTATCTTGTGTATTTGTCGTGTTCGCACCAGACTTAAATGTTTTTAAATCTATTCAACAAACTCAGATTTGTTTAGTGTTTCTGAACAGATGTCCTTTAGGATCCATTGTGAATAACTTGAGTCAAATTCACAGCATTTAACCCAAAAGATTCAGTCATGGGCATGGCACCATTAGCTTTGTTCAAAACAAAGTTGTTCATGACCAAAATGAGTGTTATTATTACTCATATTTATTCAATAAATGTTATCTAAAGAAGTCTATAAGCCCACTAAGAGACTCTACAAGTAGTAATTAAGTACCATAAATATTTAGTCAATAAAACAACTAAGCAGATCTTTTGTTAACAAGCTGTAGACCAGTTACAACAACTTCATTTAAGAACACTTAAATAAATTTAAACTCCCAGTGAACAGATTTCTTTGACTGTTGTCTTCAGGATGGAGAGGATCTGATGGACGAGAGCGTTCTGAAGTTCTACACGCAGCAGTGGGAGGATTACAGGTTCTCCAGTAAAGTGCTCAATGGGATTTGTGCTTACCTCAACCGCCACTGGGTGCGCCGGGAGTGTGACGAGGGCCGGAAAGGGATCTATGAAATCTACTCTGTAAGCACTTCTTGCTTTTCTTTTGCATTACTGCACAATTGCAATTCATAGACAGTAGCACATCTTTATTTGTTGTGTGCGTGTGTTTTTTAGCTTGCTCTGGTGACGTGGAGGGAGTGTTTGTTTCGGCCTCTGAATAAGCAGGTAAGATTGGAAACAGGAAAGACATCATATACAGTGGGGGAAAAAATAATTTGATTCCCTGCTGATTTTGTACGTTTGCCCACTGACAAAGAAATGATCAGTCTATCATTTTAATGGTAGGTTTATTTTAACAGTGAGAGACAGAATAACAACAAAAAAATCCAGAAAAATGCATTTCAAAAAAGATATAAATTGATTTGCATTTTAATGAGTCAAATAAGTTTTTGACCCCTTCGCAAAACATGACTTAGTACTTGGTGGCAAAACCCTTGTTGGCAATCACAGAGGTCAGATGTTTCTTGTAGTTGGCCACCAGGTTTGTACACATCTCAGGAGGGATTTTGTCCCATTCCTCTTTGCAGATCCTCTCCAAGTCATTAAGGTTTCGAGGCTGACATTTGGCAGCTCGAACCTTCAGCTCCCTCCACAGATTTTCTATGGGATTAAGGTGTGGAGACTGGCTAGGCCACTCCAGGACCTTAATGTGCTTCTTCTTGAGCCACACCTTTGTTGCCTTGGCCGTGTGTTTTGGGTCATTGTCATGCTGGAATACCCATCCACGACCCATTTTCAATGCCCTGGCTGGCTTCAATGCCCTGGCCCTGACGGTACGTGGCCCCGTCCATCGTCCCTTTGATACGGTGCAGTTGTCCTGTCCCCTTAGCAGAAAAACTCCCCGAAAGCATAAAGTTTCCACCTCCATGTTTGACGGTGGGATGGTGTTCTTGGGGTCATAGGCAGCATTCCTCCTCCTCCAAACACGGCGAGTTGAGCTGATGCCAAAGAGCTCGATTTTGGTCTCAACTGACCACAACACTTTCACCCAGTTCTCCTCTAAATCATTCAGATGTTCACTGGCAAACTTCAGACTTCAGTCCTTCATGGCGTAGTGTGTTACCAATTGTTTTCTTGGTGACTATGGTCCCAGCTGCCTTGAGATCATTGACAAGATCCTCCCGTGTAGTTCTGGGCTGATTCCTCAATGTTCTCATGATCATTGAAACTCCACGAGGTGAGATCTTGCATGGAGCACCAGACCGAGGGAGATTGACAGTTATTTTGTGTTTCTTCCATTTGCAAGTAATCGCACCAACTGTTGTCACCTTCTCACCAAGCTGCTTGGCGATGGTCTTGTAGCCCATTCCAGCCTTGTGTAGGTCTACAATCTTGTCCCTGACATCCTTGGACAGCTCTTTGGTCTTGGCCATGGTGGAGAGTTTGCAATCTGATTGACTGATTGCTTCTGTGGACAGGTTGTCTTTTATACAGGTAACAAAATGAGATTAGGAGTACTCCCTTTAAGAGAGTGCTCCTAATCTCAGCTCATTACCTGTATAAAAGACACCTGGGAGCCAGAAATCTTGCTGATTGATAGGGGATCAAATACTTATTTGACTCATTAAAATGCAAATCAATTTATAACTTTTTGAAATGGGTTTTTCTGGATTTTTTTGTTGTTATTCTGTCTCTCACTGTTCAAATAAACCTACCATTAAAATTATAGACTGATTATTTCTTTGTCAGTGGGTAAACGTACAAAATCAGCAGGGGATCAAATATTTTTTTCCCCCACTTTAAGACAAGGTGAGCTTAACTCTTAAAAAAAAAAATTTTTTTATTTTTTGGTGCTTGTGTTCTTAGGTCACAAATGCAGTATTGAACCTGATCGAGAGGGAGAGGAACGGAGAAACCATCAACACTAGACTCATCAGTGGCGTGGTCCAGTCCTATGGTGCGGCATCGTTTACGTCATGCTGGATTTCATTGCTTGTTTGTTTGAGTCTGTGATACATGACGTTTAGAAACAGTGCAGTTGCTCAGAAATGTTCCTCTCCATGTCTCGCAGTTGAGTTGGGTCTCAATGAGGATGATGCTTTCGCTAAAGGTCCCACTCTGTCAGTCTACAAGGAATACTTTGAGACTCAGTTCTTGGCAGACACCGAACGGTTTTACACGAGGGAAAGCACAGAGTTTCTGCAACAGAATCCTGTTACTGAGTACATGAAGAAGGTGAGGCCAAAATAGCTTAACATTTAAAAAACAAAATTGACTCAAATTTATTTTATTGAATCATTTCTGTTTGATTTTGGTAAAATTATTATATAGGTAAATATTACTATTATTTTATCGTGATATTAGTACATAACAAATGTAATTATATATTTATTAACAAATTAATTTCTTCATTGTGATAGAATATCAAAATAATTTTTCACTAGATTTTTACTGCATTTTATATCTGCTTGCCTTTAATGGCTGTTTGGTCTAAATGAATGTTGGTTTGATTAAAAATAAATGAATAATTATTATTTATTTACATTTAATTAATTGATAGTTTGAAAGTGACAGAAAAAGACTAAAGAGTAAAAAATATATCACAGTTTTCTCAAGAAATATTATGCAACATAGTTGTTTTTAACATTGATAATAATGCTAATAGTTGTTTCTTGAGCAGCAAATCAGTATATTAGAATAGTAATGATGCTGAAAATTCAGTTTTCCATCACAGGAATAAATTACAATTTAAAATATACTCAAATAGAAAACAGTTATTTCAAATTATATTTCACGTTGTTACTGTTTTTACTGTATTTTGATCATATAAATGCAGCCTTGGCAAGAATAAGAGACCTCTTTCAGAAACCTTTAAAAATCTTGCCGAACCCAAACTTTTGAATATTAGTGTATGTTAACATCATAAAAAGTCTGCAACTCTTATTTATAATTTATTATTTTGTTTATCTGTTTCACCCCATCCTAGTTTGAGGTTGAAGTGTTGATCTGTGTGTTTTGCAGGCTGAGGCACGTTTGCTGGAGGAGCAGAGGAGAGTGCAGGTTTACCTTCATGAGAGCACACAGGATGAGCTGGCCAGGAAATGTGAGCAGGTTCTCATCGAGAAGCACCTGGAGATCTTCCACACTGAGTTCCAGAACCTTCTGGACGCAGACAAGAATGAAGGTGTGAACCACAGTGAAAACTGAATGTCTGTTCATCTGTACATGAGTTACAACCACAATTTATTCTTTCTCTCTATGTAGATCTTGGTCGCATGTACAATCTTGTGTCACGGATCACCGATGGATTGGGAGAACTAAAGAAACTTCTGGAAACGCACATTTATAATCAAGGCTTGGCAGCCATCGAGAAATGTGGGGAGTCTGCTCTCAATGTGAGTCTGTTTGGTTTGTGTTGTACATCATACTGTCTAGCTTGAAGATCATCATGCTTTAGATCTGATCTTTCTGACAATACATGTTTTAACCGCTATGAATTTTGTGATGTTCTTTTAGGACCCCAAAATGTACGTGCAGACAATTCTGGATGTCCACAAGAAGTACAATGCCCTGGTGATGTCAGCGTTCAACAATGATGCTGGTTTTGTGGCTGCTCTCGACAAGGTATGGCCATCTTTTCAGTTCTGTTTAGTCAAGATTGAATTAGTTCTAGTAATTTTATGTTTAGCCTGATTTAACCTCGAAAGTTATTGCATGTCTGTGGGCCGATATCCTAATTCCTGTTCTCACAAACTACTTTTTTTATTGTCATATACCAAAAAAAAAAACACATTTCTTAATTGAAATAAACATCAACTTTTATATTTTTATATATATATATATATATATATATATATATATATATATATATATATATATACACAGACAGACAGAGATATATATATATATATATATATATGTGTGTGTGTGTGTGTATGTGTGTGTATGTGTATATATATATATATATACACACACACACAGACAGACAGACAGATATATATATATGTATGTGTGTGTGTGTGTGTGTATATATATATATATATATATATATATATATATATATATATATATATATATATATTTAAATATAAAATTACTGTTATTTTAGTATCACTGATATACTATTGTAGTTTTTATTTTATTATTGATTCAGTTTTTTGTTTTTACGTTTTCTGTTTAGTTCAAATTGTTGAGATTCTGTTATGTATTTTTGTTTTTGTAATTTTTAGTTTTTTGGTTTTTCATATGTCTATATAGTTTTTTATTAGTTTTAGTTATTTTAGTACATCAAGTTAAACTAAATTAAAATGAGAAGTACTGCTTTGGCAACTAGCTGAAAAGTTCTTTAGATTTTATTTTTAGTTAACGTCTATTTTAAAAAGCAAAAACAACAAAATTCCTAAAACATTAACTAAAATTAAAGCAAAAAACTGCAAATCTAAAAATAAAATCTAATTCAAAATAAATTATAATGGTATAATTTGTTTCTGATATGCAGAAGATTGTACTACATTAATTACTACATTATGTACTACATTAATTTTCTAATTATAGTAATATGCATCTAGTATTTTTCATGTAGATTTTATTTCTTTTTTGTCATGTCTAGTCATATTTTATCTTTAGGACTATGATTTGGTAGCTTTTGGATATTGAAAGTATTCAAACATGTTTCAGGCTTGTGGGCGCTTCATCAATAATAATGCTGTTACAAAGATGGTTCAGTCCTCCAGCAAATCTCCTGAACTGCTGGCCAGATACTGCGACTCTCTGCTCAAGAAGAGGTGTGTGTTTGGGTTTCTCTGTCTGTTGGCACACACTGTAAATGTGTTATTAAATCCCTGTGCTGAATGTCTGATATTTCAGCTCCAAAAACCCAGAGGAGGCAGAACTTGAAGACACTCTGAATCAAGTGGTGCGTTTTTGCAAAACTTTGCACTTTCACAGCAATTTTTGCAAGATTTAACCTAATGTCTCTGTTTTGTCTGTATTGATCTTCTGTTCCTTTTTTGTAGATGGTGGTGTTTAAGTATATTGAGGACAAGGATGTGTTCCAGAAGTTCTATGCGAAGATGCTGGCCAAGCGTCTGGTCCATCAGAACAGCGCCAGTGACGACGCAGAGGCCAGCATGATCTCCAAACTAAAGGTGCAACAGTTCTTCCACAGCTTAGGAAAATATAAACATCACTTAAAATGATCCATAAAGCTTGCAGTTCTTAAAATGAGCACTGGATGCAATGTTTTATTCTTGCTCGCATCTCTGATTTTAAACTTCAGGAGCAAACATGCCAAAAGAGTTGGAGTCATTTCAGTGAATCACTTCACTGATTCAACAATTCATATGTGATCAGAAATGTTCACTTATGTCCATGTGCTGCATTTACATGATTAATTTTTTTCTTTATTCTTTCTTGTCATTCAGTGAGAATTTGTATGAAAAACAAGTCTTGAATATTTATTTTAACTAGATTTTTTTTTAGATTTGTTTTTTACTTCTTGCCTTTTTTTGACAATAGTATTTTCTCTATCAAATCCCTCTCTTACTTTTTACATTTACATTTATGCATTTGGCAGATGCCTTTATTATAGTGTTATTTTATTATTATTTATACACTATTATAGTATTTATTAATAATTTAAATGATCATTTATTTTAATATTTTCAGTTTTAGTAATTGTCTTTTTTATTAGGTTTTAAAAAATATTTCTTTTTAGATTTCTTTTTATTTTAGTTTTAGTAATTTTAATACCTTTATTTCATTTAGTTGCCAAGGCAACATTTCTGAATTTTCTTAAGTTTTTTTTTTTATTTTTTTTTTTAAGTTTTTTCATCTAATATTTTTCATTTTATTTCATTATTTCGATTAATGAAAACAATTTTAGTTTTAGTTTTACCTGACAACACTTATCCAAAGTGACTTGGATTGCAATCACATTATACATTTTTTCAGTTCATCAGCATTCTCTGTTAATCAAACCCATGGCCTTGATGTTGCTAGCACCATTCAAAGACAGTTTCTTTTTTATCCATTTTTTTTTTCTATTCCGCCCAAACCTGGTGGTGTCCATGTCCTTTTTGTAGTTTTGGTTCCGTCATCAGTGGATGTGTCTAACACAGTTTGGTTTGTCATTTTTAGCAAGCGTGTGGCTTTGAATACACATCAAAACTCCAGCGCATGTTCCAGGACATTGGAGTCAGCAAAGACCTCAACGAACAGTTCAAGAAGCACCTCTCAAACTCTGAGCCTTTAGACCGTAAGGATGAGCTGCACTCTTCTTTGCTACCATATGAAATTCTCTCATTTGTCTTTGAAGTCCTTTATACATGTTGTGTTGCTTCTAGTGGACTTCAGCATCCAGGTGTTGAGCTCGGGGTCATGGCCCTTCCAGCAGTCCTGCACATTTGCTCTGCCATCTGAGGTAGTAAAACAAATAGACTTGTATGTAAATCACTTGTTCTTGGTCCTTCCAGTGTTTTTGTAAATCTGTGATCTGTCGCTTCCGACACAGTTGGAGAGGAGCTACCAAAGGTTCACAGCCTTCTATGCCAGCAGACACAGCGGCCGAAAGCTCACCTGGCTTTACCATCTGTCCAAAGGAGAACTGGTCACCAACTGCTTCAAAAACCGCTATACCTTACAGGTTTGACATTTTTTCAGGGTCCTTTGATAAATAGAAAGTTTAAAAGAACAGCATTTTATAGTATGTTATAAATGAACAACAAAAAAATCTTTTATAAAAAAATCTTTTAAACTCTTTTAAACATTATAAATGTCTTTATGGTCACTTTTGATCAATTTACGGGTGCATCTCAATAAATTAGAATGTCGTGGAAAAGTTCATTTATTTCAGTAATTCAACTCAAATTGTGAAACTCGTGTATTAAATAAATTCAATGCACACAGACTGAAGCAGTTTAAGTCTTTGGTTCTTTTAATTGTGATGATTTTGGCTCACATTTAACAAAAACCCACCAATTCACTATCTCAACAAATTAGAATACTTCATAAGACCAATAAAAATAACATTTTTAGTGAATTGTTGGCCCTCTGGAAAGTATGTTCATTTACTGTATATGTACTCAATACTTGATAGGGGCTCCTTTTGCTTCAATTACTGCCTCAATTCAGCGTGGCATGGAGGTGATCAGTTTGTGGCACTGCTGAGGTGGTATGGAAGCCCAGGTTTCTTTGACAGTGGCCTTCAGCTCATCTGCATTTTTTGGTCTCTTGTTTCTCATTTTCCTCTTGACAGTACCCCATAGATTCTCTATGGGGTTCAGGTCTGGTGAGTTTGCTGGCCAGTCAAGCACACCAACACCATGGTCATTTAACCAACTTTTGGTGCTTTTGGCAGTGTGGGCAGGTGCCAAATCCTGCTGGAAAATGAAATCAGCATCTTTAAAAAGCTGGTCAGCAGAAGGAAACATGAAGTGCTCCAAAATTTCTTGGTAAACGGGTGCAGTGACTTTGGTTTTCAAAAAACACAATGGACCAACACCAGCAGATGACATTGCACCCCAAATCATCACAGACTGTGGAAACTTAACACTGGACTTCAAGCAACTTGGGCTATGAGCTTCTCCACCCTTCCTCCAGACTCTAGGACCTTGGTTTCCAAATGAAATACAAAACTTGCTCTCATCTGAAAAGAGGACTTTGGACCACTGGGCAACAGTCCAGATCTTCTTCTCCTTAGCCCAGGTAAGACGCCTGTGACGTTGTCTGTGGTTCAGGAGTGGCTTAACAAGAGGAATACGACAAGTGTAGCCAAATACCTTGACACGTGTGTGTGTGGTGGCTCTTGATGCCTTGACCCCAGCCTCAGTCCATTCCTTGTGAAGTTCACCCAAATTCTTGAATCGATTTTGCTTGACAATCCTCATAAAGCTGCGGTTCTATTGGTTGGTTGAGCATCTTTTTCTTCCACACTTTTTCCTTCCACTCAACTTTCTGTTAACATGCTTGGATACAGCACTCTGTGAACAGCCAGCTTCTTTGGCAATGAATGTTTGTGGCTTACCCTCCTTGTGAAGGGTGTCAATGATTGTCTTCTGGACAACAATCAGATCAGCAGTCTTCCCCATGATTGTGTAGCCTAGTGAACCAAACTGAGAGACCATTTTGAAGGCTCAGGAAACCTTTGCAGGTGTTTTGAGTTGATTAGCTGATTGGCATGTCACCATATTCTAATTGGTTGAGATAGTGAATTGGTGGGTTTTTGTTAAATGTGAGCCAAGTTCATCACAATTAAAAGAACCAAAGACTTAAACTACTTCAGTCTGTGTGCATTGAATTTATTTAATACACGAGTTTCACAATTTGAGTTGAATTACTGAAATAAATGACCTTTTCCACTACATTCTAATTTATTGAGATGCACTTGTATACAGTAAATGAACATACTTTCCAGAAGGCCAACAATTCACTAAAAATGTTTTTTTTATTGGTCTTATGAAGTATTCTAATTTGTTGAGATAGTGAATTGATGGGTTTTTGTTAAATGTGAGCCAAAATCATCACAATTAAAAGAACCAAAAACTTAAACTGCTTCAGTCTGTGTGCATTGAATTTATTTAATACACGAGTTTCACAATTTGAGTTGAATTACTGAAATGAACTTTTCCACGACATTCTAATTTATTGAGATGCACCTGTAATGCATCTTTGTTTCATTCAGAAAAGGAATGTTACTGACTGCAAACTTTTGAACAGTTGTGTGAATTTGCTAAATATGCACTAAAAGAGTTATTAATTGTATTGGTATAATCCAATTATAAGGTAATTAGTGCATTAATAGTGCATGAATATTAATAAGACTTGTTGTGTATTTCCTTACAGGCATCTACATTTCAGATGGCCATTCTACTGCAGTATAACACAGAAGACGTTTATACAGTCCAGCAGCTGACGGACAGCACACAGATCAAAATAGTAAGGAAACAAAAGAGGACTCTCTACAATAATGCTAAAACAACATCCAGATATCAGTCAGATGTTGATTTTGCACACTAACAGAGCCTTTTTTATGTATTTTAGGACATATTGGTGCAGGTTTTGCAAATTCTATTGAAATCCAAGTTGCTGGTAAGCATTTTTTTTGTCTTTAATCAAAACAAACAAACAAAAAAAGATTCCTGCAAAGTCATTATGAAGTAAAATTGACACAATTGAGCCTCTTTTCTCATAATATTTTTTATTTAAATATAATTAATCAACCTCTGAAACAACTTTCCCTTTCTGCTGATGTCATCAAGGCCATGAAAAGTGTTAACCAATAGCCAAACAGCTATTTAGGTGTTATTTGGGCTAACCTCCTTAATCTACTCATACTCCATTTTGGTATGGAACGCCCACTATTCACAATACAATTAATTTTCTTTGGATTTTCCAATGGAAGTCCTTCCTTTATGTTTTGTTTTGCTCTGAAAACCTACAGATGACAGACACAAAAGGGGTTGTGTGACTGCCAGTTCATGTTGACTCAGCACAGGCTAATATTTAATGTAATTGTGTATTTGCAGATGTTTTCAGTTGTGATCATCAGTGTGTGTCTATGCAGGTTCTAGAGGACGAGAACGCAAACGTGGATGAAATGGAATTCAAACCCGACACCCTCATAAAACTCTTCCTGGGCTATAAAAAGTAGGTCATATGAGTGCATCTCGTCTTGCAAACAGTTATGAATCTATATTTAATGTTTCACATGTTGTGCTTTAGAATGTAGCAGAGCAAATGAATTTGTGAATATTGATGGCTGAGGCATTTTCTCCCCAGTAAAAAACTAAGAGTGAACATTAACGTGCCAATGAAGACGGAGCAGAAACAGGAACAGGAAACGACCCATAAAAACATTGAAGAGGACAGGAAACTCCTGATTCAGGTATCATGGCCAAGTCTCCTATGCTCACCAAGGCTGAATGTATTTGATGAAAAATACAGTAAAAACGGTAATATTGAGGAATAAAGTTACAATTTAAAATAACTGTTTTCTATTTGAATACGTTAAAATATAATTTACTCCTGTGATCAAAGCTGAATTTTCAGCATCATTACTCCAGTCTACAGTGTCACATGATCCTTCAGAAATCATTCTAATATACTGATTTGCTGCTCAAGAAACATTTCTGATTATGTTGAGAACAGTTGTGCTGCTTAGTATTTTTGTGAAAATCGTGATACATTTGACTTTTTTCATCATACTTTAATGAATAGAAAGTTCAAAATAATAGCATTTATTTGAAATAAAATCTTTGGTAACATTATAAATGTCTTTACTGTCACTTTTGATCAATTTAGTGTGTTCTTGCGGAATAAAAGTATTAATTTCTGTCAAAAAAATTTCCGTACATTTTCATACATTCAGTATGAATTCAATACAAATTCATACATTCAGTAAATTGCAAAAAAATAAAAATTAGTTATGTGTGTTTGAACTAGCATACTATGTTTAAGTGTTCCTCTATGTGCAGGCGGCCATAGTGAGAATCATGAAGATGAGAAAGGTTCTGAAGCATCAGCAGCTTCTGGCTGAGGTTCTGAATCAGCTTTCGTCCCGGTTCAAACCCAGAGTCCCTGTAATCAAGGTCAGTTGATCCTGCTCTACAAATCTAGTCTGCTTAACAGTTTTTACAGGGTTTCTGTGAGTCTTAAAAAATCTTAATTTGCCCTTCCTCAAATGAAGGACTTAATGTTGTTGAATGCACTGCAAAAAAAAATAAAAATCTTCCACAGTATTTTTCTTTTCCCAATACAAATATCTAAACATCCTTAAAACAAGATACATTTGCTTGAGATGTGAACTAAACATATGAAGTCTTGTTCTCTAAGAAACCAAACAAAGTTGTTTATGCTCAAATCAAGAAAATATGTCAAGGGTCAGTGAAAACTAGTTTTCTCTTTTAAATTGATTTTTCTGAGCCCATTGACAGATATTTGTTCTCAGAAACTCACTTCATTTTGATTAATTTCTCAGAAAACAAGACTTTATATCGCAAGTAATTTTGCTTTTCAAGTGAGGTATCTTGAGTTATAAAACTTTTGTACCGAAAAATAACAAAAATACAGAGGAAGAACACTTATTTTTGCAAGTTATGGTTGGAATTTTTTTTTTTTAACTTTCAAGTATTGATAATACAACGTAGACATTTATATTTAGAGGCCATTTTGACGTATTTATTCATTAAACTTTCTTGACTTGGTCTTAAATTCACCATCATAAAACCTGCAGAAACCCTGTTTTACCAGCACAGAAGCACAGAATAGCACTCATATGTACATTGGGTTGTTATGTTTTGCAGAAGTGCATTGACATCCTCATAGAGAAGGAATATCTGGAGCGGGTGGATGGAGAGAAGGACACCTACAGCTACTTGGCCTAAACATGTCTTCACTCCTCCACGTCTTTACTGTCTGTCTGTCTCTCTCACTTTCACTTTTTTTTTTTTTTTTTAAGTTGTCTCTCGGGTAATAAATATCATTCCTCTTGATGTTCGGCCTGTGTTGAGTTTAAAAAGCAGAAGGACTAACAGAAGAAGAGAGTGTGTGCGCGTCAGTGAATGTGTTTGTGCGAGAGACGGACTTTACTGCTGCCCTTCATTATGGACAGACCGCATTGGAAATGTACATACAAACAGAGACCTCGAGCTTTAATCTCGCAAAATAAAACATTGCAGGTTTTAAAAACCCAATCAGAAATAAACCCTACACATTAAGCATGTTATTGCCTATCAGAATTTAAATGAAGAATGAAGAAAAATGAACAAAGATGCTTTGAAATCTTATCAATGAGGGGCTTCAGTGATGTTTTAAGAGAAGAAAGGAAATCATTTAGGAAAAAGGTGCAATTTTAGCTGCACGTCTCAAGAACGAACGAGTTGGACAGGTTTGTAGACGTGTTGTCTGCATTGTTACCTGCTACCGGAAAACCATTTGTATAGTGTGGTTCACTTTTTTAAATGTGTGTTAAATAAAAGAATTAAAAGTTTCTGTATGTATTTCTGATGCTGTGGAGTCACTACGTGAAGCAAAGAGCCTTAAGACAGTGGTATGATTATTCAGATATAATTATGCATGTTCAGGACATTTCTGTTAGCCATTTTTCAAATGAAATTACAATGATACTGAAATTCCAAATGGTCACTGAAATGCCGAGCTCCATCCTCATGAGGTCAAAATAAATATATAAACTCTTCTGTATTATATTAATATTTTATGAGGGTTAACATTTAGCTTGCAGTGTTTATATGCATATATATATATATATATATTGGAATAAGCAAAAAATGCTGCTATATATAAAATAAAAAAAGTTACAGGGTTGCAGGGTAAACTACATTAAGTTGTAAACTCAGTAGCATCTAAAACATGACTGACAGTTAAAATGTTTGATAAAAATACTTTTTTTTTGTTAGATTGAATGGTTGGACCAAATTATGTTTTTAATTAGTTAATTAAAATAATTTTTCACTACAGTCAATTCAATAGACTGACAAAATTTTGATTGCTACGTTAAACATTTATAGCCACATTAATTGTGTTAGATAGGCCTAAGAATTTCGCTAACATAGGCTACCTTATGGATTAATTTATGAAACAAAACATTGGATTTGTACAACAAACCAACTTCATGACTAAAACAGGATTGAAGAAGATCAGTGAGGATGGAGATGAGCCCGTTATGGAGGAGGATCCCAGTTATATACTGGAAGACTAGTCAAGCTGGCTTTAAAAACCTTGATCATTTTTACCTACTGATGCTCCTATAATCTTAAATCATGACTAATGTAATATGCAACATTTTTGATTGAGTGAATCAGAAAAAAATAAATAGATTTGTTTTGCATTTGTGTCATTTGTTTATTGAGCACTAGATGGCGGTGGATCCCGGTATCTTTAATATTGACAAGTACATTAAAAACAGTGCAGTAGAAAACGTTTTAAACCTATCAAACCATCATATAGATGGCAAATTACACAAAGAAAAGTTATGTTTATAAAGTTATGTTATTTAAATTAAAAGATAAACGTAAAACATTTTGGGGGAAATGAAAATGCACTTACAGTAGGCTATTTACTTAATCTCTGTCTGATATGAACATGAAGCCATCATAGATGATATCTTTACTTTGCAAATCACATTTGTTTTTATAGTCTTCTTCTAAAATGAGGTTCAGCTGCTGACCCATTTGATTTGTCACCAATCAACTAAGATGGGCCCCTACACTTAAGTGACGTTTTGTTGGTTCTTTATTAAAATAATTAAATTAACAGGCCTGTTAAAAAATCTAAATTGAATTTGTGTGAATGCAGCACCCTTGAACTGAGCTCTGCACAGAAAAGAATTTTTAGTTATGAAAAATTGTAATGAATTAGGCTAATAAAACTTACTATAAAATATTGTTTTTAAATCGCATGTGTATGTTGTGTTCTTTTTTTTTTATTTTACTCTCTGTCACACTTTTAAAGACTTTAAAGTATCACAATAGAATTTTAATAAAATACAGTTGTAATAGATTGAAAGTGTTTCTCTCTTCGCTGTTGTTTTGCTGTACAGGTTCGCTGGCCCAGTTTTGTTCGCTGTGCGTGCGTCGTGCGTGCGTGTTCGCGAGAGGATGCGCGTGCTGAGATGCGCCACCTGAAGCGCGCTATAAAACGTCAGCGCTGTCACATCAAGAGTTTATTCCATCTTTTTGACACTCAGGATACGACTTCGTTTCAAGCAACTATTTTAAGCTAGTTCAACCGTTATCATCGGCTGAATGTGGATTTTGGGGAGTTTCATTTCTTATATGTTCAGTATTTGGTAACTACAGAACTTGTCAATCTATATCTTCTCTGAGGCGATGTGTAAAAATGTTTTTATCAGCTATTTATTGCGTATCTGTTTGTTGTTACACGTCCACACCTCCTTATTCGATTTCCTTCTGGTTTTTCCACGTTTAATACTGTTTGCCAGAAACTAAACAGCATCTTCGTGTTGAGGTATTTGGAGAAGTGAACAATGATTCCACCTGGAGACTGTCTGTATGCTGGAAGGAAAAGGAGAAAACCTGTGCAGAAACAGTTGAGTATTTATCAGTTTATTAGCATGCCTGTTTTGACAAACCATCAGTGCACATAACAAAAACAGTGAGAGAAATCATTTATGATAATAAATATGTAAACTACTATTATTATTAATAGTAAATTATTTTCAATTTATGTTGTTACATTCATTTCAAGACATGACTGTTTTATTGGCAGTGTTAATACAAATAGAAAATTCACTAATAATAATAAATGTGTATAATGTTGTTATTAATATTATCATTATTTTTGCTAATAGTAGTAGTAATGGTGGTAATAATAATAATAATAATAATAATTATTATTATTATTATTATTATTATTACGTAATTGTCATGTTTCTGTACCATTTAGTCCTTTGGATGCCACACAGGTTTATGATATGGTTTATATCTTCAGGAAACCACAGAAAGCAGGTCAGAAATCGAATCCGTCCAAGCGTCATCGCGACCGTCTGAATGCAGAACTGGATCGGTTGGCGAGTCTTCTGCCCTTCAGTGCAGATGTCATCTCCAAACTGGACAAACTCTCAGTGCTGAGGCTCAGCGTCAGCTTCCTTCGGGTTAAGAGCTTCTTTCAAGGTAAGAAGGAATGTTTCCTGGCAAATTTCCCTGCTAAAACTGTGAATTGCACTGGCTCCCAAAAATTATTTGAACACTTTAAAATAAACTTAATGTTGGTTAACTGACTCAAACTCATCTCAAACGCATATCCATAAAATTTGTCTTTTTGTATGTTTTGTGGTTTTGTTTTGGGATAAATTAGTAGTACGTTCTGTCACGTTTACATTTTTATATGGAGTATATATAGATTTAATTTGAAAAAGTTTATGGAAAACATTTCCCCCTCTTGAATTTTTCCTCCCACGTGTTCCTTTAAATTTTTAGCTCATATTCTTAGTTTGCATGTTAAATTATTTATAATACAAAGCAGCATAACTTTAAAAATGAATTAGTTCACTTTAAAAATAGGTTTATTGTACTTTGGGGGAAAGCTGGCCAAACATGCTGGTAAATACACATGCAGTTCTTCTGCCATGTAGAATAATGGGATTTATTTCAGGAGAAGCCATATAAGGACAGGTCCATGTGTAGCTTAATGTAATGTAGAGATTGCCCTCTTGCACTCACATGCTGTTTGTTGTGATCGTGTCCAAACGGATCAGTGTTGAGCTGTTGTGTGGAGAGCTGGCAGTATTTGTGTGCTGGCAGGTGGGCATCTCTCAAATGTAACTGAACTCATAACAAAGTAATGGAGAGTAATAAAAACAACCTTTAGCAACTAAAAAGGAAGGAAAACTGTGTGTCCAGCATCAAATGCAATATGCAGTGTTGGGAAAGCTTTTTTATGAGACCGTAGATTGCCATGCTATTCATAATTGAAAGTCAAGTCACATTTATTTATTTATCATTTCCAGGTGTCTCTGCACAGGTTTGTGTATTTTTGATAGATTTTACCCAACCCACTTTAGATGGTGAAATTCATAACTGTCATGAATACAGTCATTTATAATGCAAGATCCGACCCTGAAGAACTTGAACCTTCACGGATCTTGGTTTGTGTCAGCCTTGATCTTTCAGTTCGTAAAGATTGATGCATGTATTACATTCAAACATCAGCATTTTAATGTGTTCATCTTCTCAAGGCCATTTGCTTTTTGGTCTGATCTCATTTTCTGTCACCTTTCAAGCCGTAAATTATTGACAAGGCAATGAAGTATGTCTGAAATTCTTGTCAGGTTTGAAGTTAAAATGTAAACTGGAATGTCATCAAAAAGGGTTTCATGGAAAAGTTTTCGTTTTTATATGAAAAAAATTAAAAACTTTTGCTAATACCATAATTAAAATCATTTTATGACGTCTCATTTACCAGAACCTCATTTATTCAACACTTTCTTGATCTTTGTTGTAAAATGGGGAGGTGGTTCAATCAGTCTTTGACTGTAGGAAAGAAAAATCACTTTTCTCCTGTCTCAGTTGTTTCTCCAAAACAGCAATGAGATTCAAGTCACAGGTTTAAATATGAACTCAAATATGAGACCTGCTACTTTAAGCTCTATATTCTTACTTTCTATATTTCATATTTACAAAATAATGTAATGATGAAATATAGAAAGTAATTAAAATATCTTTGTGACATACAAATTTCAATAGAAATGGCATTAAAGGATATTTTAGTTTACCATAAATGTTTGTCAGTACATTCAACAATACACTTTCACATATACCATATTTCAAAGGCAATATAAGTAATTATGAATAAAGTAGTAAATTCTTAAAACCATTTATTTTGAAGAATGTTGTTGAGGAATTTATGTTCCACAGAAATGCTCACAGGTTTATAATGACATGAGGGAAAGATGACAGAATTATCATTTCTGGGTGAACTATCCCTTTACATGAATTTAGGTTTACATCGGTGTTAAAGCATAAGTAGCTAATTCTCCTAATTTTTCTCCTCTCAGCCCGTGCCTGTCTTGTGAGTTACTGTGCAGATTGGTTGTGCATGACTGAAGCCGTGTCTGATCCAGACGCATTGTGTTTTCATTCTCCACCACAAGTCTTAAAACACAGCGGGAAACCCTGTGAAAGCATTTGTTGGCCCAACACCATTTTTAGAGGCTTGTTCCATACAATTATAATCAAATCATTTTGATTGTCGCTTGGCCAGATGAATTCCAACACATTTCCTGGCCTCTCGGGATGTGGAGGGTGTAAACTGACCTCACAAGCTTTTCTGTATTTCCTTTCAGGATGAAACGTATTGCTCATATAGTGCTTGCCAATGCAAACATCATTATTGCTCATACATAGGATTAGTGATTTAAACAAAGCACTAACCTCAAGTATTATACTTAAGTTTGTAACAACCTGCACAGTTTGTGCTGCAAACGTTTTTAATTGTTAAAGTGAAGTCACAAAGAGTGACTCCTGAAGGGAAGCGTGTAATGATAGCAGAGATCCACCATGTGCAGTGCTTCTGTTTGCCAACACCATTGCTTAAAGTTTGCAGCAGATCTTGTTACTGGCAACACTACTGTTAGACACACATCTGCTCTGAATCTTAATACACCAGCATGCACTGATGCCTAATGTTAATGAGACTAATGATCATCATGATCAAGCTGTTTTGCAATAATAATAATAATAGTAATAAATATTAATTTCAGCTGTAGATATCAGGGCTGCACGATATATTGCATGCGATAGTCATGCGCATCTCATCAGTAAAGCTGGTTCTGTGATTACAAATAAATCTCTATCACCTGTTTTCAGATGGAGCGGCATTTAATACACAGAGCTGTAGTTCATTGACAAGCTACGCAATTTGCGCTCAAAATCGCAGATGAATCGCATGGGATAGTGAACGTGATATTGCGTAGCTTGTCAGTGAACTATGGCTCTGTGTATTAAATGCTGCTCCATCTGAAAACAGGTGATAGAGATTTATTTGTAATCACAGAACCAGCTTTACTGACGGGATGTGCATGACTATCGCATGCGATATATCGTGCAGCCCCAGTAGATATGTGTTTTTTTTTGTTTTGTTTTTTAAATAAACTTTATGCTTTAATAAATGTAAGGTAATAGTTCATGCAAAAAAAGTACAATTCTTTTTACACCTAAAATAACACATTTATTTTGAGGTTTGGAACATGAATTTACATTTTTGATTGAATTATTTCCTTTATATTTCTTAAAATATAAATGTTATTTAAAAAATAGCAAATTAAACTGGAAACACAACATTTTTATATACACATTTGTCGTAGATCTTTCATAAATTTATTTGACCATCTATAGCCACCTTTGAACTTAAAAGATGACACAGGCCGAAATGTGTTGAAATAATTGTGTTAAAATACTACCCAACATACCTTGTTAATATGAATGCATTTTCTGGAACTTTATGGAAACGTACCGGCAATTTTATGACAGAACATTATCTGTTTTTTATTAATTTTCTTACAGAGCAAGATACATGCTAAATGTCAGGACTAGGGCCATGTTTGATGAAGCAGCATTTCGTTTGAGTCTAAAACCTGAGCTTATTCAACTTAAACACCATTTTAAGCACTACTGTTTCCTTTTGAAAATGCTAATGTACTTTGAGAGTTAGTTGCAGTGTGTGAATAACAGCTTAAACTGCACATCAGGGAGTAATTGAGATTCAGAGAGAGAGTGAGTGTGTGTGTGTGTGTGGGATGTTGAAGAGAAGGGGGTTATGGGTAATGAATGCTCCACTGGCTCCTGGGGAGCGTTTGCGTGACTGCAGCCTGGCAAAGTACCCGTCCTTGAGAAAAGCACTAAGAGGAGGAAGATGCAGATCAGCTTTGGTGCTTCTGTTTAGACCATTCACAATCCACTTTGATAAACACTTTATTGAGTGCTTTTAACATTTTCAGTTTTACCGGTAATAGACCAAACTAAGATCCAAAATCTATAGTTTTTCTCAAGGAATAAGCACTTTGTGGGGGTTTTTTATGTTTGCATTTTAAGTGAATTGAATAAATATTGTGTTCAGTAAGTGTTTTAAAATTTGTCCTCCTCATTTGAATGTCTCATCACCTTTAGTGGTTTCCAATGATATGTTCAGTCCCAAAGGAATTTTTCTTTCATAGCTCATGAGAGCTTTCAGTTGTTTTATTGAAATATCGACTTTTTCTAAGAAGACTCTTTTTCTTTGGCTCAAAAAAATGGATGTGCATGACTGTCTGTAGAGCAAAAAACTGATGTGATATGTACACTACAGTCTGAGGTCGTTTTTTTTTTATATTAATATCTTTGGTGAATAGAGAGTGTTTATTTGCGAGAAATATTTTGTAACACTATCAACGTCTTTAGTCTCACTTTTGTCCAATTTCATCCATCCTTGTTGAATAAAAGTATCAATTTAAAAAAGTAAGTTACTGACAGTTGTATAACATGAATCAGATAATTCAGTCTTGGAAGAATTTGAGACACGTCAGAGTTCATTTTAAGATCTCTGACTTTAGTATATTGGCAAAACTGAGCACAGTTTAAGACATTGTTTGTGAGATTTGGAAACTCTTGAAAAGAGGTGTCATTTTAATAGTGTAGGAATGTAATACTGATGAATTCGTCATCAGTTTGAAGACAGGGCTGACAGCAGCAGGGTGATTGTTCTTCACGAGGGAATGATGTTGGCTTTGGTGCTCTTCCACACTGAGCGTCCAGCATCATGTTAAAATTTCCCCCCAGTGAACTCACAGTTGTGCAGACGTTTGGCAGCCGCCAGACCCTCCTTGGCAAATTCTTCTTGCGTGCAAATCAGGAAAATTCCATCTCACGTCTCTGTCCTGGAAACATTCCTATGTTTGTTTTCATCATGTAAGAATGTGTGCTAGAAACTGATAAATGATCCAAGCGTCCAGCATCATGCAAGTGCATGAGTCTCCAAACATCTGTTTTAGCATGGGACAGAGGATTTTCCCCCTCCCTTGCATGAGAAATCCCTGATCTTAGTTATCCCTTGGATAAATCCATATTTGATCTTTATGTTGTGCATACACTGTAAAAAAAATCAGATTTCAAAGATTATTGGAGTATGTTTTGCATGAAAAACTTTTTCAGTCTTTCAACTTAAATATTAATTCTGAAATTTACTTTCAATTTCTGAGTAAAATTGTTTCTAAAAAAGATTATTTACAGTTTATGTGCATATGATCCGAATGCGTTTTAATTCCCTTAAAATGCTAGTATTATGTATTCTGTCACCCTAACCATTCAAACAGCTCTTTGTTAGCAACAAAATGCAAAGCGCAGCATAAAAAGCTGCTTCTAAAGAGCTGAAATATTTATTGTCGACATCAAAACCTCCAGTAAGAACATTTATGGGCTCCGTGTTTGTTGACAACCGGAAGGCGGTTCCTTTGCACACAATGTCGTGCAAACGACTAGTAAAAATGACCCAGATACATTATAAAGGAGTGTTCTGTTGCGTGACAACTGTAATAATGTTCGCCTGACATGGTGAGACTTTGTGCAAATCCTTTATTTTCTCCTTGCAACACATTCAGTCCCCTCTTTCCTTTAAACCGTTTTCATGCCTGTTATGCAGCTTGGAGACTGACTATCAGTCACTAAATAAACGACATTTTTAAATTCTTGTGTGTTATTTATTATAAATGCCATTTAGGGATTGTGAAGCATTCCTGGGAACAGTTTTCAAATCAATATGCAATGCTCAATAAAACAGAATTTATAATAACGGTCATGTAAAACAAGATTAATACCGTAAACAGAGCCGTGTGCCAGCAGACTGATGCATGATCTCATGTGAAGATGGTTTCCAAACTCAGGTTCTCTTACACACAGCCATTAGTTCACAAAACGCACATGTTGACCCCTCTTTGGCAAGGTTAACCCAAGTTCAGTTGGAAAGCCGTTGTCATTAGTGCGAGTGATGTGAAATAATCTGCCATCGGAGCGCATGTGGCTGCGCAGTGGTCTGTTATGTTTGTGTCACGTGAACAATTTACCAGGTTTAATGGTATGAATTGAAGGATAGGAGAATTGTTAAATTGGATGGATGGATTTAGTAATGTAATATAAATTAGTAATGTAAATCAGCATCTTAGAATGATTTCGGAAGGATCATGTGACACTGAAGACTGGCTTTGCATCACAGGAGTAAATTACATTTTAAAATATATTCAAATACAAAACCATTAAATCGTAATATTTCACAAAATTACTATTTTTACTGTATTTTTGATCAAATAAACAGCCTTGGGAAGCATAAAGGACAAACGAAAAAAGTCTTACTCCAGAATGTTGGGTGAACGGATGTAACGGTAGTCAGTCTCTTAGTCTGGGTTTGTGTTTAAAAGAAGCTCTGGCCCTTTAAGAGCCTGTTGTAAAGCTGGGTTTGCGTGACTGTAGTTCACTAGAGCCTGACCTCAGAGAGACGCCAGTGAAAATGATCTAATGATCTGTCCATCAGAGCACAGGAGACAAGAAATGTACAAATAAGTCTATTAATACTTCCTCCTCCTCCTCCTCCTCCTCCTCTTGTATCACCTATTCTACCTTCAGCACACATAATGGGTCAAGTAACTGAATTCATCCGAGTGCTACATTCCTTACACACCAACAATGAATATGTATTCATTACAGTACAGAATTCTCTTTTAATTTTTTCTTTTTTGGATATAAAGGACATTAGCAAAGAAAGGAAAATGCTAGAAAAAAATTGAATGCGATTTGTGTGTGTGCATTATATTTTAGAAGAGAATAAACCAGAAGTATGCAATTTATGAATTGTGTGTCCATGAAGTCATGTTTCTTTTGCACATGTGATGTGCCTGAGACATTGTAGTTCTTGATTATACTTTCACAAAGTGCTTATCAGTGTCAAAGTTTTATGAATTTCACAAAGGATGTTTTTAAGGTTTCCAAGGGCAGGTGTGGACTTCATAGAATGAAGTCCACACACTCATCTTAAACACTCATCTCCAGTTCACGTTTGTAGTATTTGTGAATCCTTTATTTAAACATGTTGAGTTTTTTTCCAGTAAAGTTTGGACACTTGGACACTTTCAGAACTTTTTGTACTAAAATGTGCTATAATGCACTGGAATTTTATTGTTTTGAATTGTTATAACTATTTTTTTTTTTTCATCACTGCTTTGATTGATTTTTTTGGACATTTCTAAACTGAATATTATTGTTTACAGCTCAGTTTGACTTGAGGTTTGGCAAATACTCTACTTCAGACATGATCTCTGAAGCAATACAGTATTTTCAAAATTGTGATAAATTGTTTGTGTGCAACCTAATTGATATTCATGAGGTAAGTTGTTTTTGTCAGTCCATGACAATTACAGGGATTTGTTCAATGAAAGTCAGTGGGGTCTAGTGTTGTGGGTCAAGGTAGTGAGGGTAAATCCTGTGCTTGTGCTTGATGAGATTTTTATGTTAAAGGCATTTAGCGAGGTACAAAGTACAGGGAAAAAAAGAGAGTGAGTCTGTTGAGTCACTGCGTACAAACACACATCTGCTCGTAAATCTAACCTCAATTGTCAAGAGCAGATCTGGTTTTTATTTCCATCCCCTCATCAAAACAACTCTGCGGAGAAATGGCTGCCTGTGGACAGACATTTTGTGAAAAGTAGCTCATCCACCTGTAGATTTGGGCTTGTTTGGCAGCAGACGTGAAGTGAATGAACTGAGAAGGAGTCTTTAGAGAGAGATGATATCCCTCATGTTATTGAGTACAGGTTTGATTTAAGTGTGTGTGAATGATAATATATTTAGGTTTGGTCAATAGTCAGACATATGGAGGTTCAGTTTAGCAACTCTGAATGGTACACGTCAAAAGTCTTTATCATATATATATATATATATATATATATATATATATATATATATATATATATATAGTTTTTTATTTTTTTATTATATATATACAGCAGTTAAAGAAACCTCTCTTTTCCAGAAGACGGTGCTCTTCAGAGCTACTGCTTAAAATGATGGAAGAATGAATGTTTTTATGTCAAATTAAAATGGCTGTTTGTAAGAAAACAAATCTGGTTTAAATCCAGATTATATGCATGATATATTTGGGTTGTATAAACATTGCTGAATAAATCTGCTCAGTCTGTTTGTGGTTATCTTCTTTGCTTTGATGTTTGGCATTGAAGTTCCTACAAAATTAACTGAAGAAGACAAGTTTGAATTATTTCATATGATTTTTATCTTGCTCATTTTAGAATAGAACGACTAATGAAGAGCACTTGGGGTGCCTTATTTTTTTTGCAATGCTTCAGTCATTCTCAACCGATCGTGAAATTGGGAAAGTGCATCTGAAATGGATTGACTAAGAGCAGATGCTTAATGAAGGTTTATTAGCAGGTTTTGTCAATTGCAACTGTCCTGGTTCTCTTTATTTGTGAGACTTAAATGAGACGGAGGGGTTTCCTATTAAAAAAAATCTTTGTTTAAAAAAACTGTTCAAAACTTTGGTGCTTGTTATCTCGTAATTAGATTTTGAGACTTTAGTCTGGATTTCACAGAGAGGGTCACATTTATTTTATATCCATGTATCTTTGTCTTTATCTCCTTCTCTGTCTTTTGTGCTCTTGTTCCTCACAGCGGTCCAAGAGAAAGAAAATCGCAGCAGTGATGCCTTGACCTCGGTGCACAAGAAAGAAATCCTGCCCCATGTCATAGAGAGTGATCTTCTCCTAAAGGTGACTGCTTTTCTGTGGGCTTATGACTGGAGTTTCCTTCACTGCAGTTTAGAAATGGTTTCGTGTCAAAGAAAAATTTATAGATTTCCTTGTGGTTAATTGAAATTCTTTGGCCCATTCTACTGGAAAAAAATCTTTTTTTTTTTTTTTTTTTTGCACATACAATTTTAGTGACATGACTGTTGACACATATTTCATATCTTGTAGTCTCTCCCTGGATTTGCGCTGATCGTGACCTCAGATGGTGTTATTTTCTATGCATCATCCACCATCGTTGACTACCTGGGATTTCATCAGGTAACCCTCAAATAAGATCCTATAATCAGCAAATAAAACATATATGAATAATGAAATGTTTATAATCTAAACATCCCGTAACTTTTTCAAATGCTTACATTTAATGAGTTTATTTTTCATATATATTTATAGAGAGAGAGAGAGGGTGGTATTTCACCGCACTGCTGTTATTGTAGTAGTGTGTGTATTTAGCTTTCATGTGTGACGATCCAAACAAATAATGTATAAATCCAGTACGTGACTCATTTTACCTTTTTAAACAGTTCTCAAATAAAATTCCACTCTCATTAGAGAAATCTAAACAACAATCATGTGTGGTTGTATAAGAAATACTCACGCCATCTGCGGTTGACTGGAAAACACAGAAGTATGTCGTGTTCAAGGCCTCTTCCACCATAATGTGTAAAAATAGTTACGTCTTTTCACCGCTCGGTTAATTTAAGACTTTCTCACAGCCTTCAAAGAGTCAGGCTTCCTCTGCAAACAAACCATCTCCTCCAAAAAGAAAATTTTGATTGGAAATTAAGATGACACAGGGGTGTTTTAGTCATGAAAGTGTGCTAAAAGTCTTGCATGTCCCACACTGGAAAATAAAGGAAAGGTTGAATATTTTAGGCAGAGTTTGTTGTTTATGAACAGTGGGTATGGTCATGTGGGCTGGTATTTCAGGCTTTTGTTTTGTTGTTCTTAAGTGTAGAGACACGTCTGTCTGGATGCAAGCAGCCCTGGTGTCACGCAACAAACACATGGGGCTGTGAAAAGGGATTTGTGGGTTCAAGCATACTGTGCATTATACATGAGATCATAGATCAAAGGAAATCAGTTAGAAGATTCTATTTTTTATTTTGTTATATTTTATATTTTTATTTTGCATTTAAATTTTATCTATTAAATTTTATTTAAAATACATTTTTATTTTTGCTTTTTATATATTTTATTTTGCTTTATTTAAAAAATATTTAATTTTACTTTTTAAAAATGATTTTAAATTTGTTTTACTTGATTTTATTGGCTTTTATTAGATAGGTCATGTCCCTGTTATTATCCTATGTTGAACTCAAACACGGGTTATTACAAGCACAGCAGCTATTAATATGTCAGCTATTAATATGATGCACTGCTCTGTGCCACAGCTCTGACATCTGAATGATTATTAATAGTAAACCGAAGCAACGCACAATAATAATTACATGAATTATGAACTCATTCGAGACTCTGCCAGGAACCTCAGTCTAAAATGCCTTTGAAAAAAGGTTTTACCAGCAGTTAAAGTGACAGAAAAGGCTCCACAATGAAACTGATCAGTCATGTTTCTAATGTGGTTTGATGTAAAACTGAATTATACTATATGGACTACAGAGCAGTTGTTTACTGTACCCCATGCAACTGTGTAGAGGTCAGTGCAGACAACATAAAACACACTGATGTGGGAGCTGGAGTGCTTCTGAAATAAACCCATTCTGGTTTTGTGTTGGTGTGTGTGATCCTTTCTGGCAGACGGACGTGATGCATCAAAAGGTCTTTGATTATATCCATGTGGAGGAGCGACAGGAGTTTCACAGGCAGCTCCATTGGGTGATGAACCCTGTCCAACAAGACACTGGTGTGTGTATAATTACCATTAACCCTATATAGCGCACTGCATATGATTTCAGAGGACTGGGAATATATTGCACAAGTCGTATGGACTATTTTTATGATACTTTTTTGGTGCTTTTGCATCTATTTTTAAGCTAATATGCGCCAGTCGTTATGATTGCATGGAAAAGATGCACACATCTGTCATTACGCTCTTAAGTCATCTGTTTCCGAACTGTGTTTTTGTGTGTGTTCTAGTAGATGAGGATGTTGTGATGGGTCATCTGTATAGCGCTGAAGTGCCTGACGGCATTCCTCCTGAATTGTCTCCATTTCTCACACGGTGCTTCGTCGCTCGAGTCCGCTGCCTGCTGGACAGCACCTCCGGCTTCCTGGTCAGTCATGAAATCCCTCAAAATATTTAACTTCAGTGGTTTCATGATCTTTTTCAAACTCTGATCTGATGTATCTAATTAAGGTTGAGAAGCTCTAATTATCAGGCTCAGACCTTCCCAATTGTACATTTCCACACAATATGTCAACTGAGTTTGTCTCATTTTGATTTGCTCCTGTCTCCTGTAGAACATGCAGTTTCAGGGCAGTCTGAAGTTCCTGCAGGGTCAGAGAAGAAAGACAGACTCTGGAGCTCTGCTGCCGCCTCAGCTCGCTCTGTTCTGTGTGGCTGTTCCTCTAGTCCTGCCCTCCATCATGGAGCTCAAGATGAAGAGTATGATGATGAAGAGCAAACACAAAAGGTGTGCAGCAGATACACATTCTGCCTGTCTATCCATCTGCATTTTTGCATAAAATTATGAAATTTATGAAAAGTTATAAAAAGAATATTGTGTTTACTTTATTGTTTTTTTTCTGGAGACAGATTTTTGCAAACGAAAAAAGACAATATTCATTGTAAATTAAAAATAATTGCATGCAATTTAAATGCTCAAAAAACTGAGGTCAGCATAAGATCAACATAAAACTTCGTAACTCATTTGAATTAAAACGATATTAAACAAGAAAACTTGTAATTATTGCATTTCAATGAAAGATTTTGTGAACACACATTATATAATGTATTGTGCACAGTATGTTTTTGGGGTTTAGGGTCAGTACAATTTTTTTTTTAAAAAAAAAGAAGTAATTTTATACAGAAATAATGCATTAAATTGACCAAAAGTGGCAATAAAGACATTAATAATTATACAAGAATTTCTATTTCAAGTAAATGCTGTTCTTTTGAACTTTTTATTCTTCAAAGAGTCTTGGGGGGAAAAAAGTGTTTCCACAAAATATATTAAGCTGCACAATTGTTTTCAACATTGAGAAGAAATTTTTAAAAAGCAGATCAGCATATTAGAATGATTTCTCAAGGATCATGTGACAATGAAAACTGTAGTAATGATGCTGAAAATTCAGCTTTAGCTTACAGGAATAAATTACATTTTATAATATATATTTAAATAGAAAACAGTTATTTTAAATGTAATAATATGTCACAGTATTAATGTTTTTACTGTATTTTTGATCAAATAAATGTAGCTTTACTGAGCATAAGAGTCTTCTTGCAAAACATTTAAAAAAATCTTACTGACCCCAAACTTTTGAAGTTTTGAAGTACAACTTTTGAAGTGCAGCAGCAGTACTGTATGATGTTGATATACCATGGTATTGATATACTATTTACTCAGACATAGTAGTATCCAAAAACAATGTACACAAAGATTAGCACAAGACAAAATGTAATTTGTGTGTAGAAACTGTCTTTTAATCCGTTTAACTTGTACCATCTTCAGTGATAAAAGTCAACGAGTTTCCCATGGCTCATTTGACAGTGAAGACATGCTACATCTTAACTGGACAAGCTCATCTGGTGATGATGGTTCGTGTTCAGCCCTGACCAACAGGAAGCACAGAGGAGAGGCCTGCAAAACCCAAGACGAGCCGCTCAACTTCTGTGTTTCTAGACTGCAAGCTGTTGATCCTTCCTGGGACACCCGCTATCCTGTTGCCTTACGCACGGGGCCTAATGAAAACTACCTGCCTGGAAGCTTCTATAAGCACAGCCATTCTGGAAAATCACGAATCGGATGCAACACAGAATTACAGAAGCTTGAGAGTTATTGTGTCAACAGGAAGGCTGAGAGAAGGTACATGCAGAATGAATGTTTTAACATGATTCCTGAAGTGGCCATTAAGACAGAAGATTCAGACTCTGAGAATGGGTGTAACGCATATGGGACGCTTTGGCACCCTGAATATGCACAGGTGAAAACTGAGGCTGAATACTATAACTATTGTGCCTCATATCAAAGAGGAAAAGCTGTCATCAGTCCTCCCATCAACAGACACCACAAGTATCAGTGTGCAGGAGTCAGCAGACCTCTTAAGTGTGTCCTGAAAAAAGACATGAATCACTCTGATGCTGCTGTCGGCAGTCAGGATGGATATGCATTTTCAAATGATAATAAAAGCTGCATGCATCATGATATCCGGCTGACTTGTGATTTCAGGAGTCCCAACCTTCTGCACACGATCAAACGAGAACCTGACGACTCTCCACCTTGGTGTGGGGACGTTAGTCAAGGGCATGTGCAACAACATATTACTTCAAATTGCACTATGAACACTGTTCTACACAAAGCAAACCCATATGTTTACATGCAGTAAACTCTTATCACATTAACATTGTTTTTTATTTGCAGTGCTTGCAAGGTGTATTAATATTCTTCCTTTTGCTCTCTACAATATTCTGCAATACTTCAGCCCCAACTGATTAACGTACAAACTTTTTTTGTAGATTGCTTTGGTGTATTTCAAATGAATTTCAGATGAAAGTTAGAAAATCTCCCATTGACCCTAACTGAAAGAATGTTTAGCATTCAAAATCCACACTGTCATATTTGCATGATGAATTGTGATTTGTCACCTGAAATCAAGTCATGATGACAAAAAACAGTTCTAAAGAAGTTCTAAACATAAACTTACCTAAAACTTAGTCTGTTTGCTGCCTTGCAAGCAATGGTATTTCCCTCAGGACATAAACTAAAACTAGCTAGAAGTTATTTTAGACTATTTGAGACTGTTTAATCAAACACAATTACTCAGGTTCCTAGATGTTTTGTATTTTGTCTCTTTTGGGTACAGATTTTGGATTTATTGTGATCCAATGTGATATTAATGTGGAAAATATGTATACAGACAAATAAATATCATTTCCTTTGTGAAAATGTATTTGTGTATAGAATTGTAGATTTTTCAAAGTGCTTAAACATGCATTTGCTTCATAAATAAATACATTTGTCTTGATTCAAATGGCCCCCATTTTATATGAAGCTACAGTTAAAATGACATTAATCTTTCTTTTTAAACTTGTATTTATTTATTTATTTTCATTGTGTGGGAAGTATATTTTATGAAGGAATTGTTCAAAGAATCCTGTTTGAAAGTATGTGCAAGTGGTTTTGCTGTGGGCTGTCATATTTCACCACACAATTTTATGCAGACTTAGCCACTAGACATATACATGTTTTATCTGTCCCAGAGGAAATGTACATTATTTGCTGTCAGACTGTAAAACCATAGTTTTGGCCATATATATATATATATATATATATATATATAATATATATTTTCTTGTAGTGTCTTCACAGTTTCAAGCCGTTTTAGCACTGTGTATCTGTACAAGGGTTTTGTGTTACTCTTCTATTAATTTATAAATTATAATTTATTTTTTATTATTTAAATAATAAGATAATTTATTTTTTATTTAAATAATAAATAAATATAGATATAGATATAGATATATAGGATCAACTGAAGATTACAGATTCACCGTGCTGTCCTTCATAATCATAGACTAGTCCGTTATCTGCGTAAAGCCTGCGCGCGGTTGATGCTCTCGGCTCAGGCGCGCGCTGCTGTCATCTGACTGAGCGTTGGGCGACACCAGGAAGACGCAGCTGTTATGATAGTGAGTGAAGAGAATAAACACTCATTCAAATAAAATATCAATGAACAGCTTATAACAACCGTCAGCTCGCAAAACAGTCACCAGGTCCGGGTGAGTACCTTCACATGGCCTCGAGATTTTAACGATATATGTATGAAAAGCGCAGACCTCTGAATGCTAATGTTGTTAGCCAGGTAGCATCTGTCAGTATGGGCCTTTCGGCACAGAAAATCAGCGAGATATATGCGATTATTACAATAAATAAAACAGATTACTGTTTCATTTGATCTTTTCCCTAAACCATAACTATTTCGAGCAGGTGTACATAACTATTTTTATTTGGTTGTGTTCGTTTAGTTACTGCATGTTTAACCAGCTGCAAACATATGCAAATACAGACATACAAATACACAGATATATGAATATATATATCAAAAACACACTAAATATTAAAATACTTGAGTACCTTTAACCTTTGCTGTTCATGTCATTTTGTTAAGGTTTAACCTCTGCTGTATAATTCACTTCAGTGCATTAGTAACTAAAATTAAAACCATGAAAAACGTTTTACTTGAAATAAGCGTTGACTAAATAAAATGTAAAATATGTACAATTATTTTATTTCTTATTTTCATTTAGTTTAACTTGATGAATTTAACTAAAATTTTTAAAAAATTATATAAAAGCTATATAATGTTTTTTTTTAAAACAAACTAAAAACATAAAATTACTAAAACTGTAATTAAAATTGAAGCAGAATTAAAACAGAGAACATAAAAATAAATACTAATTCAAAATATATTAATAAAAAAATTCTCTCAGTTAACCCTTGCTGTTATTCGTCACTTTAGTACCTTTACTGCTATTAGTAATGTTTACTGTTATTTCAATCATTCTGAATACATTTAACCCTTGTTGTTTGAGTCGGGTCATTCAGTATCTTTTGTCCTGCAGTTTGGGTCATTTTCAGTACTTTTAACCCTTGCTGTTTTTTCCATTTCAGTACCTTGAACCCTGCCGTTTGGGATCGGTTACTATGGAGGAGACGAACAGAGAGGCTGTTGCCACGGCAGTGCAGAGGGTTGCTGGGATGCTGCAGCGCTCTGACCAGCTGGACAAAGTGGAGCAGTACAGACGGAGAGAGGCACGCAAGAAAGCATCCGTGGAAGCCAGATTAAAGGTGACGCTACTTGCATTTAACCATCTGTTGATCTGAGGAATGGTTTTACGAATTCATTTAAACCAAGCCTTTTATCACTTTTCAGGCTGCTATTCAGTCTCAGTTGGATGGGGTACGAACAGGCCTCACGCAGCTCCATAACGCTCTGTGTGATGTGAAAGACATCCAGAACTCTCTGGCAGACGTCAGTAAAGACTGGAGGCAGAGCATCAACACCATAGAGAATCTGAAGGACGTGAAAGACGCAGTGGTTCAGCACAGTCAGCTGGCTTCAGCCGTCGAGAACCTCAAAAACATTTTCTCAGGTGAGGCCAGATGCTGCTTGAGTTGAAGAAAACAACACAGGTTGTTTTTTTAAAATTCTTTTAAAATATTTACTTACTAATAAAAATAGCAATAATCATATTGTTATTACTTTCATCCCAATATGTTTTTTTTTTTTTTTTTTTTTTTTTATCTGTTGACATCACTTTGTTTTTTTAAAATCTCCAATGGTATTTTTTCCCACTATTTATGTATGTATGTTTGTATTTGTGTATTTAGTAAGTTAATTTTTCAGACATATATATTCATTAGCAATTTTTGATTTAGATGATTGAAAATTTACAGGTTGTTTTTCCTGAATAGTATTTCAGTCATTTTTACTACTTACTTTTTATTTTATTTATTTATTTATTTGACCATTTATGACCTATTTTTAGGAGATTTACAAGTTGTTTTTCCAACAATATTTTAGTCATTTTTAATCCTTATGTATTTATTCATTTAGTTAGTTAATTTTTATCAAATATGTATTAGTTATTTGTCAGTTTATTGCACATTTAAATGTTGTTTTCTCCAAATTTTAAACACATTTATTTATTTAACTGTTTATTAGCAATTGTACATTTTCTGGTTGGTTTATTGTTTTTCTGTCTATTGCACATTCACAGATTGTTTTTCTCCAACAATATCTGAGTCATTTTTACTACCATGTATGCATTTATTTATTTACTATGTTTTTTTTTTTGTTTTTTTTTACACGTTGTGGGAAATAATACAGATTTTATGATACATTTTTAGTCTTATAATTGATGCTAGGTGCTATATTGGTATGATTTGCATTTGTTGAAACTGCACCCACATTTTTCTCCCTCCTCTACAGTACCTGAGATCGTACGAGAGACCCACGATCTGATCGAGCAGGGCGAGCTGCTTCAAGCTCACCGCAAGCTAATGGACCTGGAGTGCTCCCGCGACGACCTCATGTACGAGCAGTACCGCATGGACAGCAAGAACGTCCATGACATGAACCTCATTCGCAGCTACTTCGGCCAGGTGCAGGGCCTGTCGGAAGAACTCTCCAAACAACTCTGGATGGTCCTTCAGCGCGCCATGGTAACCGTCCGCCGCGACCCCACCATGCTGGTGTCTGTGGTCCGAATCATCGAGCGTGAAGAGAAGATCGACCGCAGGATGCTGGACCGTAAGAAGCAGACCGGGTTCATCCCACCCGGGAGGCCCAAATGCTGGAAAAATCGAATGAACGAAGTCCTAGAGGGCACCGTGAGCGCTCGCATTGAGGGCACGCAGTCAGAAACACGTGAGTCTGACAAGATGTGGCTGGTGAGGTTGCTGGAGATCACTAGGAAGTACATTCTGGACGACCTGATCGTGGTGAAGAACCTGATGGTGCAGTGCTTCCCGCCACACTACAACACCTTCCAGGTGTTCTTAGACCTCTATCATAAGTCAGTGTCGGCACGCGTGCAGGAACTCGCAGCAGAAGATCTGGAAGCCAATGAGATCGTGTCTCTTCTTACATGGGTCCTCAACACGTATAAAAGGTAAGATACAAGTGGACTGCGTTTATCTTAAATGAAATAGGGATTTGCATGAGTATTTGAGTGCTCTGTGACAGTGACGGCAATAATCGATCATGAAAACTGACAGATTTTTATCAAAAATATTTTTTTATTTGATTTATTTTACCTTTTTTTTTTTTTTTTTTACCCATTTTTCAGGTAATTGCACATTTATAGGTTGTTTTCCCCAACAATATTTTTATTTTTACAAATTTTTCTTTCTTTTTTTCTTTTTCTTTCTTTCTTTCTTTCTTTCTTTAAATATTTATTAGCTATAGCCAGCAATAATCATTCATGAAAATGAAAATTTTTAATAATTTAAAATGGGATCTTTTTTTAAGTTAATTGCATATTCTCAGTTGCTGTTTGTTCCAAACAATATATTTGGTGATTGATTGATTGATTTTAAAATTGTGTTTTATGCTGTTGATATTACATTTACAGGTTATATTATATATAGTAACATTGTTGTTTCAAATTGAGCTTGCTTAAATCTCACCAGGGTAATGTTATCAAGCTGGCTAGTTAAAATTGCAAAAAAAAAAAGCCTGTGGTAATTTTATCACATGCCATAATTTTCTAGCTAAAAACTGTTTATATATTTCCAGCTGTTATTTTAAATGGAAAAACCTAGTAAATTTTTATGTGAAGAAAACATTTGCTTGATGGGAAAACTACCATTTGTGATGTTGCAGTTGCTATCCTAACTCAGCATTGCATTCCTCAGTGGCAGATCAGTCTGTCAAATAGCAGCAGTGAGCAATTAGCTCAATATTTAAAGCAGAGCCGAGAGCAGCAGCACAGCTTTGTGTGCTTAATCTGACTGATGGACTCACAGCAGACCATCACATCGCGTGCACTCACAGGATTGAGCAGGAAGATTAATGCACTTATGTGTAGTAGAGCTAAACAGAGTAGGAGAGAGAGACAGGAGCAGTCTGCAGATCCTCAGCTCTGCTTTTTCTTGCTGTTTTACATGCTGAAGCACTGTAGGACATGGGATGCACTATGAACTATCCATTTCCCTTTTTTATTTATTTGCATCCATCAATGTTATTTTAGCATTATTTGTATGCTATTATAATATTTATTAATATTTTGAATCATTTTTATATATGCAGTTTTCATTTTAGTTTTAGTAATTTTAGTACTTCAACTCAAATTCATTTTATTTCAGTTAGTTGCAAAGGCAACATTTGTAATTTTCATTTAAGTTTTTGAAGTTTCATCTAATATTTGTATTTTATTTCAGCTTTATTTTAATTAATAAAAATAATTTTTATTAATTTTATTAACATTAATACTACTTTAGTGAAATTTTAATAATAGCTTTACTACTAACTGTTTATATTAGTTAACAGTTTAATTAGCAGTAACAAAACTTTCATCCGTATGAATCTTGTCCTGGTCATATTTCCAAAAACAGAAGGACAAAATAAGAAAATAACTTTTAAATGAAGCTAGTTTAGTACCTTAAATGTAAAGCATTGTGACATCGTTCTGCCAGTTAAATATTTTCCCTGTACATTTTCACCTAGTTTCAGTTCCAAAATCCTTGCAGTAAATCTTTTTTATTTTTTCATTGTGGGAAGATTTTTTTTCAGATTTTTTCAGAAATTAATATTGTATAAAATATTGTGTGCAAGTTTGAGCAATTTTGTGAACATTTATGTTTCCATGTGTAAGCATTGTATGTTACCTATGCTCTTGATATCGGCATCAGCCTTTGTAAAGCCCATACAGGTTGAAATAAACATATTTAATTCTGTCATACTATAATAAATCAGTTGTAAAATCTCAAACATAGAGTCAAAGCACTTTTCTGACATTGACGAGGAGCAAATACAGGAGAAAATTCATGTGTATTAGTGTAAGTGATGTCTGGTTCTGTCTCTGGCAGTGTGGAGATGATGGGTCATCCTGATCTGCACCCCGAGTGTGACGTCAAGCAGCTGGAGCCGCTGCTGCCCCAACACGTGGTGGATGATTTGCTGGGCAAATACCTCAAAACCTTTACTGTGAGTGCCTCAAGTCTGCAGCACAGTATTAAAAATAAAACCATTTTTTGAAATGCTGTGCATGAGCAAACATTGTTATTTTAGCAGCACTGTTTTCCAATTCTCTCCAGTCAAACATCACAGGCTGGCTGCGCAAAGCTCTGGAAACAGATAAGAAAGACTGGCAGAAGGAGACGGAGCCTGAGGCCGACCAGGACGGATACTACCAAACCACCTTACCTGCTATTGTCTTCCAGGTACAACAACTTCTAGCTGGCCTCATGCTTTAATACACCCACTCACATGAGCTTTGACGTGAGATCTTCCTTTATTTCCTCCTCAGATGTTTGAGCAGAATCTCCAGGTGGCCGCACAGATCAACGAGACCTTTAAAGAGCAGGTGCTGAGAGTCTGTCTGAAGCAGATGAACTCATTCCTAGTAAGGTACTGTGATCCCAAACTGGCTGTTTCCTTTAATTTTTCCCACTGATCATTATAAAAGTTGTTGTTGTTATTAGTAAAGATGCACATTTTCACCATTCTTGCATGTGTATGCAGGTACCGAGAGGAGGCGATCAGCTATAAGGAGGAACATCTGAAAGATCGTCAGCTCCCGCAGTGCTACGTTCAGTACATGATCGCCATCATCAACAACTGTCAGACGTACAAGTGAGTGTTTTTAAATCAATACATGAATGTTATTTAAGCAACACATTATTATTATTATTTATTTATTAGTTACAACATTATTGGCAATTCAGGGTCTCCGGGAATCCTTAAGAAGTTGATAAAAAATTAAAATTTTTGTTATCATTTGTTATCATTTACTCACCCTCCTGTCGTTGCAAACCTGCATGTCTTTGTTTTTTTTTCTGTGGGACATCAAAGAAGCTATTTTGAAGAATGTTGGTTACCAAAAAGGTTCAGGTCCCAAAAAATGCTATGGAAGTCAATGTGACCTAAAACGGTTTGGTTACCAACATTCATCAAAATATCTGTTCAACAGAAGAAAAAAACTCATGCAGGTTAGGAATGACATGAGTAAATAATGACAACATTTTCATTTTTGGATGAATTGTCCTTTTTAATTATAAATTTTGAGATGTCTAAAATTTGGAGATGGTAAAAAGACAGAATTACTATACCATACAGCCTAATGTGTTTTTTATTTTATTTAAAAAGACAATTTAAAACAGAATTAATTATATGTGTGCGGTCTTAAATGTGATTTTAAAAACTCCTGATAATTACTTTAAAATGCTACTTTTTCTGGAAAGCAATACATCACTCATACATATAAACAATACATATTTCTGCAATACTTCTTCTTGCCATCAGTAATACACTGCTAATGAACTGAATGAAACTAAAGTTTTAGTTAACTTCAATATGTTTTCAGAGAGTCTATAAATAGCCTGAAAAGGAAGTACTCTCAATCGACTGAACCCACTCAGAACGACGCCGCCATAGACAAGCTCCTGAACGAGGTGGCCAGAGAGGGCTGCCAGTTCCTACTGAATGAAGTCTTCCTAGATTTGGAGGTAAATGCGCTCAAGTTGTGTACGGTTAGATGTTGTGGTCTAGTAACTGGGATAAACCTGTTGGATTTTGACTCTTTTGTTGTTGTTGTTGTTGTCGTCTCAACAGCATCATCTTACTGAGCTACTGACCCGGAAGTGGTTGACAGGGTCTCATGCTGTAGACACCATCTGTGTGACAGTGGAAGACTACTTTAACGACTTTGCCAAAATTAAAAAGCCTTATAATCAGGTTTGCACACTAAATTTGTAATTTGTCTTATTTGCTATAATGCTGAATTTGCACTTTTTTCATCAGATCAGAGGGCTGTGCTGTACAATAATGTATTGATATATATATACTACATAACGTATTCATTTCCTACCATTCAAAGAATGAATCTAACGCAGAAGTAACATTATTCAGCACTGATAACTGTTTTATTGCTGTGTTGTGATTGGTGTTTTCTGATGTGTGTGTCAAACAGGAAATGACGAGCGAGGCTCATCGGCGTGTGGTGGTGGAGTATCTGAAGGCCATCATGCAGAAGCGCATCTCGTTTAAGAACGCCGATGAGAGGAAGGAGGGAGCCGACCGGATGATGAAAGAAGCAGAGCAGTTCAAATTCCTCTTCAGGAAACTTTCTTCTGTGAGTCTCTCGACACCAAACGCTCTGCACTGAGAAGGAATGATGTCTAGAACATGCTGCTGTAATCCAGCAGACTTGGTCTTTACTGCTTTATGGTTACATGTAACAGCATTTTTGAAGAGCTCTTTATAAAGCGTGTTTGTATGTGCTCAGGGAGAGGATACAGACCGGCTGTGTGACTCCATCGCTGCCATCGCTGAGGTCTTCAAACTGACCGATCCTGCGCTGCTCTACCTGGAGGTGTCCACCCTGGTGTCCAAATATCCTGACATCAGGTCAGACTTCATTACATTGAAAACATTGTTTAAAAACAGTTTTCACTGCTTGGAGAGATGACACGTTTTGCGAGATACAAAGGAAATAAATAAAGAGAAATATATTCGAAAAATAATAAAGCCTGTTTTGAGGGCCATTAGGTTTTTTAGCATTGTGATGATATTTCTCTTATTCTCATGTTTAAAAAAAAATAGACACATTGCAGTAATGAAAAATTATGAAATTTGTGAAATGTTTTTGTGAAGTTCAGCTGCCAAAGTAGAGCTCAACTCATTTGACTTTTACATAATAACACTATCATTAACAGTGATTTGAATGGACACTCAAAACCGCCTTTCTCTCTGTCATTAGAGAGGAGCACATTGTGGCCCTGTTAGCTGTCCGTGGAGATGCCAGTCGAGAAATGAGACAGATGATCATAGAGACTCTGAACCAGAACAAACCCTCCTCTTCCTCTGTGTCTCAGCCTGTCTTCAGAGACATCACTGTGCCATCCATCACCATGACCGCCATGAGCTCTATGGCTGTTCCCAAACTGCTGAAATAATCTGACCTTTGACCCCTTAGAGCATTGCTAAGCCGCTAACAGGCCACAGAACGGAGTATCGACTCCATTAATGCACTTTTTGGAAATGCATTCTCTGCCATCTCAATGGAAACATCTCAGTGGATGATGATGTGTACTTGAATGGCTGCAACTCGTGTTGAGACTGCAGATGCTTTAATGATTTATGATGACTTGATGTACAGAAACATTTTCAGGATTTCTTTTCCCTAGCCTGCCCTTTGTAAAATGGTTGAAAGATGAATTAAAACAATAGTTCACCCAAAAGCAAAAGTTGTCATAACTCAGACTCATGTTGTTCCAAACCCTTATGGTTTGTTTTTGTAGTAAAAAATATGTTTTGGGAGTTATTTTTCCATATAATACAGCTCTATTGTAGTTAATGGATGTCAAGCTTTAGAAAGACAACATACAGTAAGTGTGGCCGACACAGGTTGTGCACTATATTCCATGTCTTATAAAGCAAATATGATGGCTTTTCATGTGAAACAAAAACTATTTAAGTAGCTACAAAAGCAGAACCTTTCAAATTGCATTTACTCACATTATATTTCAAATATGGCAATAAAGATACATCAGGTTCGATGTTGTTGACATCAAATGTGAGCATAGTAATCAACGTCAACCCTACAAACAATGGTGACAAATAGCAACTTATTTTGTCTGTTAATTACATAAAAACTAATATATGTTCAGTAGAATTGGAATATAGTATTATATAGTGCAATTGACAGAATTTTTATTTTTGGGTGAACTATCCCTTTAACAAATCATGAGGTTGCATTCAGCAGCGTTTGTGTCATTCATTCTCATGAATAATGTACAGTCACTGTTTCATTATTTTTTCACTACAGTGCGACACATTTAGAAGCGTCCTGCTGGCTGCTGTCATGAACTGTAACGAACCATTGAACTCCATCACATCTGTTTTCATTTCAATAAAATCTGGGTTAACACTAAGTGATCTAAATGATTTACGATGTTGAATTAAACTACAGGTCATCTCTGTTTATACACACACATGCCCTGGATCTGCCAGCTCAGGAGGCACAGGCAGCTGGCCTGACTATTTAAATTTGTAATCTCTCTCTTCTCATTGGCTGAGCTCATGACGAGGGGAGGAGCTCTGAGGGATTCTCATGGGTGAAAGTGTCAAAACGTCCACTTCAGCAGCTTACTTCAGCACACAAGCAGCGTTGACCGTAGGATGACATGTAATTCATGCAATTTTCATGCAACTAGTGCAATTTTGATTATACAAAGCAATGTTTTGATTTGCTGTGTTTAGGTTGTAGTACTAGCATATTGCTTACCGTTTTATTTTAAGAATGAATATGTGAAACATTATGCAGTGAATGTTTCAAACAGCTGCTTTGCTGTCACGTGACCTCAGTATGTTTAATTTAGACAACTGCGTCCAGTTAGCTTAAAATACAAACCTTTTTATATTTTAAAGGGAGTGTTCACCCCAAAAATGACAATTCTGTCATCATTCTGTCACCCTCAAGTTGTTCCAAACCTGTATGAGTTTCTTTATTCTGTTGAACACACAAGATGATTCTTTGAAGACTGTTGGGAACAAAACAGTTCCTAGCCATTGACTTATATAGTATTTTTTTCTTATAATATACAATTCAATGGCTACCGTCAAATCAAAAGCAACACCAAAAAATGGGTTTTTATATTTATTGCTAATATCTCAACAGAAATGATAAATTTGCCAAAAAAGCAAATGTGATCAGATTCATTTGACCTCTCAGTACAGATTAATCAACATTTACATATGAAATACAGTAAACGTAAACTCAGAGGCAGATATCAAACCTCGTTCATACAGTACAGCTTCATAAATCTATAAAAAGTGTAATGAATACAGTCGACAGGTTTCAACCTTGAGTAGTTAACTCCCTTTAGAGTCTATTTACAGATTAGTAACAATTTACTGAACCGAACGAAAGCACATTTAAAAACCTGCAACACACTGTTGTGGAAAGCAACTCGTCTAGTCCACCGCATGTTACTAACCATAAATGTGCTAAAAACACCTGGACAAGCATGAAAGGCCTTGAGCCCTTCATCAAAATCTCTTGAAAATATCAAAATAAAATTTATTTTCTCAATACAAACATGCCAAATCTCCTTATATATATTTATATAAAAAAAAAAAAAAAAAAAAAGGGCTGCTTTGGCAAAAATTGCAATAAGATTTCAGAAATACAACTTTGAAATTTTAAATACGTACTTTAACACAAAGAATTAAGACTTTTGAAATTATTTTCAATACACTTCCAGCTGCTTGCATGGCAATAGGCACAAACGTTCGCCCTCTGGATCTTTGAGAGTTTGCAAGAAAATATTTAACACACGAGCAAGATATTATGATGCTCAAAGTTGTCCTATGTTAACGAAACTCTTGGTTACAGAGTATCTTGTGTTGAAATTACATTTGCATTTCCTCTAACAGTGCTTTAGGATGAACATGTATGAAGGATTTTGTCTGACTGCTGTAAGAGCCCGCTTGAGTCCGTGAGGACTGAAGCTGCTCTCTAGTGGTCAGAGCGTGTAAATGAGAGGCAGTACTGCAGATCTGGCTATTTCAGTGCATTTCAAACACCTGACTCACATTTTTCAGAGAACAACAGTTGTAGTGCATCACGTTCAGAATGAGAACAGGGCAAACCAGCAGCGTATAATGTCACTAGAGCATCATTATAAACCGCTATCAGCAAGAGAACAAGCGTATCTTTAATAACAAAACGAACTTCCAAAATATTCCTTTTTTTCAGTACTTTTCTTGTCGTTTTCTCTTGTAACGTATAAAATCCTATAAAGTTTCACCCGTGTCAGAAAAAAAAAAAAAAATACTGCACTAAAGGACTCGTTTAATTTTCTCTAACTTCGCCAGACGCTGCGAATGAGAACATTAGCTCGTATAAAATCCTTCTGACAACAATAAACTAGTCTGAATCTAAAACAAAAATCCTCTCGCAATCCATCCTATTTAAACTATAACATTAAGATAATTTAATTTCTAAGAGAACCCATTAAGTTTAAGCAACTCGTCTTGCATTGGCTCTTTTTTTTTTTGCTCTCCGGACAAGGATGCTTATACAAACAGAACAGAACTCTATCTCAAGGGTCTCTGGAATCGCTGGCTCTCCGGCTTTGGTCCCCTGCTCGCTGTCAGTCAGTTTTATCTAATGCTTCTGAGGAGTTTGGGGCAACGTACTTCAGCCGGAAACCACCTGAAACATACAGAAAGGGGTATATGAGTGATAAAAGTATTATGGAGCTAAAGAATAAGGCTGGCACAAGCTACTGCAGTTCAACCCTCCAAAGTTTAAAGCACACATATGTATGTATGTATGTATGTATGTATGTATGTATGCATGTATGTATGTATGTATGCATGTATGTATGTATGCATGCATGTAACTCTCTCGCCCCCTTGAGGTTTTTAACTGCCACGGCAACACAAATTTTAAGTACATAAAATGAAGCATTTAAAACTGGTTCAGTCCATTACAAAGCTTGGGGCATTTATAATAATAATAATAATAATAATAACAATAATAATAATAATAATAATAATAATAATAATAATAAAAAAAAATCTAATTCACTTTCTACATTCAAATCTACCGCGTTTACGACTTTACGATAAAGGTGAAAATTAGTGAAATATGAGTGAAAACGACTTGAATTTTGGTCCGTTTTTCCTTCCAAAATAATCGAATGACTTAAGACCTGGAATAACGCACACAAATATATATAGGCCAGGGGCCTCATTTATAAAACCCTCCGTAGATTTCATCCTAAAAGTGTACGTACGCACAAAAGCTAGATTTTGTGCGCACACAAAATTTTCGAGATTTATAAAACCATGCGTACACCAGAACCTGCGCAAAAATCACTTTATAAATCCCAGTCAGAGGAAGATTGTGTGTACGTGCATCTCCACCCCGACTCCTCCCTGAAATCACCATATATGGAGCTTACAACGCCTAGTTTTACTATGCATAACCTCATCTGCATATCATTTCCATGCATATTCCCATCTACGTGACACTGTGTTTAACACTATAGGTGTGTTCGACTTGAAGCGGCGCTGCGCAGAATGATCAGTGTATGACATCAAAGTACCGCGAGAGCGATTCGAATGCATAGGATCCGTCTGCTCTCTTATCGCTCTCGCAGTACTTTTATGTCATACACTGATCATTCTGCGCAGCGCCGCTTCAAGTCGAACACACCTAATGGTTTAACACCATTAGTTAAGGAAAACGTTAAGGAAATATGAGATATGGACTATAAATGCCATTTGTGCCATACATTAATTTTTATTGCTAAAAATCATCAAATAGCATTGTTACAGTGGGGCAAAAAAGTATTTAGTCAGCCACCAATTGTGCAAGTTCTCCCACTTAAAAAGATGAGAGAGGCCTGTAATTTTCATCATAGGTATACCTCAACTATGAGAGACAAAATGAGAAAAAAAAAAAATCCAGAAAATCACATTGTAGGATTTTTAAAGAATTTATTTGCAAATTATGGTGGAAAATAAGTATTTGGTCAATAACAAAATTTCATCTCAATACTTTGTTATATACCCTTTGTTGGCAATGACAGAGGTCAAACGTTTTCTGTAAGTCTTCACAAGGTTTTCACACACTGTTGCTGGTATTTTGGCCTCTAGAGCAGTAATGTTTTGGGGCTGTCGCTGGGCAACACGGACTTTCAACTCCCTCCAAAGATTTTCGATGGGGTTGAGATCTGGAGACTGGCTAGGCCACTCCAGGACCTTGAAATGCTTCTTACGAAGCCACTCCTTCGTTGCCCGGGCGGTGTGTTTGGGATCATTGTCATGCTGAAAGACCCAGCCACGTTTCATCTTCAATGCCCTTGCTGATGGAAGGAGGTTTTCACTCAAAATCTCACGATACATGGCCCCATTCATTCTTTCGTTTACACGGATCAGTCATCCTGGTCCCTTTGCAGAAAAACAGCCCCAAAGCATGATGTTTCCACCCCCATGCTTCACAGTAGGTATGGTGTTCTTTGGACGCAACTCAGCATTCTTTCTCCTCCAAACACGACAAGTTGAGTTTTTACCAAAAAGTTCTATTTTGGTTTCATCATTCTCCCAATCCTCTTCTGGATCATCCAAATGCTCTCTAGCAAACTTCAGTCGGGCCCGGACATGTACTGGCTTAAGCAGGGGGACACGTCTGGCACTGCAGGATTTGAGTCCCTGGCGGCGCAGTGTGTTACTGATGGTAGGCTTTGTTACTTTGGTCCCAGCTCTCTGCAGGTCATTCACTAGGTCCCCCCGTGTGGTTCTGGGATTTTTGCTCACAGTTCTTGTGATCATTTTGACCCCACGGGGTGAGATCTTGCGTGGAGCCCCAGATCGAGGGAGATTATCAGTGGTCTTGTATGTCTTCCATTTTCTAATAATTGCTCCCACAGTTGATTTCTTCACACCAAGCTGCTTACCTATTGCAGATTCAGTCTTCCCAGCCTGGTGCAGGTCTACAATTTTGTTTCTGGTGTCCTTTGACAGCTCTTTGGTCTTGGCCATGGTGGAGTTTGGAGTTGGACTGTTTGAGGTTGTGGACAAGTGTCTTTTATACTGATAACGAGTTCAAACAGATGCCATTAATACAGGTAACGAGTGGAGTACAGAGGAGCCTCTTAAAGAAGTTGTTACAGGTCTGTGAGAGCCAGAAATCTTGCTTGTTTGTAGGTGACCAAATACTTATTTTACCGAGGAATTTACCAATTAATTCTTTAAAAATCCTACAATGTGATTTTCTGGATTTTTTTCTCATTTTGTCTCTCATAGTTGAGGTATACCTATGATGAAAATTACAGGCCTCTCTCATCTTTTTAAGTGGGAGAACTTGCACAATTGGTGGCTGACAATACTTTTTTGCCCCACTGTATATGTTAGAATAAATGTATCAAAATATTTATAAAAACAAAACTGTTTAAAATAGTTATCAGATAGCCTAAATATTTTATAATAGAGTTGATATTCTTTTACACTGGCCAAATAGTATTTCAATTGTTTTAAACCATTAAATTTAAATGATGCAGTTATGCTGATAAGGTGAACATCTTTTAGCTATTTTTAGTGGAAACAGATAGGCCTATATTTATTGCAGTGTAGCCTAAATACAATTGTCTGACTCACTCGTTCAAGTGATCAAGCGCATCCATTACAAATGTGTCTAAATTTATATACATATGATTTTGGTTTAATTTTTGTGTAATGACTATGTAATTTCAGTGCTTATCTCCATTAATGAGAGTGGAATATTTAATGTACTAGTTTAAAATCGTTGCTTGCGTCATTAATATTCTCACTCCAGGAAAAAGACTTCATACGCATGAGTCAGAGTTTGCGTGCAGCTGCGCAAATTTTACCGTCAAGTTTGTTTTTATAAATTCCACCTTTTGCGTAGGAAGTGGCGTACGCCTCTTTCAGGACAGGTTTTGTGCATACGCAACTGTTATAAATGAGGCCCCAGGGCCGTACACAGGTTTTTATAAATACCGAGGTCCCTAAATGGAGATTATAAATATATATATATATATTTATTTATTTATTTATTTATTTATTTATTTATTTATATTAATAATAATAGTATAAAAAATAATATTTATTATTTTTATACTATTATAATATATAATTAATTATAATGCTTTTAATTAATTAATTAATTTTAATTATTTCACAATATATGCTCTCACTTTATTAATCATGTGCCTAATATGATGAAAACAGATTCGTTAATGTCTCTTGCCTCATCACATTGACAGCTATGAAATAGTACATTAGCCTATTCACGTACATAATTCTAAATTAGACAAAAGTTTATTAGTTTAAATCCCTGCATATTTCTGTCGGTCGTTTAACATTTCTATCGTTAAACAGCGGACAAATAGGAATTATTTGGTTTAGCTACTTGGGCTACATTTTGCACTTCATAACTGACGCGTCGAGCTGGATCTTTTTACACTCAGCGTCTGTGAACATAAACCCCGCCTACTTTGATTTGATTGGCCATCACAATCTTTGACAATGATGAGCACTCTAAGACCGCCTAGACATCTCAGATGAGAAGATCTGTTATCTTGGCTTTTTATCATTGCAACACCAAAGCAGAATTAATATAAAGTAATTATTTTACAACTTTTGTTATTGGAAAAATACAGAGGTCCGGACCTCGGGGACCTCAATGGTGGGTACGGCCCTGATATAGGCTAGTGTTAAGGTACTTTCATTTCATTTCATTCTGGTTTTTCTTCCAAAATAATTGAATGACTTCACACGATGTGGAACAACGCACACAAATATATACAGGCTAGTGTTAAAGTACTTTCATGTGGTTTTTAGAGGTTCACCCACCGTTATAACCACTATCCTCTCATCCCTCAATCTCGTTTGACTGTTGAAAAAGCAAAGTAGGTTTAAAAGTGATATGAGGTGAGTAAAATGGCGAGATATTTAGTTTTATAATACAGTCATGATGTTTTATATTTATATACTATAGTTTTTATTATTAAAATTTTTTTTTTTTTTTTTTACTACTTTCACATTACTCGTGCAAACCAATCTCTTTTTGGTAACTACATACAAAGAAAACAATGTAGTCCTATTTACAAAAAGTCCATTTAGTTAACTTTTTAATTATTTACAAATTAATAAAACAATTAAATGAAAAAAAAAACAACATTTTTTCATTACTGCTACAACTGTGTGTCTATACATATACAGAGAGATAGATGGATAGATAGTACATGGTTAAGCACTATTCAGAAATTAAATGAGAATGCCTTTTATATTGTAATTAAATTGTGTAATCATGTACTAGAAACTTTGTATTCTTCACTCATTGTCACTGTAATTAACCAAATTATTATTGTTTAATTAGCTCATAAAGAGTTAGATGTTAAATGCTTTGTTAACAACATATTAACCATAAGTAGTCCTCTCTTTAGATTAGGTCATGGAAAATAGAAAAATGCCATATATATATATATACACACACACACATACATACACACACACACACATATATACACATACATACATACATACATATACACACACACACAGTGCCCTACACTAATATTGGCACCCTTGGTAAATATGAGCAAAGGTGGCTGCGATAATAAATCTAAATTTCTCTAGTTCATGTTGGCCACAGTTATTGGCACCCAATTATTGCAACGTCTTTTTCCCAGGGTAACAGCTCTGAGTTTTCTCCTGTAATACCTGAAGAGTTTGGAGAACACCTGATAAGAGATCAGAGACCATTTTCTTCATCCAGAATCTCTCCAGATCCTTCAGATTCACAGCTCCATGTTAGTACCTCTTCTCTTCAGTTCACTTCACTCATTTTCTGTAGGGTTCAGGTCAGAGGACAGGGACAGCCATGGTAAAAGATTAATTTTGTGCTTAGTGACCCATTTTTGTGTTGATTTTGATGTTTGTTTTGGATTGTTGTCCTGGTGGAAGATCCAAACACGGCCTATTATAAGATTTCTAACAGAGACAGTCAGGTTTTGATTTTTTATTTGTTGGTATTTGATAGAATCCATGATGCCATGCATCTGAACAAGATGTTCAGGACCTCTGGCAGAAAAACAAGCCCACAACATTAAAGATCCAGCAGTATTTGTAACCGTGGATATGGGGTACTTTTTTATCCCTGTTTGTACTAAACTCATCTTTGGCCTTTGTGTTCTTCATATTTATAATCCTGTGGAACAGGAAGTCATGGCTGGACAATTTCATGCTCCTAGTCACCCTGGTGTGCTAAAAAAATGTAAATATGAAGGGGAATATACTTCAGAGATATTTTACTCATAAGAATTTCTAGGGGTGCCAATAATGGTGGCCAACATTCACTGGAGAAAAACAGTTATTTCATCATGAGATTTTCTCCCCACTTTCAATTGTTTTACTTCAATGATAGGTTAGAATTTTGTGAATTTTTTGATTGAAAGATCAAAAGGATAAACAGTGCAGATTTATTTTCGCAGCTGCCTTTGCTCATATTTATCAAGGGTGCCAATATTAGTGGAAGGCACTGTGTATATATATATATATATATATTAAACATTTTTAAAATATACAATGAGATAAAATGTAAATGTAAAATGTATTTTTTTTTTTTCAATAAACTTGTCAAATGTCAATATTGTGTGTGAATGTATGCAAATTTTTTTTCTCCTTATTTGTAAGAATCAGCTAAATTACTTATTTTTTTCACTATTCAAAATTTTTTAAATACCCAAACAGATAATGGACGTGCAAAAGTTTCCACATCTGAAATATTCACATCTGTGTTTGCATACTTGTGTAGAGCGTTTCTGTCATCTTCATACCTGTCAGCCCCGCGTCGATGGACGGTTGCTTGCAGTCTTGAGCGTAATGTCCGCTCATGCCGCAGTTGTAGCAGGATACGTTGTTGGTCTTCTTCATGTTGTTTCCGCTAGACATCATGCCAACCGGCGGAAAGACAGGTGGGTAAAAGCGACGGAAGGGGGGCATCTGAGGCAGACTGTATCCCGCCTGCGATGCCAGCATGTGCTCCGAGTGAGCGTGCAGGAACGCTGCAGGAGGACCGGTGTGGGGGTAGAAGGGCAGCGGCGTCCCGTTATTCTGGTGACCCTGGGCAGGGAAACTGTTGCATAGAGACGGAGGGAGATGGAAGAATGGAGGCGGCGGCCCAAACATCTGACGGGCAGGTTGCGGTTGGGGCGACAGGAAGTAGCTGGGTGTCTGGTGGGCACCGTTTCCTCCACAGGTGCCACGGCAGCCGCAGGCGTTGCAGCCCCCCTGCTGCTGCTGCTGCTGTGCACCACTGGCCTGTGGCGTAACTGGCAGGCTGGAGCTGTTGATGTAGGACAAAGAATCGCTCTGAGCGGTGCTGTGTGTGACCGCGGGGGCCGGCAGGGGCCCCGGTCCCGGGGTGTGCGTGGGTACAGTTGTGTGGCTACTGCAGGAACTCGAGCTAAAAGGTGCGTTGGCAGTAATGGAGGTCTTGGCGTTTGTTTTGATAGGATTGTTGGCTGTGGTAGTGTTGGCGGGCTGCAGAGGAGACTGGCCAGGCGACAGGATGCTGAACGCCCCCAGCGGTGGCTGATGCTGTGGGTGAGCGCTGGCCGATGATGCTCCAGGGTCTTGGGCCAGTGGGATGGTGATGGTTATCTTACCCTGCCCTGCGTCTCTCTGGGTGGTGGTGTTGTACTGCAGGGTGTAAGGCAGGCACGCGGTCAGCGCCAGCTCCACCACTGAAGGAGGCTGCGGAACATTCTGGGGCTCGCCAACTAATGGATTCACCATGGCAACCGCTTTCCCGCCAACGCCTTTGTCGAGGTGAGTCTTTTCAGCTGGTTCCTGTGCTGAGTTATCAGACTGACTCTCTGTATCTGAAAAGACACACATTAAATCATGAAGTAAATTTCATTTAATAATTAATAAATGGTATTAAACTACTGTGAGAATGGAGCGTCAAAAGTGGAAGTCATCAAAGCTCAGTAAACTTAACATAGTTTTTGCATTTTCATTTGTTTCAACAGCAAAAGAAAAAAAATTCACAGTAGCGTTTCTATGACTTTACAAAAGAGAAAACAACACCACCACCAACAAAAACAATTACATTGGTTATTCAGTTTTCTGTAATTGAAAAGTCATAAATCTACATTAAATAAAATAAACAAATTTTTTATATATTATATATTTTATATATATATATATATATATATATATATATATATAAAAAATTCTAAAATAACACTGGTGCCGTTTTTGAGTCATTGTTGAAAAACCATAAAAACTCTGTTGTTCGATCACATGGAGAAGCCCTCAAAAGACAATTTTTGCTTTGATAAGAAAAGCAAAATTAGAGAATAATCTATTAAATGCAGCCTGATTTTATTTGTTTTATTCTTATTTAAAAGCATTATTCCGTGCAGACGTGACTGAGTTTGTCATTCTGCTAAATGTCTCCTTTTGTGTTTCACAAAACAAAGTTGTATGGGTTTGGAACAACATGAGGGTGAGTAAATTATAGAATTTTTTTAATTAACTATTTACATTATGAATAACACACCTTGGTCCTCCAGGCTCTTCTGGTGAACAGGACTGGACGGCACTGAGTTTGAGCTCTCTGATGATGTGTCCCCATACCGGTCCCTTCCTGTGTCTACAAACCAAAGGACAGAAGACAACACGGCTGTAGTTCTCTGTAAGGGAGTAGTATCTGCATGCGGTATGTTTTTGGAGATGCACAGATATCAATCATTTTTGCTTTGTTGTTTTTAAACCATGGCACAAAGACCTTTGCAAGCTGCCTGGTTGATCATCAGTGCTGCAGCAGGTTTCTGGATTCCATTAGAAGTCTTAACACCGGTAACTCGTCTGCCTCTATCCCTGAAAACATACAACAGCAGTCGTGACCATAAGCCCTACCTGATGCATCAGTGAAAATACATGCATTTCAAATACATGCATTTCAAAATATTGTCTTATTTCAGACACAAAGACCAGGGCAACATTTTAATCTGCACTCATATAGAGGGCAACTAAACAAGGTGTTACTAAGGTGTTAGTGTACCTTTTTCCAGCTGGTCTTCCTTTGTTCTTCTGTCCAGCTGGGAATATTCTTCTGTCATTTGTGCAGCTCTGCAGGGAGACAGAATGCAAATATGTCTAACATGCCCCAAAACAATGACCAATTTTTCTGTATTAAATTTTTTAAATACAATGCAAAATAGTTCACACAATGAAGTAGTATTGTTACACTGTAATCAACTCAATTCATTAGCTGCATGTTTAACTCACTAAGTCGCATCCTGTCTTCCTTTTAAAAAATAAAAATGGTTACTAATCCAATTCTGTATAAAAAAACCTTTTGGCAGTCCAATCCAACAGTGAAATAAGATGTTAAAAATTTGATAGGGAATTACTTTCTAATTCATTCATTACTAACTTATGGTAATGAATGGCTAAATAAATGTGGTATACAGTATTTAATTATTTCTTTATAGACAGTACGCTTTAGAAATTGCAGACTGTGTGCACAGTATTCATACTGCAGAAGCACTATCAGTCATATGCCATTCCAAGAATACCAAAGAGCGAGAAACAATTTCACGGCCTCACCTGTTCCAATTCAGTTTCTTTCTTCCAAACTCTCTCTCCATTCTGCTCACAGTTTCCTCTCCTCTGGCATTCAGAGCGCTGATTACTACAGGGAGAAGAAAACAGATTATGTGTCAGGAGAAGGCCGTAACCATGGTTTACTCTACTGATCCTTACAGGACAGACCTGATATTAATCAGTACAGCGGCTTTAAGTATTTGGACACTTAAGCCACACTTAATACATGAATGGCATCACATTAGATAATAAAATATCAATTCAAGATACATTTATTTAAAAAAAAAAATTAATAAAAATTATACAAGTACATTTTACAAGCAAAACATAAAACGCACAAACACATACGAAAAAAGTTTTAAATTATTAAACAACATATACACTGATGTTCAAGTCTATGTATTTGAAAGAAGTGCTCATTAGATATGCTCATCAAGGCTGCATTTATCTGATCAAAAAGTAAAGCAGTAATATGAAACATGATTCCAATTTAAAATACCCATTTTCTATTTGAATATATCTTAAAATGTAATTTATTTTTGTGATGCAAAGCTGAATTTTCAGCATCATTACTCTTCAGTGTCACGTGATCCTTCAGAAATCATTCTAATATGCTAATTTGCTACTGAAGAAAATTTATTCTTATTATCAATTTTAAACATTTCTTAGCTTAATATTTTTGTGGAAAACGTGATGCATTTATTTTCAGGATTCTTTGAGTTCAAAAGAACCCCATTTATTTGAAATAGTAATCTTTTATAACATTAAATATCTTTAATGTCACTTTTGCTCAATTTAATGCGTCCTTGCTGAATAAAAATATTAATTTGTTCAGTGAAGATCTACCTCAGTCCCGCAGCTCTGACGCTGTAAGCCTCCACATCTGTAAAAGAGAAAAGTCACTGATGAGACTGTAGCATCAGTAGAGCATTAGCACTTGTATGTGTGTTGGCAAGTGTTTCTAGGGCAGATATGACAGGTCTGTATCTCTCTCACCCTCCTCCAGGCTGGAAGTCTCTGAGCAGTCCTCAGAGAAACCGCGTTCAGGCTGATGGATTCTGGCTACAGGCGCACTGGTACCTGCAGAGACGAGCAGATGGGCAAGTGTTACACAGCGAAATCATGCTTAGTCTATTAATACACTGATATTTGGTCATTTTAACATTAGTCATCAACTGATAGCATTTTCTGATTGGCCAGTCAGAAGGACTCTCACAGTGGCTGCATGGCAGTACAGATGCATCAGACAAGAAGAACCTGGAAACATCACATCTCTGAAGGACATCCTGTGATAAAGACAGGAACTTCTCCCTGCAAAGGGCCAAGAGAAAGAGAGAGAGAGAGAGAGCGAGAGAGAGAGAGAGCAGTTAAAGGTATTGAAACATGGTCACTGATGTTTTATTTTTACAATCTGTGAGCACATCTAAGCTGTGCTACAGGAAGCAGAATCCCCTCTGGTCCTGACATCAGTGTTACTGACCTAAATACTGCCATGTGTTGTGGGACTTGAAAAGGACACTTTGTTTTATGCGACAACAACAAAAAAAAAAAAAAAAAAAGAACTGAACACTGAATCCCTTTGACAATTTAGTGACGGACTTGATCCAAATCTTACAATCTCTGAAGAATTAAAAACCATCTGCCTAATGCTATATAATTTGAATATCTGTAGTCAGGAAACAGTTCTGAATAGGTTTAGGTTAGCAGTTGTAATCCTCTCCATGTCCACCGCATGCTCACACTTTGAAACTAATAAAACTAATGCATTAGTATTTATCGTTTTAAAATATGCTAGTTATGCATGGCTCAATGTTGTTTTTGGTTTAGCACTGAGACTTTCAGACTTAGGAATTGCACTGAAATTTATGCTTTCAGCACAACTGCATTTATCCCATGACACAGTTGCAAGAAAAGACTATATTGTGATTATAATGACAGCAAATAGCACATCAACTTGGACAAAAACCCATGCAAGCCAAAAAGAGAGAACCTAAGTGACTTAAAGCTGAAGAAAAGGAATGCAAAAGGATGCAACTTTTTTTTTTTTCATAACACAATTATGCAAGATTACTATTATAAGTAATGTTTCTCAACACTAGTTAAGACTGAGATGAAATTTACCTGAGGTTTCTCTCCAGTTCTCTGGATTCACATTGATCTCCACGACTGAGTAACCTGACGATGCCCTTCTCAAAGCCATCAGGACTCTGCTCCTTAGGAAGCTAGAAAGACAGATGGATTGTTTTACCTCACTTTGCAATTTAATTTCAATACAGCAAAGCTACATAAAGTATATGGACAAAAGTATTGGGGCACCCCTTTCTAATGAACAGGTTTGACTACTTTAGTCATTTCCATGAGTACAAATCTTAATGTTAAAGCATATAATGATATTCTAGGGAATTGTGAGACAATATCCTTTTCTATTCTAACATGACAATGCCTCGGTGTATAAGGCAAGGTTAAAAAAGAAATGATTGGTTCAGTCAGTGTGGAAGAACTTGACTGGTCTGCAAAAGCCAAGTCCTAATCCCAGCTGAACACCTTTGGTCTGACATTAAATGCAGATCTTGAGCCAAAAACTCATCACCAAACACCAATGACTTGTACATTTGGGTACAGTCATTTTAGACACTTCCAAAACTGTTGCAGCAGAGATGGAAATACAATTTTATGTTTCCATCTTTGTTGCAACAGTTTTGGAAGTACCTTTTTCTGTTCTAAAGAACGGGGTGCCCCAGTACTTTTGTCCATATAGTGTATGTACAAGTCATTGGTGTTTGGTGTTTTTGGCTCAAGGTCTGCACAAAATACTCAGATGATCCAACTAGCTATATTAGACAAAATGTGCAGTGCACAACCAAACTGCACTGTGTTGAAAACTGATTCCCAAAATGCAACCACCCAACTTAACCTTCCATTTCCAGTATAATAAATTGTTTATAATGAAAGAAATCTACTTGATTTATAATTTGATTGGAATGTCATTTTCAAACAAAATTTTAAACAAACAATAATGATAACCATTTCCATAATGATAACAGGATGGTACTCACTAAAATAAACATGCAAAGATCATGTTACAACAACTTGGCATACTGAAACATTTCTTTGCATATTACATACTATTTTGTATACTGTTTTTAAAGATATAGTATGCTGTATACCTAACTTTTATGAATGTGTGTATAAATTGTAAAACATTAATCAAAATAAAGCTAAAATGTGACCCTGGACCACAAAACCAGTCTTAAGTAGCACAGGTATATTTGTAGCAATAGCCAAAAATACATTGTATGGGTCAAAATGATCAAATTTTTCTTTTATGCCAAAAATTATTAGGATAAATCATGTTCCATGAAGATATTTTGTAAATTTCCTACCATAAATATCTCAAAACAATTTTTGATTAGTAATATGCATTGCTAAGAACTTCATTTGGACAACTTTAAAGGCGATTTTCTCAATATTTTGATTTTTTTGCACCCTCAGATTCCAGATATTCAAATAGTTGCATTTCGGCCAAATATTGTCCTAACAAACCATACATCAATTGAAAGCTTATATATTCGGCTTTCAAATGATGTAATAGTCTCAATTTCACAAAATTGACCCTTATGACTGATTTTGTGGTCCAGGGTCACAAATAATTTAATCTAATATTTATTAGATTAAATTAGGCAGTCGTGGCCTAATGGTTAGAGAGTCGGACTTGTAACCCGAAGGTCACAGGTTCGAGTCTCAGGTCCAGTAGGGATTGTCGGTGGGGGGAGTGAATAACCAACGCTCTCTTTCACCCTCAATACTACGACTGAGGTAAGTCCCTTGAGCAAAGCACCGAAACCCTAACTGCTCCCCGGGCGCCGCAGCAATATGGCTGCCCACTGCCCCGAGTGCGTGTTCGCGGTGTGTTCACTGCTGTGTGTGTGCACTTGGATGGGTTAAATGCAGAGCACAAATTCCGGGTATGGGTTACCATATTTTTATGCAAAAAAACAAACAAACAAAAATGTTGCCTTGGCAAATAATTTACATGCAATAAGTTCAAGTACTACATATATTACTAAAACCGAAATAAAACTAAAACTAAATTGAAATATTAACAACGAAAAAAAGACAAGCACAAAATAAAACGAAAATTTAAATGAATCTTGAAAATATAAAAAAGCCAATATTAAATATTAATAAATACTGTAATGGTATATAAATGCTATTAAAATAACACTGAAGTTCATACAGTGCAGTATGCAGAATGCCAGTATTCCATTACAAACACAGCCAGAGAGAGAAAAATAGAAATAGAAACAGATGGATAATGTCCCTCGCTGGTCTGGCCAGGTGGCACCTTGCCCAACTGGTGGGCACACTGGCATGTGCTACAATCCCATGTGACTAAACAAACAGAAATACCACACCAAAGACCTACGTCTCTCTGCTCACCTTTAATAGAAAATCCTCCAACGCACGATGACTTTTGGTGACGGCAGTAGATGAAGAGTCTGACCATTTCACCTGCAAAAGAGGAGAAACTCAATGAGACCAGTATTGTTCTCTTCGGCCTGAGCATAACGGATCTTTTACTTGGATTCCCCAGAGCTCATCATATTTCACTCAGACATGAATAATTGTGCTTGTCCTTTTGCCACAGATGCCTTAACATGGATTTCTTCACATATCCTCGGTCAAATATTCCAACAGTTTGGGTTCCAGAAATGACATTACAGCAAGAGAAGAACATTTGAGCTCTTAGACTATTAGCTCATTTTCAAATATTACGACGTGTTAGGTAAATAAAATATTCCAATGGAATCTCCCATTGAAATCTAGGCATACCTAAAATATTTAAAGCAGCCCAAATAAATACAATGACATCGGAATAGGGCGTATGCCCAGAATCAGTTTTTCGCCAAACTGGGTCATTGCACTATTTTTTACACTTGAGCATTTCAGCCACTAGAATTCACTTGGTTTGAATTAATTCACCACAACTTTAGTTCATACAAGTATTATGTAGAAAAGAAAGTCTCAGTGCTAAACTGAAAAGAATGCATGCATAACTATCATATTTTTTAACCAGTACAGGCTAAAATCTATCGTCTTACTTTAATTCAGTAAGGATATGTTAATTAAGTGACAGACTGTTATAATATTACAAAAATACATTTATATAAGATCTTTAAAATGTTAACAAATGATTTTTATTATTTATATTAAAATTTGTTCATCAAAGAACCCTGACAAAAATGCCATCAGTTTCTACAAAGATATTAAAAGATGCACAACTGTTTTCAACATTGATAATAATAAGCAATGTTTGTTGAACAGCAAATCATATTAGAATGATTACTGAAGGATCATGTGACACTGAAGACTGGAGTAATGAAAAAAAAAATCTGCTTTGCATCACAGAAATAAATTACATATTAAAATATATTTTAAAAAAGTGATTTTAAATTGTAATAGGCCTAATACTTAATATTACTGCTTTTACTGTCTTTCTAATCAGAAATGCCGCCAATTCAAGCTGAAATGCATTTGATAATCATGCTGCTGCACATAGTTTGGGCACTTTCGCTTTCGAAGTCACAATCTTGGTGTCATGTTTTACAAGAAAACGTAACTGTCTGTTGCGCTTACATCTTGATTTTACGACTTGGTTGTACAAATGAAGTAGGCTCAACATCTGTGTTGGACCATTTATCTATATTTAAAAAAACAAAAACAAAAAAACACTGTGATAATGTCTTAATGTCTAATGCTACTTTCTTGTTTGTGGATTCACATAAGTGCAAAACTGTTTTCACTGTAGTCTGTTTCTGGTAGAATTACACAATACAGGTCCAAATAAATTACATCCATTGTGAAAGTTCTGGCAGATATCCACTCCAAAAGAATCAATAAGATGATGCCTGTAATTGTGGCAATTCATCTATCTCAGACAACAAAAAAAGTGTTGAAATGTTTATCTGTAACTCCAAACCGGCTCTTTCAACACCCGGGTAGCCCGACACACTGAGTAAATATTTTAGCCTTAACAAGGGCTGGCATGCCATTTCGTCTGCTTCTCCAGTGAATACTGATGTCTTAATCGTAGGGTTTGGCGAGACACAGGTGGTCAAGGTTCAGTGGTAAGCCTGGGAAAGGGTGGAGAATCCATCTTCCAGTGACGCATGGGGATTTCTGATTGGGATGCAACTCACATAAGGACCGAATACAAGACTTCAACACAGACAGAGAAAAGGTAGTGGCTCAAACTTGGCTGAGAACACAAAATGCTTTCCTTTTCGTTCCATTCTTTTAACCTTGTTTTGATGAGGATGGATTGGACTCGGCAGAATGGTGCACATATCTCAGTGTCTAATGATTTTATGTTCACACTGAGAACATTTCATGTTTAATAATATGGAACAGCATTCATTTATGTGGTTTATGATGATAACAAACAAACAAATGTGACAGTGATTGTGGTCTTAAACACTTAAATCTCTGTCAGAAGTGCTTTCTATCTTAATATATCCTGGGGAGAGCAGAGCGAAAGACTCATCATGTCCTCATGTGTGTCCTCAATACGTCTCCTTCCCACTTCAGCCTCCAAACAACCTTTAGGTTACGAAAACTAAATAACATCACAACAAACAGGAAATTTTGTTTATTTGCTATAAATATCAAAAAGTTGACACTGAACTTTTAGTCTATATAAAAATAATTGTATAGTTTTGGACCAACAGTCAAGTAAAGCTTTATTTACTTGTCAAAGCCAATTTTCACTCGCACCCGGTACGTAACTTTAAGGCATACAGTTCAACTTGACCTTTTACAAGACCTGATTAATAGTGAAATTGTCAAAGCCATTTTAAAAGAGGAACTAGTTTTAACTATATAAGCATCCTAAAAATACAATGCTCAAAAAAACAAAAAGAGTCATGATGACGCACATCTAAAGATCCCAGTCTCAATGAGAATCCTAGCAATCAATTTAAAGATGTCTTAGAGGAGTTCACTATGCAAACTGTCTTAACAGTTTCATTTTTTTTTTTTTTAAATCTAAAACTAGTTGCTCAACATGACCAGCACACATATGTAAGGGGATTTTATATAGTTTTACAGCCTCACAATCTTCCCACAATAAACACTTGAACCAAAAGTTCTAGACAAGTATTTTTTGTTTAAGATGCTGAATTTGATTTCTATCATTACTCATCCCAATTTCAGAGCATCTGTGCTTCCAGAATTCCTAAAAGTGTCGGAAAGGGGGATATTCCCTGACACATTCTCACTTACAGCAGTCATAACGTGAGAAATCACATTTTCCTTTGTTTATAATAAAAGGAAGTTCAATGTACAATCAGAAAAACTTGATGAACGATGATATTTCTGGTCATATTATGCACAATTTAATCACTCATCACAAATAAAAACAAAAAAAAAAAAATATAATAATTTGTAATCTTTAAATCAAAATATAATAACTTGCTGTATCTCTGAAATGACTTTCCTTTTACAAACCCTCTTATTTATTCATATTTTTTTCTTATTAAATACAGTTTTACGTCACAATATTGAAGTACAATGGGTTGTGAATGCAATTGTGTTGACCAAATAGACCATTTGTTCAAACTACAAATGCCAAAATGACTCATTTGTCTCTTATTATCAATTTCAGTACAGCCCAAACAATACAAGATACTTGCACAACATTGTGAGATAATCATCTTGCTTTCCTCAATTTCACATTTTGCTTGATACACTATATTGCATTGCACAGGAAATTTATTGTGCTACGACCCAGCTTTTGTGACAAAATTGTATTGCAGGATTCCAGAGTAATTTTCAACACTGAAAATTACACGATACATTAGGCAAAGGAAAAGAAAAGCACTTCTCTCAGTCAGGCCTCTCTCTCTCTCTCTCTCTCTCCCCGACTGTTTTGGCGCTGGTCCATACTCTCACTATGAGCTGAGCCAAAGCCTCTTTGGTGACGCTGTCAACTCTGTATCAACAACCGGATGTTTACAGCTCAGGCTTTGCATGTTTCCTCACTTGTCCCGGAGAGACAGAAATCTCATGTACACAGCCGAGAGCATAGCTCGGCCTTCAGGACACGTCTGGAACCACAGAGGCTGAGTGCACGTTCATTTTAAGGCCTTTTTAACACCATGAATAATGCAAAGCGTGCATGCAAATCTGAAACAACAGCTGCTACTAAGACATTAACTGTGCACTGATTCACACCATGCCTACACTACATTAATGTCCTTTTTAACAAGCAACATGGGCACAAATAAAACAAATTGTTTTAAAGTCAAACTTTACGTTACTGCGTACTTCCGAATGGAACACAATATTCAATGAGGGAAAAAAAAAAAAAAAAAAAAAAAAAGTGGTGTAGGACTTGACTTTATCCATCGGGAATTAACTGAACCGTGGGTGTTAACATACCAGGAAGGAGCATGGGTTTCTTTGGAATAACAAACAAGAATAGGGTACATTTTTATGTCATGTTAGATTTAATCTCTTCCGTAGCGATCCAAGCCCACTTCACATAGCTGTATCATTATTATATAGCTATATATTAATATTAGTATAATATTTATATTACACTAATATTAATATATTCATATATTATATATTAATATTAGTATAATATATATTATATATATGGATTAGTGTTGGGCGATATGGTCATTTTTCATATCGTCATATCGCCAGCCTGTGAGATCGCCGATACACGATATTATCGTCCATGGGTGGGTGGGGGCAAGAGAGAGACTCTCTGTACTTATCATAGGCTATTTCATAACTATTTGGTGATTTTAAACCGCGCATGCTAAGAGAGAGAAAGCCTGGAAGCACCAATAACCGAAATAATATACTTTCAAACATACTTAAAAAATAACGTTAAATATAAAAATATTTAAAACAGCTAGTTCATATATTCGGATACAGCAGTCATTCATCGCTTTTAGGACCGCGCGTCCTACTATGACAAGTTTGCCGCATCGGCGCGGAAGTTATCAGTCTAAAAATCAGTCAAGGAGAAAATCAAAAGTAGATTTATTTTAAAGACCAACAGCTTAACACTAAATATTGGACATGAACACGTTAAAGATAAAAGTATTTTCAGGTAAATTCATATTTTGGGAGTAAAGTTAAATTAAATGGATATCAGTCATACAGCGCTCCAGACCGTGCACCCCATGACGAGCCCTGTTTTAGACTGATAACTTATTAACTGCATATTTTTTATAATAACAATGATGAAGAATAAGCATCATTATTTTTTGTTAATGTGCTGTAAAGAAAAAGAAATGCTGCCGGTGCAGTTTTGTCATGTTCATTCATAGCTGTTCAAGAAGATGTCTAAAAGATGTCTCTTTTTGCTCTCTTGACATAGCCTAATTTGTAAATAAAGGTTCATCACCCTGCAGTTCAATTTTGATGTGGGCTTAGTTTTAGAGTCCATTTTTAAAACATTTCCAATGAGGAGGAGAATCCTCATTTGCGTGTGTGTGAAGTGCGGCGCTGAGTGAAATAGCGGGGCAATTTGATAATAATAGCCCAAAAATAATATGCCGCCTAATATTATTATTATTATTATTAATAATAATAATAATAATAATAATAATAATAATAATAATAATAATAATAATAATAATAATAGTTTTATACAGTGAATGAGCCTAATATCGTCTTGACTATCGACAAAGACATCTGCTATCGTCGATATCTCTGACTATCGTCGATACACGATACTATCGTCTATCGGCACAACCCTAATATGGATATCAATAAATAAATAAATTAAAAAACTAATTAATTAAAATATTTTAAATTACTATAATGCTATAATGTTTAGCAATGATTATGTGGAGAAAATGTTTTGAATATCTCTAAATATTACTTGGTATCTGTAAGAATGAACTAATTAGCTAGAATTTGAATTAACTAAATATTTTAATACAAATTCATTACAGTCATTTGAATTCTGTGAAAATCTGTAAACAGATTCTGTGCAGACCTGTACAAATTTTGACTTAGTTTTGTATAACTACCTCAACATTTCTTATCTCACTTTCTAAGGAGACTTTCTCTTATCAGCATGACATACAACTGGATACATATTCTAAATCATTTCCCACAATCCTGGAGCTCTCTAAGCTTCTTTTAGATGAAATGTCAGTTTTGAAACTCGGCGTCTCTGATGGGTTTTTGAACTTACCTCAAAACTGTACTGCCTGCCATCTCCTCCCATAGAAACCTCCTTCAGAATGATCTTCTCAATGTGCACCACTGCAACATCAAAAGACAACATCGTTACAGTGCTGCAACTCACACTTTTTTTCTGTGTTTAACGGGATTTCAACATGCGGAGGTGAGATACCTTCCCTCTGCGACGTGCCGCTGAGGTGTGGATTGGCGTTGCTGCAAAGAGTCCAGTCTACGTCATTCTTCCGGTGTGGACAGAGGAACCCCGGCCTGGAAAACTGGCTCTGAAAGAAAAATAAGTCATTAAGAAGGTGAGTAAACACATCAGTTTTCAACATCATACACTTGAGGTTATATAATTACTGTGGGTTTTGTCCTATCCACACTAAAAGCAGCTGTCATGTTAAGCAACAAAACAACTGCCAGCATATTTGATGTTTAATAAAGATATGTGAAGCAACCAACAAAAATGTCTAGTCTAAAGTAACAAGATTAAGGTTAAGGTGCATTCACTTGTCTGTCATTGTAGTTTAGTCTTCACAGCAGGTCAGCCAACACCGATCTAACTGATAGCGGGATGGCCAAAACAATGCCATTGCAGGACATTGCCAATTTGAGAGGGAAAAACTGATCTAGAAACTCAACATTCATCTAGTGAATGGGTTTCCAAATGCGAGGCATAAATCAGAGCACTGCATCTGAGGTGTGACACTTCCAATCAAACCAAATTAAAGTTATTCAAATTCAGTCATTCAAAATGTGTCAATTAATTTGATTGAACCAACTGATACCCCGTTTCTTCTTGTTTTAAAGCAAGTGAGCATAATTCTTCAGCTTACATGACCACGACTCATCACCATCATTTTAAACCATTAACATCACTCTCAACTTGACATCAGCAACAAACAACAGACATTCATAAACAGACAGAGAATGTCATGTTGGAGACCTCATTCGGTCTAACGAGTGTGGACATCCCATGCAACGAAAAGTCCCACACATGGCCTCATTTACAAAATGCAAAGCTCACAATAAAGTCATTCAGCCTAAAAGACACCGATGAATGTAGCAAACCAAACGGCCATCGTGTGGTTGTATTGGATATTTGATATGGCATATTCCTATTGAGAGGTTAGCTGACACCTATAACTTACATTAGATAGCCAGGTATGCATTTACAAAATGCAGTGTCACTTTTGTTAGATCTGTGTTTCTGAATTAATTTAAGGGTGATGAATGTATTTGACCACAGTATTTGCCAGGATTTTCCCTGTTAGGGTCTGGATTAAAGGTGACACTTTAAACGACTGAACATATTGACAGCTGTTAATCTGACATGAGCACGTGCATCCTGCAGATGCCTGATACACCTCTGGCTGTCCCTTGTCAAAAAATAAAGAGTTAAAAATTCTAAAATGAAACATATTGGACTTTATTGGAACCAATCCTAGAGGGAATTTCCAACTTAACTAATCAAAACTTGATTTTTAAGAACTCCGTTCCTAACAAATCCCAACAAGACAAGAACATCCAACTGTAGGACATAAACGGGAATGAAGAAAATCTTACAGGAACTTCTGTAGCTGCTATGTGATTCCTTTAACTGTCCAATAGTATGACATTTTTCAGTACATTAAATTTAAAGATCTTCTAAACATTACTATTCTAATCTAAACATTATCCAATGGGACTCTTTAAAAAACTAAACAAGAATGAAACTATCTTCTGTGGATTTCCAATAAGATCTTATTTGTTACTTATTCCAATTGGGATCCTTTAGGATTGTTTCAAAAATATGATAGAAACTCCAACAGGGATCCAGCCCACATTCCTTTCTGACTATTCATGAGTTTGTGTCAGTTTAAGTGGAGGTACCGTGGAACATTGATTGCATCACATGCTACAACATGGTATTTTGATCATCTGATACCATCATTGTACTGCTGTCACAGGACTTTTCTGTAAAGGTGGTATTCCCAAGAATACCATGACATTGCTATGTTCATGTGGCAGTATGAATATGATATTCAGAAAACCATTGTATTTATATGCTACTCTATGCATTTCAAAGAATTCAAAGTATTAGAATAGTACACGCCCGAAAGACCATGGTAATTACATGGTCATTTGGTCATTTTATTAGTGACTTTAGCCAATAATGAAAAGGTACCATAGTAGAACCATAATATTCCCTGGAGTGCCATGTAATATCATGGTTTTACCACCTGACACCATCATTGTACCATGGTCCTGTGCCAGGACAATTCTTAAAGAGTGGTATTCTCAAGACAACCATGGTATTGCCATATTCATATGGAAATATGAATATGATATTCAGAAAACCATTGTATTTATATGCCACTCTAAATATTTCAAAGAATAAGGTGGTATTAGCATAGTGCACATGTAAAAAAACATGGTAATATCATGGTGCTTTTGACCATTTTTATTAGTGACTTTAACCAATACATAAAAAGGTACCATGGAACTACCTTGTTTTTGGAAATGTACCATAGTAGAACCATAATATTCCTTGGAGTACCGTGTAAATACCATGGTTTACATCTCATACCATGGTACTATCACAGGACTTTTCTGTAAGGGTGGTACTCCCAAGAATACCATGGTATCGACATATTCATAAGTACGTTTCCAAATCATGAAATGATCATGATATTGTCATTTTCGTTAATGTCAGTGATTTTGAGGTAAATATAAACACACCCATCTTTGGAGCCTGTCCAACTGCGCTCGCAGCTCTTCCCGCTGATAGAAACTGAACGCCGGGTGCAACGATCCCATCGTGAAGAGCAGCCGCAGTTGATCCACAGTCTCCGGCTCCGGTAGAGCGCCGCACATCCCGGCGTCCATTCGACTCAACGTCCTGAAGAGAATCCCGGCGCATTCCCTACTCTTGGATCCGAGCAAAGACAAATAAACGAGCAGTTTGGACAGCACAACGGAGTCACTTACGTCCACCAGCCCCTCCAGATCAGCGGGGCAGTTGGCCCGGATCTCATAATCCCGCAGGACGGTGAAATCTCTCCGGGCCAGATCCTCCAGACAGGCGCCGAGGAAGCGGAGCTCCAGCGGCTGACACATATGCAGCAGCCCGCAAAGCAGCTCCACGCGTCCGGACGGGTTCAGCTGTAAGCCGAACCACTCGAACACCGCCTCCTTATCGAGCTGAGCCGCTCCGGTGCCGCTCTCCCGATCGGATCCGTTAACGGAATTCAAGTCGCATCGGTGATTTTCGCCTCCCGCCGCTCGCAGCTTCATCTTCATCATTATCAGCTCTCAAACACGAACATCAGAGATGGAAGTCCATGGATGGTACTTTCTGGCCAATATTTCGGCATCAAAACGCGATGAAATTCCCGATTTGGGCGGAATTTCGTTAAAAATCTGCTGTCTGTAGTCTGACGCTGTGGCTGTGGTCAATTTGCCAGATTACTCGCCTGCCGTGCCTCCAGAATATCCTGTCAATCATCCGTGACTCCACCCACTCATCACACGAGGCGCAGGGTCCTAAACTCACCAGCGCCAAATATATATATTTTACGGACTGACAAAACATAACAAATATATAGACAATTAAGTACATTAATTATGAATTGAATAAAATACGATTAAATAATTGTATAACTAATTCAATATGTCATGAAATATATTAAGGTTTAACGGTACTATAATCATATACTCGAGTGGCCTTGTGCTTTGTATAAAATGACTGTTCTAGAAATATGGTATAACACACTATAGTTCATTTAATTACATTTATTTATGACAACAACAACAACAAAACAATAAAATAATCCTTACGCCAAATTATATATTTCCATAGTGACGTACGCTCTTTAATAGATCATTCAGTTTAAGTGTTTTGTGTTGGATACTTGCTACTAGCAATGCTGTTTTTACACTTGACGTAAAATGCTCTATATGTAACTTATTTAGCTGCTAAATAAGGACCATAATACATGAAGGGTGTGAGTTAGTGTTTGACGAATCTAACAACCATTGTAGTCTTTTATATACAGTGGCTTCAAATGTTTGATGCATGACTGCGTAGTTGCGCCTCTTCAAATTATGTAAACCACAAGCTTGTTTTACTCATTAATCGAAAACCCCGAAGGAACAAATAGTGAGTTAATGTTGGCCTGCAAATAATGACGTCACGACAAGATGAAGTATTCAATCTCACGTGAGTGTATATTATGTAAAGCATATTTTTATGCACTTTTCAGTTTATGTAAAATGCAAAATGAGGGAAACACATTTTTATTTTAATTTGTGAACTGATTGCAGTACCAGCATGCACCACTAGAGGTTCCCCAGACAACGCAAGTATGGGAAACCCTAGTTGTACTCAGTGTAAAGACCATTATATCCACCAGAGGACGACATTGTATAGCCATGTCATGATGTGTATATTTCAACAAGCACTAAGTTATCAAGAACATGTAAAATTAACGTTCAGCAAATATCATAATCAACCTTCCATATCATAATCAAATATACCACCATTTCCTTTCATATATTAGGACAAGCAGAAACATTCCCCGATCTTGAGATGCATGCCGCCTTTATTCCCATTGCTTTTCCACCCCAGATCCTCCACACAACAAATGCATTGTATTTCAGCGTCATTACATCATATTAAAAACACTACACACCATTAAACTAAACTCACATGCTTCAGTTCACTTGTTTATGTCTCCTCTATTTTTGTCTAATGTGATTCCTCTGGTACCTGGAGGGGCCCACCTTTGATCCAAAATAGCTGTGCTAATATAGAAATGTGTTTGAACAGTGGATATGTGTACAAGTCTGTGGTGTGTATATATATATATATATATATACAGAGGGACGTTTAGCAAAGCATCTCACAGGTTATTCCTTCCTCAGGTACTAATGTGGTTGGATGTGTTACTTTCTTTCTAAACATCTTTTTATTCATAAACAGGCCAGTGGAGAATGATGGTGGTCCCCGAGGAGTTATTTCACAGTATTAAGATTCAATAGAAGGTGCCAACATCTGTGTTTAAGTATCTGGCCTAAACGGATGGAAACAAACTCTGTGCTACTGGAAGAATAAAGGCATAGTCTTCACTGTAACACAAAAGACATTGCACAGACAAGATGTTAATGTAATGTCAATGAACTCTTCTAAATAACTCAATGCATGACGGCAGAGAAAATAAAGACATTTTGGACTGCGCTATTTGTGGAATGGGCCTTGGGATTGGAGGCTCGGAGCCATTTGGCTTGACTTTCTTTGAAGATGGTTTTGTGGAGGGTTAAACCCGTACTCCTCCCTCTCTCTGATGCCTGTCGCTCTTTCATTCTGCCCAGGAAAGGCTGTACGTCACTGTAGGTTTAGATATAAAATAGTCTTTGGCTGTAGCTTGCCATCTGCGCACTGCTTCTGTAGCACTGAACTGTAATTCATGTCAGTGATGAGAGCATTTTTAGCTCTTGTCTTGTAATGTGTTGGTGGCGACGTGTTGGTGTTTAAACTTGTGGATATCCAGGATTCACATTGCTGGTGAGAGAATGGTTTATTATTTTAGTATTTTTTATTTATTTTTATTTTTTTTAGGAATATTTGATGATATTTGATGTTTTCTCAATTTAACTTTTCTAAGGGCCATGGTGTTATGTTAAGGGCCATATGTAATCATGGTAACAATATGTTTTGGATGTATTTGTTAAAATAACTTATAAAAATACCATGATGTTATCATTTGTTCATTGAATCATGGTACTGCTAAAGTACTTATTTGTATGTGCAAATTCAGAATTTAAAATAAATAAATAAATAAATAAATTATATATTAATTGTATATAATTATAAATGATATATTTAGATGTATAGGTAGATATAGAAATTTTACACAAATTAAAAATATATATATATATTTTTTTTTTCCAGGCATTTTCTAACTGCTGCTTGGCTTCTTGTTGTCATACCATGTGGACATGGATGTTTTCTTCACTGATTGTTTGTGTTTTGTTGCCGCACATCAGTGGATTCCAGCAAGAGGACACTCAAGCTGGTTTGTCATCTTATTCTTAGTCTTATACTTTATAATGTATTAGTCAAATGGTTTAAGTCATTGAACATATTAACAGTATAAAGCTGCATTAAAGCGACACTCTTAAGGCATTCCTGTAACTCAAACATTAGAGCATGGCACTAGCAACACCAAGGTCATGGGTTTCATTCTCAAGGAATGCATGAACTGGTAAAATTTTAAAAGCAATGTAAACCTCTTTGGAATTAATTCATCTGCCAAATGCATAAATGTAAACGAATACACTTGAGAAAATGACTTCTGTAATACTTATTCAGTCATTCTTGTGTAATTCGAGCATTTAGTTGAGATGCCAGGCAAAAAGTGGGCCAATGTACCTGACTTTACTCTACATTTGTTCAAGAAGTATAACCCAGCTTGGTCTGCATGTGGACCCTATGGGCAAATGTTTTCCTGGGCTTGCAGGTTGCAGCACAACTCCCAATGACCTTGCGTTCATCATCGATGGCTCCTCGAGCTTGGGGATCCCTAATTTTGAAACAGCCAAGCGTTGGCTCATCAACATCACCAGTGGCTTTGACGTGAGCACCAGGCACACTCAGGTAGCAGTTGTCCAGTACAGCGACACCCCTCGACTGGAGATTCCTCTGGGAAAGCATGAGAACAGCCAGGAACTCATCGAGGCCATCACCTCCATCTCATACCTGGGGGGCAACACACGGACCGGCCGCGCCATCAAGTTCGCCACAGACCACGTCTTCGGGATGCCTAACCGCACATCCCAGTCTCCCAGAAACCGCATCGCCGTGGTTCTCACCGACGGGCGTTCGCAGGATGACGTTGAGGATGCTGCCATGGAGGCCAGGGCACAGAATATTGTTCTGTTTGCAGTCGGTGTAGGAAATGAGATCACTAATTCAGAGTTGGTGTCTGTGGCCAACAAGCCACCTTCAACTTACGTGCTACATGTGGAGAATTATAACTCCATTGCAAGCATATGGGACCTGATGGAGCAGAAACTGTGTGAGGGTGAGTCGTGCTAGACTATGGAGCATATTTTTCTCTATAACCAGAGACATTACATGGATGTAAACTCTGGGGCCCAATGCACCTGTTTAATCCTGAAGATAAACTGTTGGTCATCATTTGCAATGACTCAGAAAAGAATATCATGTGACAAGATACTTACAGACCATTGGAAATTCAATCTTTTGGACTAGTGTCTATTTAATGCTACATAGTTAAACACTGGCATTTATATTCAGTTGTTTCATTGAGTGTGTGTTCAGTTATTTTCTTTTTTATTTCTCAAATGTTGCTCTTTCCTAATTGGGCAGACTTTTTAGTCAACTTTGTTTCATATGTTTCTTCTTCCTTAGATGGAATAGAAATGGATACAAATGAGTAAAATAGTTAGAAAATTCATGTGAATAGCAGCACAGATTTGGCGTTAAAAGAATTTGATGAGTTTATATTGAGATCTCGGACTTTTGATTGCAGACTTTAATCTCTTGGCAAATAAGAGCACAGTTTTGAGACTTTGTTGAGATCTCTTCTGTAAAAACTGAGAATCTGGAAATCTAGGTGTCCATTTGTTTTCTAGTTTAACACATTGCTGTTTAGGAGAAACAACTGAGATTTTAAATAAATGTAAATAAATCAGGACATTTCTTATTCGATTGTTATTTTCTGGTTATCTAAACACACTTTGATTCAAAGCATCACACAACCGTTTAAGTGCAACTTAAGTTTTGTGAATTGAGCAGTTACGTTCTCGCATTCACAGAATCGGTGTGTCCAACACGGATCCCTGGGACGGTGAACGATCAGAAGGGCTTTGATTTAATGAGCCTGATGAAGATTGAGCAGGTGGCTCAGAAGGTTCAGGGCTCTTTGATATCAGAGAGAGCATCACAGCTCAGCCCTCGTATGGACATCACCCACAACACCAGGTGATTTTTGCTTTACCACATCTGTAGTTCATGATATGCACTGCATTGTTTGTGTTCTTGCACATATTGAAGTGTTTAATTATGTAAACTGTTGTGGTTGGAAAATTCTTGCTACTTTGACCTTCATTTGGTGTTCCTCACAGAGAGATCTTTCCAGAAGGCCTTCCACCAGCTTTTGTGTTTGTGGCCACTCTGCGCTTGAAGAACCCAGCTCACTGGATGAAGTTTGACCTGTTAAGGGTGTTATCTCAAGATGGGGTTAAGCAGATCGCTGTGACTGTGAACGGAGCAGACAAATCGGTCACTTTCACCTGCACCAGCACTCTGAAGAAAGAGCAGACAGTCATATTTAATGACCGAGGCATCAAGGTCTCTGAAATTTTTATATCACTCTTAAATCTCATTAAAAAAAACACTGGCTGTCAGCGCTGATAGCCTTGTGGGCAGTGCACCAACATGTAGCGCCATTGCGCTTCGGGCATCCCGAGTTCGAGTCCCGGCTCGCGGACCTTTCCCGATCCCGTCCCACCTCTCTCTCCCACATCATTTCCTGTCACCTACTGTCCTATCGTAATAAAGGCATAAAAAGACAAAACTAAATCGATATCTAAATCTTATATCTGTGCTAAACAGTATGCAAGATTAGAACGATTGCATCCCATATTCCATAGTGTGTTGCTATTATTAAAATGTCTATACAATACGAATATCAATGTGTATGTGTTTATGTCGTTTGCTAATATGGTTTATGTCCCTGTAGAGGCTCTTTGACACGGATTGGCATCAGCTGAAGTTTCTGGTGAAGCCCAGACGCATCACTTGTTTCGTGGATGGCACATACGTGGAGGAGCAGCTCCTAGATGCAGTTGTTCCCATCTACATTAATGGAAAGACTCAAGTCGCCAAGAAAATTAATATTGAGACTACAGTCCCTGTGAGTGATTCCAACGTTTTATTTCTATTTTCAACTCCTGCCTGATCTACCTAGTTTATATGTGCCAAACTAAGTGAAACTTAGAAGATTGATCTTTTGCTAGCACAATATTGTTCCAGATCATAAAATTTCTGTTGTGTTTTGTGTTTCTTTATCAGATAGTGCTGCAAAAGTTGCGGATCTACTGTGATCCCCAGCAAAGTGAGCGAGAGACAGCATGTGAAATTTACTCTGTGGTAAGACTGGTTTGCTGGTTTGTTGTTGGTCACCAGCATGGTGTTTCTATTTTATTTTTATTTTTAAATAAGGTTTCAAAAAAAGGAATGTAGTTCCAGGACCAACAAGAATGTTGATGCAGGAACATATCCATTTTGTGTATATCATGTTATCTGCTTCCGGTGATTTCCTTCATACTTTAATTTATCTTTCTCTGTTTTTTTTTTTTGTTTTTTTTACAGGATGATGACAGGGTAAGTTACCAGCATAACTATTCTTGTTTTTTTTTTAAATGTTTAATTTGATTGGTGATTGGTTTAGTTTATGTTTTATGTGCAATGTGTTATATTCCCAGTGTCCTTCGGATCGCTCTCCTGCTGTAGAAGGTTGTGATTGTCCTAGTGGTAAACCTGGTCTGCCCGGTCTAACTGGGCCTATGGTGAGACATTTTTTTTAAACTATGCATCCTAATGGCTTGACAGGCATACTTGCTGAGGTCTTTTGCTTGTTTGGGACATCTGATTAAAACACATATTTAACTCATTGTTTGAATGCAGGGCTTCAGAGGGGAGAAAGGCAGAGAAGGACCTCCTGGTCCTGATGGTAAACCTGTAAGTACAGCAGATTTATTAGTGGCGTTCATCATAAGGTTTGAACATGTGTAATCACCATGATCTGTTTGTTCACCAGGGGAAGCAAGGAGAAAAGGGAGCATCTGGAGAGCCTGGTCAAGATGGACAGAAAGTGAGTGAAACATCAAGAACATTTTCTAATAACCTTAAAGCTTTGCATTATTATTTTATTCTTCCATTTACAGGGTGAAGCAGGTGAACCAGGACAAAAGGGGGAGCGAGGGCTGGAAGGACCCAAAGTATGTAGATCTTGAGATTTTCATTGTCATTGAAATTAGAAATATATAATGGCTTGCATAATTCTTCCCCTGATCTTTTAATAGGGAGAAATGGGACCACCAGGGCCTTCAGGACCAGCAGTGAGTCTCAAACTTTCTGATCAATTAATCTTAATTTTTCTGTTGTTATGTTTAAAGTTTATGTGCAAAAAGTTTCTCTTTAGTAAGCAAAAACTACAATGACTGAAATCATTCCCTTAAAATCTCTTCTAGGGCACTGACTTTTCCAAATTGGATTTAGATGACTTGGGAATTCAAGGAAGCAAGGTTAAAAAAAAAACAATACATCCTATTAAATCTATTGAAAATTACAGGAAATGATTACCAAAGGTTGTTATTTTATTTTTTTTTTTTTTTGCTTATGCAAACTATTGTGACCTTACAGGGAATCCCAGGAGAACCAGGGGAAATGGGACCACCCGGAAAACCCGGAATGAATGTAAGAAATCTGCTTTTAGCATCTACTTATGCATGTTCATACTTTGCATTGGTGATCATTAACAGTTTTATTCCACTTTACAGTATCCTTTTTTAAATTGAAGTGAAAAAAAGGTCTTTAAAAAGTCTTTAATTAAAGGAGGTCTTCTTTATTCTCTTTACTCTGCAGGGAGAACCTGGGAAACCTGGTCTACCTGGACTTGCTGGTCCCAAGGTAAGACAGATTTCAGATTGACCTATCAAAAACTCTTATAATTCAACTTCCACTACTCCTGTAATCATAATTAATCACAACCAGGGATGCTGTTCTAGACCCTGTGATGATGGAGGCATATCTAAACATTCATAGATCAATATACATTTACATGAGTAGCAAGATGACTTAAGAAGATATTAAGTCTTGTTTTCTGATAGATTTGTTGAAGTGAGTTTATTCTTAAATGAGAACAAAAATACCTGCCAATGGCATAGGAAAAATAAAATTGCATTTCTTTTGGATTAAGATAGTTCTTAGCCCACTGGAATATATTTTGTCAAGCATAAGCCCACTTCATGATAAATTCATCATAAATTCATCTTACGTCTCTATGCTTTTCAGGTAAATGTCTCTTGATTTAAGAATGCTTAGATGTTTTGTAAATCACTGGCTTTGGTTCCATAGGAAGGAAATGCTACTATCCATCAGAACCTTGCCATTTTCAATCAGCACTGCTTGTTTTCTGTCAGCTGTGCATGAGAATGAATTCACTTCCTGTGTCAATATGACATGGTAGCACATTAAAATGAAAATAATGCACTTTTTTGTAGTGTATATTTTTAGGGAAACCCCACCCATTAATATTTGGTCCTGTACCCCATGAATCTAAGTGATTTTGATGACTTCTGTCTTGTTTTTGAAGCACATGAGAATCCGTGGAGTTGTTTTCCTGTTCTAGCACACAACATAGGCAGGCAACCCAAGACAGTTTCAACTTCACACCCAGAATTTTGAAGTATTTAAAGTAGCACAGGGTGTAAACCATCAGATGTGTTAGGGATACGATCAGACATCCTCTCACATGAGAAAGTCCTGGATTATTTTAAGCACAAGGGCATATTTGTGGCCTTGTTGTCGATCCTTTTTATCCATCTCTCTAACATTTTTCTTAGCTTTTTGCCAGCAGCAGACTGTCGTCTTGCCCAAAGGTCTATGTATAGCGACTTAAACACCCAGATTATGATGGGCCAATGACACAGTACACATCGTGAGCTGCTCTCTGCTCTAGATGAATATAAGGTCACATGCCAGCCAAATTACTATGTGCTGGTTACATATTACATCAGCTAAGGTTTAGTGTTAGTGTAGTTATAATGTGGTATAATGATAAATAAGAGATGAATGTTGCTTTATGAAGTTTGTGTATCGTGGCAAAGCTCATTTTCACCAGGATGTTGACACTTTGTAAAAATAAACTAGCACCTAGCAATAATATTTGGGAATGCCACCATGAATACTAAAAACACATTTGATGAATATTGTACTCTTCTAGTGTTGTAAGTCATCCCAGATGAGATCTTTAATGCTCAGATGTTGCTCTTTTATTGCTCATGAGACTTCCTACAGTTTTCAGGAATTTTTACTTTCACTATCCATCAACTTTGTCTCAGATATTTCTCTTTGAGTAACTTGAGAGATAAGAAAATAGGAACAAATGAACTGTTGACGAGTGGTGATAATTTGGTTTTAGAATAATTTGATGAGAACTGTTTGAGCTCATATTGAGATATATGACGTCTGATTGCAGTTTGAGACATTTTTCTATGTGTAATATTTATTATTATGATCCCCCCCCATAGCTTAAGCAAATGAGTGGAGTTTTTTTTAGACATAAATTGGAAGTCTGTCACTCAGATCTATTTTCAGGCTGCTGCATCTGTCTCAGCATCTGTGTGCCGCCTGTTCTCTGAAAATTAGTGCCGCCCTGCCATTTACTGCCTCATTAAATCAAGCCTGTTTATCAGTACAGGGCTTTGATTTGACTCTTGGCGACACTCGATGTTTGTTCAGGTTTGGATGTGGCTTGCTTTGAAAGATGTGACATTTAGATTTTGTTCCGCAAAGCTATAAAATAACCTTTAAAACATTGGAAACACGTTTGGTTATGTTCACTGAAATGATCTAACCTATAACAAATGATTTATAGAATGTGTTTGGTCTTCAATGTCATGTTTCAATGCTCACTCTTGCTCAGATTAATGATACTTTGCTGTTTTTGATAGATTATTGTTAAATTGAAATGATGCAAATCGCTTTGCACATCTTTAAACACTAGAACTGTGCAGTTTGTAGTGTTTAAACCCAGAAAACAGTTTTCATGTTCAGACCATGGGTTTCTTCTAGGTTTTACTCTAAATGCTTGATGCAATAGACAACTGTTGTAGCTACTTGTTTAAAGCATGCATTGGTTTTAGATTCAAGTCTGAGACTTTGTGTAAGCTTTGTAAACGTGTTGTTGGTCTATTGTGTATTTTAGCACTTTGATAAGAAACTTCTTCCCGAAACGTCTTCCAGTTGTACGCTTATACATTCATAAAGGGCCATGGCTAGCATATGCATGAGACTTAAGTGAAATTTGAACTGGACAGGATCAGTATTATCATGTTTGCTAGTTTTCGTTAAGTCCCGGCCTTCCCACTTTGGATCTGAAACAGAATTGCTCGCTTTAGCAGTAACAACAGGTTTCCCCTGGCCACTAAGGGATGATTAGTTAACCAAAACTCGATTTCATGTGGTGTGCCAGAAGTGAGCTCCCTCGTAAGGGTGGGTTTCTCGCAGCACAAGTGGTGCCGCCAACCCTGGAAACAGCCTTTAATCATGACATGCAGACATACATGCATGTGGATTGTTAAAAAAACACGCAGAAACTGAAACACGCAGACCCCAGAACCCAAAAACAACTCGTGACTACATTGATTATGAGTTTATTTGAACCGAAACGGGTCATTACTTACGTTTCACCTGCATCAAACATTCAGTGCATGCACAAAAACTGCCACCAAAAGGTTAAAAGAGATTAAAGTCATGTGGAATCTCATAAATTCCTTTTAATTGGCCTTCTCCTGGATATAATTGCAGAGCCACGGTATAAGGTACAATTATTGTTTGTCATGTTTCGAAAGCATGCTTTGTGTGAGGTCTTTTCAAATGTCAGAGCTTCAGGGTAAAGTCTATATGTTCATGTAATTAAATGAGTGAACAAGAGAAATACAGTAAGAGAACGCCTGGGAAATAAACAGTTATTTGACAAAACATTTTATAATGTAAAGACTAGCCTATGCATTTTACATTAAAACTAAGCACATTTTATTAGGACTGTGTTCAGACTTGAATACTAGCATACTGCACAGTACATACTTACTAGTGCTTGTTTAAAAAAAATATATATAACGCCGTAAAATATGCTACTTTAACGCATGACCTCACTACATTGTATATTAAATTCAGAAAGAAATAACATCATCTCAGAAATAAAACACATTGTTATTCATTTTTTAACCTAACTTTTTTACCTAATTTAGTGTTCCTGGTCAAAATGACCAGTCCTTTAAAAAATTGCTTGTAGAATTATTTTTATTTTTTAATTAGCACAAGTTTTGTAATTCTTTTTGGAAGTGATTAGTCGTAGGCTTCATTTATCTGAGCGTATTCACCTTATGTATGGGCTTATGTTTTTAAGTGAAAAAGCATTATTTGTGGATAATTTTGGTAATATTCACTCAATCACTGAGGTACGTAAGTTCAGATCAGTGAGCCATATGATCAATCACTTCCAAAAAAATATAAAACCTGTGCTAATTGATATAAAACAAGGTGAAAAATAAAGATTGATTTCAATAATGGGAAAAACAATAGCATAACAAGAACTTTAAAAGCATTTTTTGTAGTTGTAATTTTTTTGTTACACCCTGTGTGAGGAAAGTCACTAATTTTTAGTCCAATGCGATAAGATTAACTAGTATTTTTGTGGGGGGAAAATCCTCTTCAGGTCAAAATGACTGGAAAACATCATGAGGATTAAAGTATTTTATTATTTGCATGGCTACTGGAAGCATACAAAAATCAAAGAAAATTCACATGTACAGTTCACAAAATTCACAGTATGCATACTGCTTGTGCACAAATAATATTAGCCTGCTACCCTTCAAAGCCAAAACTACTACTGGAAATGGAAAAATGTCTTAATTTTTTTCCCACCCTTTATTTAAATATTAAATTCCTGTAACTTTGTAAATCATACCCTAAGAGAGGCGATTTTAGACTAAATGTGTAATTACAATGTTTGCCTTTGTATGGCAGTATGGCACAGCAGTGTGTTTTTCTGAACATATTCCATGCCCCATGCAAAATGTGGGATGTTACATATTTCCTGTCAGGTGTGTTTCACCATACACAAATTATGTGCACATGTATTCAGAAACATGCTATTTTTGAATTCACATGATGGCCAGCCACAGCCCAACATCTCGGGAAAGGAGGACATACTGTATCTTACCAGCATTCCCACATGTGTACGGCTTGTAATTTAGTACTTCAGAAAGTGCAAAAAAGTCTTTTGATAAGCTCCCTTTACAGTTGGGTGTAACATGTTTAGATTTTAATGACAGACTGTCTCAAATTTCATACTTACTTTACAATTAAGATGTGTGCATATTTAACTTCTCAGTGCTTAATTTCTCTTTATATAATTAGTATATTAAAAAAAAAAATGTAACCCAAATTGTAACTGCAAAACTCTAATTATATCTGCAATTAGTTGAATGTACAATGACTATTTAAGGCAATGTGATAGTCTTTACCTACAGCTTACCACATTTCCCCTGTTTCTAAAAATATGTGTGATACGTGTGAACTATTCACAAGAGAGAAATGGTTTAGAATATCTTTAAAAATCAGTAAATGTGTAATAGTTTTCTTCTTTTGATTCTGATGTGCAATATGTGTTTCTAACCATTTTATTTTATTTTATTTAGGGAGAGAAAGGAGATGTTGGTGTGGCAGCATCAGATGGACAACCAGGAATCCCTGTGAGTTTTTTTTTTTTTTGTGTGTGTGTTCCTTATTCTTTTTTTCCACCTCCGTTTTAGTTCTTTAGGTTTAGTTAAAAAACTTCAGTTGCTTTGAAAATATAATTCATTTGATTGGTAAGGCATCAAACATCTGCGGCCACAATGTCATGAACCAATAAAATTCTAGTTCAGTTTTTAGGAATATATCAACTGCTTTTCTGTGAAGCTTTTGCAGTCGAACTCCATTCTGAAATCTTCTTTTTCTATTCTTTTCTATTTCTTTCTCTATTCTGGTCACTTCTATTTCATTTTCATTACTTATTTCAAACTCTAGTTCACAGGTTGGCTCGATTTAGACTTTCTGGTATGATCTTTTCTGGTCTTCACCACGTTGAAACTTGTTAAATAGCACATTAGCACAATAACTGTGTCATAGTGAAAGGGCACTATATAAAGTTTAATGCATGATGTTTCTGGAGGAAGGGGCCCTGTTACATGTTTTGTGGTGTGCTGCTAACTCTACATTTGGAAATGATGAAACCACAGTGTTTACTAATCCCAGAATACATCACTGAGATTTAGAGTAGCAGATGATACACGTATATAGTCAACATCAGCTCTGTTTATGCTCTAGATGTTCTTTAAAGTCATCCTGCTTCATTACCAGTCATGCACATGTAAACTGCAACTCTGAATATGAGGAAGGAAAACGTTTCTTTAACGCAACAGACAAGCTCTTAGTCAGTCTTATTTCAAAATGCCTCAGAAGCTAAGACAGACTCATTTTGAGGCCTCTATAGGGTCCAAGTTGAAAAGCTAACAAAAACATACTGTTTTTTTTATTATTATTATTATTATTATTCCTAGTTGTAATGCTCTTTCTCTTTTTTTACCACTTGTTTTAAATTTGAAAGGCCAGGCTTGCTGACCCAAGTTGCTTTTAAGTATTGCTTTTTTGGTGAAATATTTAAAATATTCTTTGTTTGATCTCCTGAATTGATTAGCTCAAATTAATTCATGAAACTGCAACTTGAAACAACAGCGATATCCCAGGTTGTTCTTTAAACTAAAAGATGCAATGGATGTCTTTGTTGTCTCTGATGTCAAAATGTCTTTGTTCTCATCTTAACTTGTATCTTGCACATGAGATGGGCAGGAAGAGCATGAATTTTACGGCTGATGATCTGCAAATTTCATGCTTGTGGGTAGCAAGGGTGTCACTTCTGGAGAATTAGATCATGATTTCTGATACCGCATTCTTTTATTAGCAGCTGCCTTGTAAGACGAGCATCCTTTGTCACACAGTTCCTCTGCACTTTGCTCATTCTTCCGATCAGTGATTTGAACATAGCCTTATTTTTTTTTTTTTATCTTGCAGCTATATATTTCAACATGAGGAGTGTTGGTTGATGGTTTCAATCCAGAGTTAATTTAAAGTGACTTTAGATTGTTTATGCTTTCAACTAAAGTCAGTTTTCATTTCTATTTCAGCTAATGACTTGAAGTGATGTGGTTTAGGTAAATATTTAGATAACCTTGGCTTAGTTTGATATATGTATTCATATAGTAAGTGCTCCCATTTGGGGTAATGGTTTGGCAAGCACACAATTCTTCCCATTTCCAAGCCCAGATGCTGAGAGCAGCCCTAAGGAAACTTTTAGGAAGACATCTGTCTAGTGTCATGTGATTAATATAACGGTTAATACACCCCTCCCTCTTTTTGAGGTTGTGGTGAACCTCTGAATGTTCTCATTTCTCGTTCTTTCCTGCAGAACCAATTTATTTGGCCGATTCATGCACACAGAGCAGGTGGAGACAGCGGTATTTCTAGTAACCGATTCAATAAATGCTCTAGTGCACTCACTAGAGGTCGGTCGGTTTTCTGCACGTCTCCATTTCCTTCTGTCAATCTCTGCAATCTCTTTTATGTCTGTTGCCACATGCACTGTATGGAAACTTTGCAGAGGAACATTTGCTGTTTGATTGAACACTTTTACACTCATTCATTTCTGTGCTTCTTGGGCTGTGCTTCCTGTTTATGGCCAATCAAATTGGCTCATTTGAAAGAAAAATGTACAAGATTATGGGATCCCTGAAATCTGGTGCAGGAAACGGGACGTATCAGCTTTGGATGGTTGTAGGTGTGGTGATTTATGCCTCTCTTTTATCTTTCATAATAAACTCTCGTGTAAACCTCTCTAATGAAAGAATACGTGCTTGCCAGTACATTGGATAGATTACAGTGTGGCTTGGCAATGATACAGAAAGGCAGCACTGGGTAAGTAAACAGACAATAGTGGCAGTAAAAGGTGCTGTCAGCATGTTAAGCCTGTGTTTTAGAGTAGATCCTTTGTAATTGTGTATTTCAATCACTAGTGCATTTCAGTCAATAGAAAAAGACTCATGGGATATAAAACTGTACTGCCTAAACCATAAACAACTTACTGTGAATGATTTTGTGTTTTTCTTTAGGGTATGCGGGGGCTTCCTGGAGAGATAGGCCCTGCCGGACCTCAAGTAAGAACCCAGATTAATCAAAAAATATAAAAATGATTAAATATAATAAAATATCATATGTTTCTTAAGCAGCAAATCAGCATATTAGAATGATTTCTGAAAGATCATGTGACACTCAAGGCTGAAGTAATGATACTGAAAATTTAGCTTTGCATCACAGAAATAAATTACATTTTAAAATGTATTAAAATGAAAAATTGTAATAATATTTCATAATATTGCATTTTTTACTGGATTTTCGATCAAATAAATGCAGCCTTGGTAAGCAAAAGAGACTTCTTTTGTCTTACCCATTCCAAACTTTGGACAGTAGTCATTTGGAGAATATTGATTTTGTCACAGCTTTTGTGCTTTTTTATAACAAAAAATTATTTTGACAGGGTGAGCGTGGGATGCCAGGACCAGCAGGTTTTACTGGACCAACAGGACAGCAGGTACAATATCTCATAATTTATATGCAGTAACTGTTTAGGTTGTTTATCAAGGCCTCTAATTTTGGGCAAGATGTCAAGTATGATTTGTTCATAAACTAAATCAGGTGGCAATTAAATTATTTTAAGAAATCAGACTTAAGATGATATTAAAGATGCTTAAATAATCTAAAATATTAAAAGAAAGACTCCAACCATACCTGTGAACCAGAATATCATAGAGATTTTGTGGTGTCACACTCTTTGTAACCACCCAGCAACCACCTTGAACATCGTACCAACCATATAGCAACCCACTCATAAAACTTCACCAACCGCATAGCAAAACCATGCTAACCACGGGTTGGCACCACTCACGTTTTCTTCAGAAAATGTGAAAATCTAGTTTCCAATAGCAGTGGTAAAGGATTTATTTTTTAAAGGTGAAGTGCGGCCCAAGCCCACGTCATTAGTTAATGTTACCAGGTTCATGTAAAACCAGAACAGTTTGATTTGTACCAAAGTGTTTAAACTTTCTGAGAAATTTACCTACGAATGACTTTCTTATTGTTGTCTTTGAACATTAAACTGACATAGGCTAAGAAAAAAATACACAAAATGTTGATGGTTATCATTGGAAGAGATATGGCAAATAAATATATTAGGCTTGAGTTATTGATGTTTGTCTTACTGCAGAGTTGTCTTTAATTCTAGGGACCCCCAGGTCCAGTTGGCCCACCTGGCATAGAAGGTTCTCCAGGTCCAAAAGTAAGTCATTCCAGCTATGTGTAGTTTATTGCATATTTAGCATTCATTTGTATTTTTTGTATAACTTCTGCAGTGATAAAAACGTGAAATGTAAATAAATATATTCTTGAATTGTTTTTTTTTTTCAAATAAATTAATTATTTATTTAGCAAGGATGCGTTAAATTGATCAAAAGTGAAAATAATTTGTATTTTTTTATATCACGTCTTAGCATTTTATTGACATGGAGTGAAACCCTTATTTGTTGACAGGGGAATTCTGGCTCTCGTGGACAAGATGGGCTTCCTGGACCATCTGGTGCTAAAGTGAGTGAGCTAAGGGAGGGGGATTTCCACACATAAAGGTCTGAAAATACGATGTTATCTCTTTCAGTGACATACCTGCTGCTTCCTCAGCCGGCTTCAGGAAATAACTTTAAGTAGCAGATGCTATATTAAGCCTCTCTCAAGTCATAATGTTCAGAAACCTTTAATTCACTGGTTGGGAGCCAGCAGTTAACAAGTCAAATGCTGAAGAAAAAATAGGTATGAGTGGAAGGTTTTTAATGTAGGCCTACAAAAGCCGAAGCTGAGAGACTTTTCGAGAGTGTGAAAAGTTTGCAATTTTTATTTCATTACATTTATTTCACCACCTCCCACAATAAGCAGAAAAGTTCAGTTTTAAAATGACAGTTCACCCAGAAATGAAAAGTAGTCTTGTGCACTATTCCATATCTTCTGATGCCATACATTGTATATGACAAAAACAGACTGAAATTTATGTCTTTATTCAGTGAGAAGTGTCTATCAGTGATACTGGGTGCGCTATGTCTATAATCTAATTAAATGATACCTGTCATTAAGTATAGTGATGTTGCACAAGAAAACAATCTACACTGAGTCTTATAAGAGTGGGTGTGCATGCATGTATCTACAGGGTTCAGATGGAGAGCATGGCATTCAAGGTCCCCCTGGCATTAGAGGTCTGCCAGGGTTTAAAGGTCATAAGGTACGTCCATCTTCAACCTAAACCTAACCTGAATTAGCATCTGTCTAATTGAGGATGTGAGGATGTGCATAAACAATGGATGCAATCATACAATAGGTTGCATTACAAATAGTCAATAATTGAAAAAGAAAAAAGGACTTGGTTCTGTGCATCAGCTGTGTGAATTTGAGATGTGGACGTTGCATTTGTGGTTTAAGCAGAATAAATTATTGGAGTGCTGCATACTGTATGTTACAAGAAGTCTGTGGTTTTCACCGGAAGATTCAGTTGTGATTAATAAAACATCTAAAACATGCATGTCGTGCTGACTTTAATATGACTTTGAAGTCCCAAATTCACTAAAATTCCCCCTCTTTCTACCTTCACTATGTGAATAATATACTTGATTTAATGAACAATATCACATTAATTATTCCAGAAATTTACATTACATTTAGAAACTTAAAAACTTTAGGTTTATTCTCTTTTCTTCGCTTTGCAATGAGAATATTTCTTAAGTAGGGAAACACAATAGGCTGAATACTTTATTTTATATATTTTATTACTATATTTTTGGTTAATGTGACCTCTGTATGTACTTTACATTTGTACACTTTAATGTATTATTAAAAATATTCTTAGTTTGATCACTATTAAATGCCAATGCTCCTACGCTTGTATTTGCAGGGTGACTCAGGATCATTTGGACCAAAGGGAAGTCAGGTACCGTGACTGCTTAGTGATGAACGACAGCATTGACATTTGATTTCTCATGTTTCTTCACATAGTACATGAACACAGTACGAGAGAGAAAGAGAAAAGAGGAAGTTAAAGAAAAAGGAGTTAAACTGCTAAGCAAAACACATTTATTTTCTAACAGGAATTCTGACCTACGAAAGACACACACAAATGTTTTTATTCAGCAGTCAGGGTCAAAAAGTTGTAAACAAAGTACTACACAACATACCAGCTGGTCCAGGCTGCTTTTACTAATGCTGGTTATCGTGGATAGGCACAATCATGCAAAACAAAAGAAACTGGTTGACTGTTATTGCATCTCTCTTTCCAGGGTGAGAAAGGAAACCAGGGAGAACCTGGAGTTGCTGGAAAACATGTATGTAACAGTCTTTATGCTTCATTAGTTGTGTTTCTAATGCAAGTGTACTTCTGGTTATGGATTTTAATAAACCTGTAAAACCTACACATTGAACTTTGAAACCCAACTTGGCCCACAGTGTTTGTGCAATGGAAAGGAAAACCTCCCACAGATTTACTTAAAAGAGCTTAAAGATAAGATTTTTTCTTTTTTTGCAAGAAATTAATATTTCTGTTAAGCAAGGATGCTTTAAATTGATCAAGAGCAACAGTAAAGACATTGGTAATGTTACAAAAGATTTCTATTTCAGATAAATGCTGTTCTTTTAAACTTTCTGTTCATCAAAGAACATTTCATCAATGTTTTCAACATTGATTAATGTTTCTTGAGCAGCAAATCAAGACTTCTTTTAAAAACATGGGAAAAAATGTACATATGATTGTCTAAATGTGATGTGTGTAAATGAAATTTCTCATAAAATGTCAGGATATTCAAACTGCACTTCAAATTGTACTTCTGTCATTCTCAATAGGGTGAACCAGGCCTGAAAGGGAACAAAGGAGAGGTACAAAACTACTCTTAAAACATAACTACTGTTGTCAATGTCTCACAACCATTTCCTGATGAGTCAGAATCTAGACGTCTTTTGGTTCCTTAGCAAGGGAGTAAAACAAGCTTCAATGTTTTGAGCCAAACATATGCAGTCTCTCAGCATTCTAAGATCTTGTTTGCACCTCCTTCATAAACGAAACCTTTTTTTTCACATTACTCGAACTATGCACAAATATGCACAAATACTGAAGGATTCATTAAAAAAGCTTTTATTTATTGTGTTATTCATTCTGTAACCATGAAGTGAATTTTTCTCCAAAGCATTTAATGTATGTGTAAAATATATTATATAATTACACCACAAAATAATAAAGGAGACAGTAAATGAGTAATAAATGAGAGAAAATACAATAAAAATAAAATAATATATTTTATATAATAAAAATAAAATAAATACAATAAAATAATAATAACAGAAGACAGTATCTCTAACATTAATTATAATAATTACAATTATATACAACGAAGATTGTCAAATAAAGCAAATGAATACAATGAATTAACTATTTTTTATGATATGTGTCGTGTATACTGATTTTGCAGCTAGTTTGACTGCCATGTTGTCCTCTCTGAGTATATAGTGTAGTTTCTCCAAGTCATTTAGAGTAAAGAATGAACAATTCAATGCTTCAAATTGTGGAAAAAATATTTGCCTTGTAGTGGTGTACTTGTTTTTAATCCTCTATTTGATTCAGGTCGCATTGTTTGCATAATCATTCGATATTTTGAATTTTTATTTCTTTTTTTGTCTTTCTTTTAATTGTTTGATTGATAAGCAATTTGCCAATTTGGTGAGTTTGGTTTGGAGGTCAAGTTCGTTTTTTTAATTTTTCTTCATAATTATACTTTAGATTTTTGTCAATTTCTTTATGAATGTTAGAGTTGTGGTTGAAGTCCAACTCAGCTTGAGTTTCATTCATTAGTTGAAGCACGAGTGTATTTAGAGAATGAGACACTGCGGGGGTTTCATTGGAAAGGAGGGCTTTATATTGAATAGATTCAGTGTCAGATTGACTGATTGACAGTCAATGATTGTGTGATTGTTTTTTTCAGTGTGTGAGGGGTATAAGCCCAGTTCAGCTCTGCAGGCATTGTTAGAAGTGCCTCTGTTTACCCTTAGAATGTTTTTTGCAAATTCCAATTGTGTTCTTTCTATTAAACTTTTATACCAATTTTTCAATTTTTTCCCAACTTTAATACTGGTCCCCAAATTTCATTCCCTTTCAGCCAGGTGTAGCAGGGGAGCCTGGGAGCAGAGGGGCTGATGGGAAAAAGGGAGATGTGGGGCCATCAGGGCCACCTGGATCTCAAGGCTTTCCGGGTCTAGATGGTTTACCAGGGCAGCCAGGATTTCCAGGATACCCAGGGAAACCGGTGAGTGTGATGCTTATGAGCATTTATAGGGCATGTATGACGGCAATGATGGTCTTGTTCAAATATGACACACTGTGTTACAGGGCAAAGCACCTTCAGAAGATCAGCTGATGAAGATCTGTGCCTCTGTGCTACAGAGTAAGTTTTCATGTATTGTACTGGTCTTTTGTCTTATTTCAGTGGCAAATAAATTGAGTGATGTTGAGATGAATGAGAAAACGAAGATAAAATATTGCTGATCCAAGCATCACTTTTAATGTTTGCCCATATTTGTGGATAGAATTTGATAAAACCCCTAACTGTAAGTATTACATCCTTCTAATATTTACCAAGAAACTATCACTCTAGCAAAACCACCAAAAACGTGCTAAAAAAAAACACTCAGACCACCTTAGCAACACACCCACAACACCCTAAAATCATGTCTATGACTTTTGCATGGAGAATCACTCGCATGTTCTTCAGAAAATGTAAAACTCTAGGATTTGAGATATGTTCCTGTGTGTCTTGATATGCATTTTACATGTCAGATGATTTTATTTTGCTTAAAAAGACAAAGATACTCAAGATGAATAGCATTTGACTCATGATGTGCATATATGTGCCTAACTGTCAGATAGCTGGAAACATCTGGAGTAGCTTTTAGGGCAACTTTCAGTTCTCTGTAAAAAAGAGGAAAAACATAAATACGGTTGTGAAATCCATTTGTTGAGCCAGCATATGGCTATTTTTTATATTGCCATTGTCACAAATGTTACACCATCTTCTCCACGCTCCTTAAAAGTCTATGAAATCCACACAAATTACACTTGATGCATGCATGTAGTAAGGGATAATGGTTAGTCACATGGTCATTCTTGCAAAATAAATAATGTCAGGATGATCGCAACATTAAAGAGAAGCATTTGTACATTATCTTGCTGTTTGATGAATAATTTATGTGAGAATGAGAGACGTGAAACTAGCACAAATGTACATTTACATTACATTTTCATTTAGCAGATGCTTTTATCCAAAGCGACTTACAAATGAAGACAACAGAAACAATCAATTGTAGTATTAAAACAACTAAAACTGATCCAAAGCTAAAAGCTAAAACTTTATAAATACTATATATACATACACATTAAAGAAATAAATTAAATAAAAATGACAAATGCATACAACATATTTCTAAATTTAACATTTAAATGAAAACAAAATAAAGCTACAAACAACTCAAAATATTAAGAGAACAAAAGGTATAAGAGTATAATAGATTCTAACATAACACTAAGCCAAACACCAAAAACAACTACGTGTGTATGTACATATCCATAAATTCAATATTATTTCATTTCCATTTAGTTTGTTGAAGTACTAAAATAATTCAAATTAAATAAAACTAAAAATTAATAAATAACATATACAGACATAATAAAAAACTAATAAAATGACAAACATTACTACAACCGTAACTAAAATTAAAATAGATAACATATACAAATCAGACTACATTAATTAAAATGTACAGCTTAGCATCGTTATACAAAAATGTTTGACTGTAGAACGCAGAAATTGACCAATCATGAAATAACACCTATAGCATTGTATCTAGAAGCTGCATGTACAGGTGTGTAGTGTATTCATTCATATTAGAAAAGACAAACTAAGCATTGAGGACTTAATATCAAAATATTTTATCGTATAATATTTTATCTCTCTAAATCAGTGATTCTCAACCACTAGGGGGCCTACAAAATAAGCTTTAAAATAAGCTAAAACATGGAGAAGTAAGCTGAGATGTTTCTTATTTTAATTTGTGCCCTCAACATCTGTTATTTTATATAAAACTTCATATAAATGAGGAAAAGTGTGGTTTCTAGACATGGGAATGTCAGGCAAATCAAGTTTATAATGAATATAAATCTTTCTAGTGATATCAAGCACTAAAATATTTTATCGTGTGGAAATTAGTATTTGTGACAAAATTCATTTTAAAAATGTCCGTCATCAGGGTTATTACAGTTAACTAAAACTAAAACTAAAACAAAACTAACCAAAACTCTAACTTTTTATTTTCACTTTTTTTTAGCTAGTTCCCAAAAACAACATTTTTCATTTTCATTTAGTTTATCTTGCTGTACTGAAATAACTAAAACTAAAACTGAAATAAAAAGTAATATAACTATATGGACACACACACACTCAAAATAATAATAATAAAATGGCAAAAAAGACAACAAAATTACTAAAAATGTAAAACTAAAATGAAAACTGAAAATGTATAAATAAAAACGTACTTGGTTACTTTCGTAACCTCGGTTCCCTTAGATATGGGAACGAGTACTGCGTCGTAAGACGCTTGTATGGGAAAAACTCTTTTTTCCTCTTCAACTGAAGCCTTTTCAATCACGCAGTGAAACTGCACGTCCATTGGTTCGTGCAGTGCTATAAAAACGAACCAATGGCTCGGCGGCGGCGACGAGCGAGCCTATGGCTGAGCAGCCCGCCATAGCCCGCCAAAACGGGCGGAGACTGTGGCTATATAAGCGGCCGCTTCGCCGCCGCATCTCAGATTTCTTCGAATGAAGCGACTGAGGCGTGCAGCTCATAGCATGGCCAGGAACGTAGTACTCGTTCCCATATCTAAGGGAACCGAGGTTACGAAAATAACCGAGTACGTTCCCTGTCGATATTCTCACTCGTACTGCGTCGTAAGACGCTTGTATGGGAACCAGTACAATCACGCCGTGCTATGATGGGGAACGACTCAAAACCAAGACTCCCATGGGAGAAGACCCAGGGGAGTCAATGGAATACATCAAGCACAGGCTGAGCCATCAGGATCAACCGTGGCCTGGGTGTCGTCCCCTATAGTTTATACCTGGTATCCATATAATATGGACCATCCAGGTGAAGAATGGACTTGAACAATGCTGGTCAAGTGAACCCATAAGACTGCCAAACTAGCCGGAGGCGGCAAACTAAGCAGAAAGGACTCTGGCCTGTAAGGCAGGGACGTCCAGGTTGTAAAACCTTACAAATGTGGACGGCGAGGACCAGCCGGCCGCCTCACAAATTTCCGAAATGGACACCCCGCTGGACCATGCCCAGGAAGAGGCGATGCCTCTGGTGGAATGGGCTCCGACTCCAATGGGGCACTGCAAGCCCAAGGAGGAGTATGCTAGGGTGATAACATCCACTAACCACCTGGAAATTCTTTGCTTCGTAACAGGGCGACCTTTAGCGCGGTTACTGAAGCTGACAAAAAGCTGTACTGATCTCCTGTATGAGGCAGAATGCTCAATCTACACCCTCAGGGCCCTGACGGGGCAGAGCAGGGATAATTCCTGGTCATCCGTCGAAGGGGAAAGCGCGGAAAGCGCTATGACCTGGGCTCTGAACGGAGTGGAGAGCACCTTAGATACATAACCCAGCCTTGGTTTCAGGACGACCTTGGAGTCGTTAGGCCCGAATTCCAGGCAAGCAGGGTTGATGGAAAGGGCCTGTAGGTCTCCTACTCGCTTAACCGACGCCAGCGCTAACAGCAGGGCGGTTTTAAACGAGAGTGATCTGAGGCTCGTGGATTGCAATGGTTCAAACGGGGGGCCTTTCAAGGCCCTTAGTATGGTTGGTAAGTCCCAAGGTGGAACTGTATGAGGACGCGGGGGGTTAATTCTCCTGGCGCCTCGTATAAACTGGACCACCGCACTATTTCTGCCCACCGATCGGCCAGCAATAGGGGCATGGAAAGCCACTATGGCTGCCGTGTAAACTTTGATGGTGGATGAGGAACGCTGTTTATCCAGCATCTCCTGCAGAAACGAAAGAACCACTGACACATCAGAGGTAACCGGATCTAAGTCACGGTCTTGACACCAAGCTGAGAAAATAGACCATTTCAGAGCATAGAGGCGTCTGGTAGATGGGGCTCTAGCTTCTGCCATAGTGTTTAAGACACGCTCTGGGAGGTCGAAAGGCTCCCGTTGAGCGGCCACACATGCAGGGTCCATAACTCGGGCCGTGGATGCCACAGCGTGCCGTTCGCTTGAGAGAGGAGGTCCCGTCTCAAGGGAATGGGCCACGGGGAAGACGTTGTTCCTCGACAACATGTCCGCTCCTTGGTTTATTTTGCCCGGCACATGCGTCGCCTTCAGTGAGCGCAGATTGGTCTGAGCCCAAACAAGAAGGTCGCTCGCCAGCATGCAGAGGCGCTTCGAGACGAGGCCGCCCTGGTGATTTATGTATGACACTACGGACCTGCTGTCTGAGCGTATCAGCACATGGTGTCCCCTTATGTCCGGCAGGAAGAATTGATAGGCACAGCACACTGCTAGCATCTCTAGGCAGTTGATGTGCAGACCCGACTCTTCTTCGGACCAAAGACCAAAGGTCGGTTTGCCTTCGCACAGCGCTCCCCAACCCTTGTTGGAAGCATCTGTCGTGACAACCTTCCTTCTGTGCGCCGTGTCTAAAATCACACCCTTCTTCAGCCAGAAGGGATCCCTCCAACGGGCCAGGGCTGATACACAGGCCCAAGTCACCGTTATGCGATGGCGACCGTGACGCCAAGCCACGGAAGGAACCCTCTGCTTCAGCCAGAACTGGATGGGTCGCATGTGAAGCAGGCCCAACTGAAGTACTGGCGAAGCTGCTGCCATAAGGCCCAGCATTTTCTGGAAAGCCTTGAGCGGGCGAGCGGTCCCTTCCTTGAAGGAGGCCGCGCGGCGCTGAATCGTCATGGCTCGTTCCGCTGAGACAGTTGCTGTCATCTGCACTGAGTCGATAATTGTCCCCAGGAACGACACTCGTTGGCTGGGTGACAGTACGCTCTTGGCAAAGTTGACCCTGAGCCCCAGGCAATCTAAGTGGCTGAGGAGGAGGGTCTTGTGCGATGTTGAAACTGCCTCTGACTGGGCCAGAATGAGCCAGTCATCGAGGTAGTTGAGGATGCGGATTCCCATCTGTCGCAGAGGGGAGAGAGCCACATCCATGCATCGCGTAAAAGTGCGGGGAGCCAGGGACAGCCCAAAAGGAAGGATCCTGTATTGATATGCCACCCCATCGAATGCGAATCTCAAGAATCGTCTGTGATGGGGGGCTACCTGGATGTGAAAGTATATGTTTTTCAGATCCAGTGACATGAACCAGTCCCCTGGGCATATTTGAGAGAGGATCTGCTTCAATGTGATCATCCTGAACGACCTTTTTACCAGGGCGTGATTCAGGAGTCTGAGATCTAGAATAGGTCGCAGGCCGTCGTCTTTTTTGGGGACGAGGAAGTAGCGGCTGTAGAAGCCTGACTTGCTCTGGGCTGGAGGAACGACTTCTATGGCTCCCTTTACCAGCAGATTCATCACCTCTGCCCAAACCGGGGATGGCCTGCCAGGCCTCGGCCCGTGTGGCAAGAGGCTGCATAGGCTCTAAAGACTGGCTGCATAAGGGCAGGACGCTTATGGTAGGCAGAAGAGGATATTTGCTCTCTTTTTGAAAATGTATGTGTTTTATTTTGTCCGCTATCACAGCGGTTGGACGCCCAGGTGCTAGAGTGGGCCCATGGGGAACCAATAACACACTTCCCTCTGCACCCAGCGCTGAGCTGGGTGACAAAAGGCACATTAGAGGCTGCTTGCGGGGTGGTCCGGCGGTAGCGAGACTCGGGCCCCTCCTCTTCCTGCCTGGCTGATCAGGAGGACTTCTGAGGTGCCGGATCCAAGGCGATCTTGGGTCGGGGTCCTTGGCGCTTCAGAAAGGGGTAGCGTCTTGCCGAGCGGGAACGCCCTCTATCCTGCCGATCCTTGGGAGTGACCGCCGTTGGCTTGGCGGGCTGCTGAGTCAGCGCAGGCTTGGGGCGACTAGAAGCAGCAGAAGAGCTGGCGCGTTTCGGGAGGAAGTGTCGCATCGCTTGAGACGACTTCTGAGCCTCCGTAAAACGCTCCGCAAAGCCCTCCACAGCTGGCCCGAATAGGCTGTTCAACGAGACTGGAGCGTCAAGGAAGGGAACTTTATCCGCCTCTTTCATCTCCGTCAACGTGAGCCAAAGGTGGCGTTCCAACACTACCAGGCTGGACATCGACCACCCGATAGCCTGGGCGGTGACTTTGGTGGCGCGTCAGGTCCGTCGTGCTCCTGAGGTCCCTGAGTGAAGCTGCATCGAGACCGGTCTCCTCACTGGCGAGCATCTTGGCCTGGAAGACCTGGAGCAAAGCCATAGAGTGCAGCGCCGAAGCCGCTTGTCCAGCTGCCAAGTAGGCACGTCCAGCGAGTGCAGACTTGGCTCTGCACGGCTTGGACGGATGGCTCGCCCTCGCTTTCCATCCGATAGCCGTGGGCGGGCAGAGATGCGCGGCCACGGACTCATCCAGAGGGGGCAGGTGCTCGTATCCCTTCTCTTCAGTGCCGTCAACGGAGGTGAGGGCAGAGGAAGCAGAAGGATGGATGCGAGACGAGTTGGGGGCGCGCCACGATTTAGTGAGCTCGTCGTGGACTTCAGGGAAGAAAGGGGACGAGCACTGGCGTCCAGCCTTCTGCGAGATGGCTCCTCAGGCAGAGACCACTCGAGCCCGACCTCACTGACAGCCTTAGTCATCATAGGCTGAATATCGATATTCTCACTCGCACTGCGTCGTAAGACGCTTGTATGGGAAAACTCTTTTTTCCTCTTCAACTGAAGCCTTTTCAATCACGCAGTGAAACTGCACGTCCATTGGTTCGTGCAGTGCTATAAAAACGAACCAATGACTCGGCGGCGGCGACGAGCGAGCCTATGGCTGAGCAGCCCGCCATAGCCTGCCAAAACGGGCGGAGACTGTGGCTATATAAGCTTTGGTACTTTTAATTGTGATGATTTTGGCTCACATTTAACAAAAACCCACCAATTCACTATCTCAACAAATTAGAATATGGTGACATGCCAATCAGCTAATCAACTCAAAACACCTGCAAAGGTTTCCTGAGCCTTCAAAATGGTCTCTCAGTTTGGTTCACTAGGCTACACAATCATGGGGAAGACTGCTGATCTGACAGTTGTCCAGAAGACAATCATTGACACCCTTCACAAGGAGGGTAAGCCACAAACATTCATTGCCAAAGAAGCTGGCTGTTCACAGAGTGCTGTATCCAAGCATGTTAACAGAAAGTTGAGTGGAAGGAAAAAGTGTGGAAGAAAAAGATGCACAACCAACCGAGACAACCGCAGCCTTATGAGGATCGTCAAGCAAAATCGATTCAAGAATTTGGGTGAACTTCACAAGGAATGGACTGAAGCTGGGGTCAAGGCATCAAGAGCCACCACACACAGACGTGTCAAGGAATTTGTTAAGCCACTCCTGAACCACAGACAACGTCAGAGGCGTCTTTCCTGGGCTAAGGAGAAGAAGAACTGGACTGTTGCCCAGTGGTCCAAAGTCCTCTTTTCAGATGAGAGCAAGTTTTGTATTTATTTTGGAAACCAAGGTCCTAGAGTCTGGAGGAAGGGTGGAGAATGGAGAAGCTCATAGCCCAAGTTGCTTGAAGTCCAGTGTTAAGTTTCCACAGTTTGTGATGATTTGGGGTGCAATGTCAACTGCTGGTGTTGGTCCATTGTGTTTTTTTAAAACCAAAGTCACTGCACCCGTTTACCAAGAAATTTTGGAGCACTTCATGCTTCCTTCTGCTGACCAGCTTTTTAAAGATGCTGATTTCATTTTCCAGCAGGATTTGGCACCTGCCCACACTGCCAAAAGCACCAAAAGTTGGTTAAATGACCATGGTGTTGGTGTGCTTGACTGGCCAGCAAACTCACCAGACCTGAACCCCATAGAGAATCTATGGGGTATTGTCAAGAGGAAAATGAGAAATAAGAGACCAAAAAATGCAGATGAGCTGAAGGCCACTGTCAAAGAAACCTGGGCTTCCATACCACCTCAGCAGTGCCACAAACTCATCACCTCCATGCCACGCCGAATTGAGGCAGTAATTAAAGCAAAAGGAGCCCCTACCAAGTACTGAGTACATATACAGTAAATGAACATACTTTCCAGAAGGCCAACAATTCACTAAAAATGTTTTTTTTATTGGTCTTACGAAGTATTCTAATTTGTTGAGATAGTGAACTGGTGGGTTTTTGTTAAATGTGAGCCAAAATCATCACAATTAAAAGAACCAAAGAATTAAACTACTTCAGTCTGTGTGCACTGAATTTATTTAATACACGAGTTTCACAATTTGTTGAATTACTGAAATGAACTTTTCCACGACATTCTAATTTATTGAGATGCACCTGTATACTATAATAACTATAATAGCATCTCAGTGATACTAAAATAACACTGGTAGTCATGAACGACTGGAATTATCATGTAAATTGATTGGCAAAAAAATGTAAACCCTGAAGAAGATTGTTATTCAAAACGATTTTAATTATTTACTGTACATTTTATAATACGTTTTTAAATTGCATTATAAATTTCACCTTTGTGTTTAATTTTTAATTTGATTTGTTTTTTTTTTTTGTTTTTTTTTTACATATAACCACTCCTAGTACCAGATACCAGTCAAAAAGGTTGAGAATCACTGCACTAAATGTTCCTTCAACAGGCCAGCTGCCACAGCTCCTGCAGGTGATGGGCCAAAGCACCTGCCAACACTGTGAAACCAAACAAGGACCACCAGGTGATCCAGGTCCCCCAGGCCCAACGGGCCCATCTGGACCCCCAGGGTATCCCGGCAGGGCAGGGTCTCCAGGCTACCCTGGAACTCCAGGGAGGAGGGGACCTGAAGGGATAAAGGGTGAAGATTATGTCAAACTTCAAGTTTTGAAGTTTATTTCATCTTTTGATTATAAATTGACTGAAGGGAAAATGGTGCTTGAATGTTTTTCTTACAGGTGATATTGGCCCAGTGGGTATGAAAGGTGCTAAAGGACAGGGTGAAATGGGGTTGCCAGGTCCACCTGGTCCAGCAGGTATAAAAACAAATATATTCATGCATGATAATAATCCCCTTCTTTGTATTTTTGTGTCTTTTGCAAGCACGTTCTGAAGTAATTTTCTCTTCCACAGGTTTGCAGGGCCCACGTGGCGATGACGGTGAGGGATATCCTGGGCCTTCCGGTCCACCAGGGAAACCTGGCACTCCGGGCACCCCAGGCAAACGTGGGACCCCGGGATCCATGGGAGTTTGTGATCTGTCCGCTTGTTATCAAGCCTATAGCTTTCGGGATGATCCCTTCAGGAAAGGACCTAACTTTTAGCATCAGGACAGTGGGATCTTACTGATTCTGCACAGTCTTTTCTCTCTCAAATGGACCTTTCTGGTGCTCAGCCTTGACCTCAAGAACTCATAACCTCTAAAGAGTGATGATCTTGACTTTAAATATGTGATGTGTTTTCCTGCTTGAGAATCTTGTGTTGAATGTGTTAAACCATGAATCCATGTTTTTGATTGATTTTGATGCATGTCCTGGCTGCTCTTTTCAAAAGGGGCTGTTGAGCTCCAAAAAAGTGGTCAGTAGAGCTCATGCATTATATTCAAAGATTTCTGAAGCCTTTGTGCAAAAAACTGACTAAAAATTCAGTCATTACTTGGTGAAAATGCTCTCAAACATCATGCATGTTCACGTACTGTACGTAAATCTTTGATTCTCTCGTGTCCTGTGACCAATTTCATTTTCATTTTCAACTTTATTTTTTGGAGTGAATTGTTCCTTTGAAGAAAAATTGCTATAATGTATCCACTGCACTGCCCTAGGCAAGCTACCTCTGTACAGGATGTAAAGCAATTTCTACGGGCTATATGTTGAATGCTTACAGGTGCATCTCAATAAATTAGAATGTCGTGGAAAAGTTCATTTATTTCAGTAATTCAACTCAAATTGTGAAACTCGTGTATTAAATAAATTCAATGCACACAGACTGAAGTAGTTTAAGTCTTTGGTTCTTTTAATTGTGATGATTTTGGCTCACATTTAACAAAAACCCACCAGTTCACTATCTCAACAAATTAGAATACTTCATAAGACCAATAAAAAAAAAAAAAAACATTTTTAGTGAATTGTTGGCCTTCTGGAAAGTATGTTCATTTACTGTATATGTACTCAATACTTGGTAGGGGCTCCTTTTGCTTTAATTACTGCCTCAATTCGGCGTGGCATGGAGGTGATGAGTTTGTGGCACTGCTGAGGTGGTATGGAAGCCCAGGTTTCTTTGACAGTGGCCTTCAGCTCATCTGCATTTTTTGGTCTCTTGTTTCTCATTTTCCTCTTGACAATACCCCATAGATTCTCTATGGGGTTCAGGTCTGGTGAGTTTGCTGGCCAGTCAAGCACACCAACACCATGGTCATTTAACCAACTTTTGGTGCTTTTGGCAGTGTGGGCAGGTGCCAAATCCTGCTGGAAAATGAAATCAGCATCTTTAAAAAGCTGGTCAGCAGAAGGAAGCATGAAGTGCTCCAAAATTTCTTGGTAAACGGGTGCAGTGACTTTGGTCAACACCAAAGTCACACAATGAATCACACAATGGATCAACACAATGGATCAACACCAGCAGATGACATTGCACTCCAAATCATCACAGACTGTGGAAACTTAACACTGGACTTCAAGCAACTTGGGCTATGAGCTTCTCCACCCTTCCTCCAGACTCTAGGACCTTGGTTTCCAAATGAAATGCAAAACTTGCTCTCATCTGAAAAGAGGACTTTGGACCACTGGGCAACAGTCCAGCTCTTCTTCTCCTTAGCCCAGGTAAGACGCCTCTGATGTTGTCTGTGGTTCAGGAGTGGCGTAACGAGGAATACGACAACTGTACCCAAATTCCTTGACATGTCTGTGTGTGGTGGCTCTTGATGCCTTGACCCCAGCCTCAGTCCATTCCTTGTGAAGTTCACCCAAATTCTTGAATTGATTTTGCTTGACAATCCTCATAAGGCTGCGGTTCTCTCGGTTGGTTGTGCATCTTTTTCTTCCACACTTTTTCCTTCCACTCAACTTTCTGTTAACATGCTTGGATACAGCGCTCCTTGTGAAGGGTGTCAATGATTGTCTTCTGGACAACTGTCAGATCAGCAGTCTTCCCCATGATTGTGTAGCCTAGTGAACCAAACTGAGAGACCATTTTGAAGGCTCAGGAAACCTTTGCAGGTGTTTTGAGTTGATTAGCTGATTGGCATGTCACCATATTCTAATTTGTTGAGATAGTGAATTGGTGGGTTTTTGTTAAATGTGAGCCAAAATCATCACAATTAAAAGAACCAAAGACTTAAACTACTTCAGTCTGTGTGCATTGAATGTATTTAATACACAAGTTTCACAATTTGAGTTGAATTACTGAAATAAATGAACTTTTCCACGACATTCTAATTTATTGAGATGCACCTGTATGTTCAAATTTGAGAATACTTCTGCTCAAGGGCTAATTTGTTAGTTTTTATAGAAACATTTTTGCTACTACAACATTTTTATTATTATTATTATTATTATTATTATTATTATTATTATTATTATTATCATTGTTATTATTATTATTATTATTTAATTACACTTTTAATTGTTTGAGAATTTTTGCAGGTTTTAGCAGTAATCTTAATAGTGTAGTTTTGGCATGTCTGTTTTTGACTGGATAGATTTGTGCAAAGAGCAGCAATTAACATCTATTTATTTTTTAATGTTTCCTGTTCATGTTCTTTTTTCATTAATGCACGTAGGATTTTAGCCTTGTCATGTTTTCTTTAATGAATTTATCATTTCATTTGTGCAGCTGATATTTGGAATTCTTAAAATTACAATAAATATTTTAGAATTTTAATAATTTCATAATCATTTCATTTCTCAAGTTGTTTCTCGTTCTCAAAAAAGTAAAAAAAAAAAAAAAAAAAAAATTCCCCATGACATTTTGAAAACATTGACCAAAATATAGCGAAGGCGGTGCAGTTTCACGTAGTGCTGACGAGGTGATTTAAATGCTCTTCGCAGTATCTCGTTCAGGATGTGTGCTGAATTTTCTCGGTAAGCCACAACGTGGTTGCATCAGTTCTGCCAGGGCTGCTGAAAGTTTCACAAACTCCTCTACTAAAGGCATTGGTGAGTGAAGCCAATATTTGATGCTCAGAATGAACCTCAATCCAAAGGTATATTAACTGTGTTATTCTGTGTTTGCTTTTGTTTGATTTTATTGCAGCAGAAATCTGACCTGAGCAACCAGATAGATACCAATGGATAATTTTGATGATGATTACTTCGACAAGTTTTTCAATGAAACCAATGACACTGGATACGTAGGACAAGTCGTAACCGGAGAGGTTCCTTTATGCAAGAAAAGCGATGTGATCCAGTTCGGAGCAGCATTTCTCCCAGCCTTCTACTACACTAACTTCTTGCTGAGCTTGGTTGGAAATGGACTGGTGTTGTGCATCATCTACAAATATGAGAAACTCAGCACAGTTACCAACATATTCTTGCTCAACCTCGTCATTTCAGACCTCATCTTCGCCTCCAGCCTCCCTTTCTGGGCAGTCTACCACAAATCTGAATGGATCTTTGGCAGAGGCCTTTGCAAGTTGGTGGGAAGCTGTTATTCCATCGGCTTCAACAGCTCCATCCTCTTCCTCACCCTCATGACCTTTGACCGCTACCTTGCGGTGGTCCACGCCATCTCTGCAGCTCAGAGAAGGAGGACGACTTATGCGTTTGCGTCATCCACTGCTATCTGGGTGCTCAGTATTTTGGCTAGTATAAAGGATATAGTTTTTCATGATGTGATGAAAGGAGGAGACAGTTTGCGGTGCGAAATGACCGGTTACCACCAGAGTTTCCTCACAAAATGGGAGCTTTTTGGTTATTATCAGCAGTTTTTTCTTTTCTTCTTGGTGCCTCTGGGTATCGTCCTGTACTGCTACATCTCCATAACCATCAGGATCATGTCCACTCGCATGACAGAGAAGTGCAGGGCAGTCAAACTCATCTTTGTCATCATCTTCACCTTCTTCATCTGCTGGACGCCTTACAACGTGGTCATCCTGTTGAAAGCCATCAAGATGTCCTTGGGAGAGCAGAATGATTGCTCAAATGCCCTTGACTATGCACTGTACATCACACGAAACTTTGCCTACCTGTACTGCTGCATCTGCCCTGTCTTCTACACTTTTTTGGGGAAGAAGTTTCAAAACCATTTTCTGAAGCTTTTGTCCAAGCGTGTCCCGTGTCTGAAGATCAATGCTGCCATGCTGTCAACAACCAGTAAAACCACATCAATCAGGAGCCCAAACACTGACTACTGAGCATTTACGGGACTAACAACACTGTGGCTTGTATGTGTGAAATGCGATTTGTTGAGAAATTTGTTGTTAGCAGGACACAAATACGAGCACAGAGATAAAAGAAAAACTAAGAATCCAAAGTGTAATGTTTCTTTTGAGTGTAATGCTCAGTAATTTCTCATTCAATGCATATTAATGACTAGTATATGTCTAATGAGTTCAATTTTACCTAATTTAGAAAAAGCATTGATAACAATTGTAATATTTTACTTTCTATTTGATGTACATATGTAAATATTTTGTCACAGATGTCACAATTGATATCAAAACTTTTTTTATTTTGCTAATATATATATATATATATATATATATATATATATATATATATATATATATATATATATGTAAGCAAAATTAAAAACTAAAGTATAAAAATTAATTTTCAAAAAAATGTTTTTGAATGTTTTCCATCAGTTTTACTAAACTGAGCAAGAGCATTGTTGACAATTTTCATATTTTACTGTCCATTTAATGTATATGCTTAGCTATTTGTAAATATTTATCTCAAATATCTCTTTGATGATACCAAAATCAGAAAAAAAGAAAGAAAGAAAAATTTTGCTTCTGTGATGAAAGATTGTCATTGCAACATACTGTGTATTGTGTAACTCTGTAATCCTAATCTATGGGTTCATTTGCCTATAAATCTCTCCTTACTTGTGTAATTTTCTGTTTTGTGTAAAATTATTGTTGTAAAGACTTCTATAAGTAGGTCAACTTATTGATAATTTTAGTGCCATTAATTGCTGGTGTATTCTGAGAAAAAAAATATATTAGTGAGTATAGAGTATATGTAACTCACACATTTGCCCTTTTTTAAGTTTTCTGACATGAGTAAACTTCCTGTCTTGTCAACATCTAAATACATCCTGTTCATCAGATCATTGTGATTCATCAGATCTTTATTTTAAGGATGAACTCATTCTCTGTAGTACATTCTTTTGGTTCTCTAAAATAATTTGAAGGCATGACAATAAATCATTATAAATAATCTGTTTGGTTGTGGTTGTTTTCATTTAAGACACAAGCATTGTTTTTTTTTTTTTTTTTTTTTTAATCCATAATGTTTTATAGCTCTCTTTCCATTGCATCATACTAACCATCTTTTAGTACTTTATAGTTGACACTTTTCTTTTTAAGAATGGCTTGATTAAAAATTAGGTCACTATACTGTTGGTGTCTGGGTATTTCTAGGCCTGTTATCAGGCAACAGATTGTATGAGCTTTACTGTTTGCAATCCTATCAGTAGTCGTGGCTAACTGGCTAATTTGCTCATGGCTAATTGAATATTTAAGACAAAAAATTTATGCAGTCAGTTGTCTGTGAAGCTACGCAAAATGTTCATCCACCAGATCTTGCCAAATAAGAATATTGCAAAATTCTGCAGAAATACACAATACAGTATTTCCAAAGGAAAATGACAATAGCCTTTTACAGGGCTGGTTGATTCTGAAATTTTTGGAATTGATTCTGATTCCTGGTTCTAGAATCGATGGAATCAATTCTGAGAATTGATTCTTTGCTGTTGGCTTCCAGTTCTTTTTTTTTTTCTTTTTTTTTTAATGAAAGATTGCGAGATTGTTCATCTCGCCGTGACTACAGGATACAAAGACTATAGACTTTGGTAAAGCAACTTTATTTAGGCCATGCAACTGAAAATTGAGAAGCCTACATTTCGGACAAGTTCGGCATGCAATGAACGAAAAACAGTTACGATAAACACCACTAAAATGTAATAATCAGCCATAAGCGTTCACAAATGGCTTTATTTGAATGTTTCAGCATGATATTCCATAACACTGAGTTATTAGAAATAGTGACACCATTACGCGGTGGAGTAAAAGAACCGGTTCATTGAAACAAACGAATTTGTTCTCGGAAATGAATCTTAATGAGGCATCACTTTGTGGAAAATGATTCCAATAAACTCGCGATTCCCAAAGCCTCGGGATCGATTCATTTGGTACAAAATATCCGTATAAAATACGAAAAATACTCAATCTTCCCATGCCGTTTCTTTAAAATATAAAATATATGAACCATATGCCTCCTTTATCAGCTAATTATACATGCACATTTCAGATACGCATCAAGTCAAGTCGAGTTTTATTGCCATTCTGCTACATGTGTGGACATATAGTGTAACGAAATGTTGTGTCTCACAGGACCACGGTGCTACATACTAATTAAACATAAAAATAAACATTCAACAATAGAAAAACAATTACAGACAGTTGACCAGGCCTATCTGACTATACATATACAATAAATAGTTGGATATACATACACATCATCTGAGACTGTACAAGAACTTTACATAAATATTTTCATGAAATTGTGCAAAAGAGATATTTTAGTCCGGGGAAGCAGTGCAGAGTGCAAGATGTAGTGCAATGCACAAGTAAACATATATTATCAAATTAGGTCTATGTAGCAGGGAGTGTTTATAAAAGTGTCTCGTGCACATACAGAGATACGTTTGTGCTTATTTATAACCTTTAAATTTATAATCGCTTTCTAAATTAATATTATAATCTCTTCTAAATTCATAGACATATCTTTCTATTTCCATTTCCATTTTTTCACAAACAATCATTTTCTGTCGTCAAAACACAGTTTCCCAGAAGCACTTGTTCACTAACAGCGTCCTGTGAGGAACATCAAATCACATCCAAGCCCAACAATCCATTCATCCAATCAAATCCAGTCACCATAGGGACGACCAATCAGCAGCCAGTCGCTATCCAGACATCCAGTCAGCGTCCAGACAATCAGTGCGGAATGTACGTGCGCGGGTGGGGTGAATGACGTAACCCCGATCATAACTGGAGAAAAAAAAAAAAAAAAACAGAAATCAATCTGACGGAGCGTTTCCATTGGTTACAGGCTCCTGGTACCCAGGAAAGAGGATGTAGCGTCTCCCGCGGTAGCTTTGCAAACAGGGCAAATGTGAGGAAAGGGCGGCTATTGTGCAGGTAAATATGGGACGGATAATGGCCATATGAACGAGAAGGTGATGATTCACCGGCAGGTGATACTGACCCAGGTGAGTGAGTGTGTGTGTGTGTGTGTGTGTGTGTTACACTGATGTACCGCTAGCCAGGCGTGATATGCGATGTCTGTAGCGAGAGGCAGTGGTTGACAGTACGGTAACAGTCAGTAGGCTTCAGTAGTGTACGGCGCTGCGATATAATGCTGTTTAAAAAGCTGTTTCCATTTATTTTGCCAGGTGTTATTATTCAGATGATGTTCAACATCAGTCGCGGCCTCACGCTTCTTTGTATGGTGCGCGCGCGTTTGCGTGCACGTGCGTGTGTATTTGGCCCAGATGAGCATCCTATCCTCATTCCTGAACCCTAAACTCGACACAGCAACACTACACCTAAAGCCATATACAATATGTATTCTTATATGTGTGTGTGTGTGTGTGTGTGTGTGTTATATTTATACATATATGAAGCCATAAGTATTGATGTGCAAATCTAAAAATATATAAATAAATAAAAACAAAAATAATGACAAGTGAAGTGGCGTGTATGTATGTATATGTGTGTGTATACATATATATATATATATATATATATACACACACACACACACACACACACGTACATATATATATATATATATATATATATATATATATATATATATATATTGAATAAAGGAACCCAGATTGTTAAACGTTAGCTAACTGTAGCAGGGATTAAAGTTGGGATTGTCAAATTATTAGTACTATTTGAAATTCATTAAGTAAAATTCTTTGGGGAAAAAAATAATTTTTACAGTAATGAAAGTTCTGAGGGTCATTAAATAAATCACAAACTACCCAAAAACCATCTTAAACCTTACAATCTATATATAAAACTACACCACTGCTAAAATGTCTACACATAAATTCCATCCTAAGTGAATGCAAATGAAGATGAACTCAGACAGTCATAGATCGATAATAATTTTTGATTATATAACTATTCGTGGCTGTATGGTAATACAGGCACTTTAAAATCTAATGAAAATATTTACATTGGAAAATAACAAGCTGTTTTCTGTCTTCAAATGACAAATGGAACTCATCAGAAAAATGATGCCATATGAAATTCAACAGTAATATAAACAAGCAAATAACATAATGGATGTAAAAGCTGATGTCTGCGATGGATGATAAGCTGGTTGTCCGTGTTTAGTTGGGGACGTGTGTTCATTACTCAGGGGTCGTTAAGAGCAGGAATCATTTAGCCGAGGAGCAGAGATGAGGTAGATTAATATTGATTCACCTGAGAACAGCAGTCTATTGATCCACTCTAAAATCAGAAAAGCTTCAGAAGAGGAAAAAAGACCTTGTTCCTTTCCAGGCAGAAGTGCTTCCTGTTGAACGACCTTCACATGATGACGTGGACATTATTGAGTGCACTGACTTCATACGTTTTTATTTATACACGACATTTACTGTAAATGCTGTCCCAGAGTGTCTGCTTGTATCTGATTTTATGATTATGTAATTTTATAATACAGTATTTTCTTTAGTATGTCTTATAAGTTAAAAATATGGGAACACTTTACAATAAAGTTCCATTTGCTAACATTTGTTAATTACATTAGTTAACATGAACTAACTGAAAATACCTCTAAAGTATTTATTAATCTTAGTTAATGTTTATTTCTACGTTTACTAAGACATTATTCAAATCAAAAGTTTAATGGACCTGAGCTGACATGAACTATGAATGGTTGTATTTTTATTAACTAATGTTAACAATGATTAATAAATACTGTAACAAATGTATTGGTAACTAATGGGATCTCATTGTAAACCGTTACCAAAATATATTAATTTATTGTCCTTTTATAATTATAAAAATGTAAAATTTATAATATAGATTTAATTTAACATTTATTTTGTTATATTAAAACTACAATAAAACTAAAATACATACTAAAAATAGTATGTGAAAAATTCTACTAAACTGATGTCACAAAGCATTGCATTTTTAATACAGTTAGTGGCATATTTATAATCTAAAATCTAAATAAAATATAATCTAATTATAATTACGTGCATTCTAAAGTCTAATTTAAAATAAATATGATTATTTTGCTTTTTTTTATTCCAGTTTTTATGATTTTTATAAGTGCATTTAACTTTTGTCCAAAGTGACTTCAAATAGAAGAACAAAACCAGCAATAGTCAAGTATACAGTGCAAGTGGCATCCTGTTATAATTTGCAAAACTGCATTTACATTTATGCATTTAGCAGATGCTTTTGTACAGTAGGAGTATAAGCAATTTGTCACAATACCAGGAATACTCATAGTACACAATGCCAGGTTTCTCATGGTAAACAAACTGCGAGGTGCAAAAATAGTATCACAGTAGTTATTTATCCATTAAGTATAAATGCAAGATGTTAGCAGATTTACTGCGGTGTCCTGTGCCATGCTAGAGTCTGTTCTACGTCACAGAAGAGATTACATACTTCAGATTTTCTTTCTAACAGAATTATGGCTTGATCTCTGTATTCTGGGGAGAAATATCCTGCTCCCATAGGCCTGCTCGTTCCGTTATGTAAGTACATTAAGATTCTCGGGTTTCATTTTGGCACGGCGAGCCTGACACTGCTCGAGCTAATGCATCTCATCCTGCGCGAGACACACAGTGGTATTTAATGGAGCCTGTCCCCGGGGCCTTAATGATTATAATTAATTTATCTGTGTCAGTGTGATTGCAAGGTGCATTGTTAAAGCTTCCTTTCATCTTGTAAACACAAACGCGCCCAGTGGAAGATTCAATTTGTTTCGGTGTGTCACAATGATTCAGTCAGCGTCGGAATTTGCATTCCTACTATTTTCTGTCAACAAAAAGAGTAAAGCAGTGACCTCATTACAAAAATTGTTATCTGCCCTTTCATTAACCTTTACAAGGGTCACGTGTGTCCGTACCGCTGGAGGTCTGCTGATGATATTGCTGTGCTGCGATCAGCCCTCTGCCCTGCGGTGACCTTCCTGCACTGGCCAGGAAATCATGGCAGATGAAGCCCTGACTGAATTCACGTCTGTTTTTATGTCTTATGTACATGCATTTCAGTTCAGTGTAATGCAATTTCAGACAACCTTTGGCCAGTCAACATAAAATTATCTGTATTCTGGAACAAATGGCCAATGCATTTCTGATTGTTTGTCAAGATATATTCCTAATCAAATGTTACGATCCTCTAGTGCTGGACTTTTAGCACATTACACAGTAAATCTCAAGCGATCTGGCAGTACATCTTTTAGTCACTATGCTCCAAAAATTTGGAACTGGCTTCCAAATGAAATGAGAAAGTCCACTAGTATTCAAATCTTTAAAAAACTTGTTAAGACATACCTCTTTAAAGTTGCTAATGAACATAATAGTGTGTGAAGTGTGTGTATTTTCTTTGTTTTTATATGACGTCTTTTTAATGTACTTGTTTATATTTGCTTATACTTGTTTTTCATGTGTACTTTGTTTGTTGTTTTTAATATTTATTTTATGCTTGTGAAGCTTTGAGTTGCATTTTATGTATGAAAAGTGCTATACATATAAATAATAATAATAATTATTATTATTATTATTATTAATGGAATATTCCAGATTCAGGTTAAGCATTTGTGGCATAATTCCATCATTTTTGACTTGTTCCTCGCTCAGCAAATCAAGGTTACAGTGAGGCACTTAAAACAGAAGTAAAATTCATTTTAAGATATTTTTCACTCTTGCTACTAGTAAATTTCACAAATAATTACAAAGAAATGGCAAATAACACACCAAGTTAAACAAGTAAGAAAACTGAAATAGTATTTGATTTTAAACCTCTAGTAAGACTCCAGTAATCTTTGTTTTATTTACAACTTTTTTCATTGTACTTAGGGACAATTAATGGTAACTTCAGTCTTTACATTGTCATGGAAATTAAGTTTTAAATTATTACACTGCTGTTCAAAATTTGGGGTTACTAAAATTTCTTAATGCTTTTGAAAGAAAATGCTCACCAAGGGTGCATTTGTAAAATACAGGAATATTGTGAAATATTATTACAATTTAAAATAACTTTTTTTCTATTGAATATACTCTACTACAATGTGATTTACTCCTGTGAAGCAAAGATTAATTTTCAGCATCATTACTCCAGGCTGAACGATTTTGGTAAATAATGTTTTTTTTAAATATTTTTTTGACCAATATTGCGATTGCGATTTAATATGCAATTATTTTTTAAAGCTCTTTAAATCATTGTATAGTATGACCAACACAATATTAGATAGATTAAACATAAATGTTCTTTTCTGTAGGCCAGGCCTGTATGTTACGATGAAATTAGGTGAGGCATGAATTGATATGAATGACTTTATTTAACAACTACAATCACAGTAGTATATTGACTGAATTGTTGAACTTCCAGCCTTGTAAGCATGTAATAATTATGACAACATAAAGCACTGACAAATAAGTCTGGTGTAAACATCATTATGAAAGTCAGTAACAAATCACACAAACTAAAGTAGATTGCAGAAATATAAAAACAAATCTGTTGCTTTACCACACTCAGTATTTAGGTAATTCAAAGTCACTGTAATAAATATTATGTAAACATGTGGATTGCACTTTTTAGCGGTTTGCCGCTTTCCGCATGTCTTCCATTGAAAATGAACTAGACACTCGCGACTGCCGCGTCCCCTGTGAAAGGGTCTTAATATTAATATATTATGCTTTCTCTCGCGGTACTTTGATGTCATTCACCGATCGATCTTCAAGCCGAACACACCTCTTTACTTTCGCGTGTCACGTGACAGAGTGTAATCGCAGAGGCAGTGGTTGAAAAATCGCGTTTTTTCATATCGTGATATTATCGCGAATGCAATTAATCGTTCAGCCCTACTTCAGTGTCACATGATCCTTCAGAAATCATTCTGATATGCTGATTTACAAGTATTTGTTTCTTTAAAAATAACTTGCTGACCCTAAACTTTTGAATAGTAGTAGTGTAATTTTTTTAGATAATCAGCAATATGTCATAAATGCTGTCCATTTTGCAATTCAAATCTTCCTTAATAGCAGACAGATGTTTATTTTGGCCCTTAGGGATTTTATTGTCAGTAAAGAGTGAATAGAAATCAAGAAACGATATTGAAGTCACAGGAACAGAAAGAGGAAATGCCAGTTTGGAACCGGTGGCAGCTGGACAATCTCAATGTGTTGTAACTCATAGGTTATATATTTCTGAAATGCTTTGCTTTGGTGCAGTCTGAGGTGTCATTTTCCACTCGTTCAGTTTCCTGGTCTGATTTCTAGCCTCTTTTTAGCATGATCTGACCTGTAAGTTTGCCCAGTTGAATCGAGGAAACAGAAACTGCTGATGATTGTGTGTGAAATTGGATTTGCTGTGTGTCCTTTGTGGACGTTTTTGAATGCTGGGATTAGTCTCGTCTACAGTACATCTTTTGCTCAGTGCAGTTTTACAAGGGCTTCAAGTGCATGTTGTGTGAGTTTTGTTGCACTGCAGGCTTCATGCAAGCTGGGATAGTGAGGAGGAGGAAGTGAGGCCTCGGCTTATGCTGTGATTCAGAATGGTTTGGTAACTTCACACCTGGGTTGTAATATAATACCTGATACATTTTAGTTGCTTTTTCTGTTTTGCAGTAAACACTGCAGGTCATCGTGTCACTCAAGATGACTCCATCTGCACTTGTCACAAAAAAAAAAAAAGAAATAGTGCTATGATTTTGTTCTTTATATTTTTGTTTTAGTGGCATAATATTGTGCTTTCTGTGGAAACCTGACATATCATGTATTATGTTGTATTTATACCAAGTTATCGAGTTATTCGGGTATAGAGTATTTAGTCACTGCACATTCTTTTTTTTTTTTTTTTTTTTGCCATAGATTTGATAACTTATAGGTTTTAAACTTGAAGTTTTTTGTCTTTTTTATCTTATTTTTGTTATGATAATACAGGGCTCGCAAAATCGCTAGCCCGACGTCCCGGGGCTATTGTGTTTTCCAGTCGGGCTACTAAAATGTATCATCCCCTGCCCGACGGGGTACCTTAAATACAGGGCTCCCGCAGGTCCTTAAACTCTTCAATTTAGTTGTATCAAACTTAAGGCCATAAAAAGTTTTAAATACGTTAAATGGTATAAGAAATGTCTTAACTATAATTTCAAAAGGTCTTACAGTTGGGGACGGAAAGACAAGAGTGGCGATACAGCTGGATTAAACTTCAAAAGGCAATGATGCAACTGAATAAATATGAGCGCTGCACGTTTCAAGTCAAAACGCGGCGCAGATGTTTTTATGTGAATGTATCTGAAGGGATACATCGAAACCGCTATATTAAGCCGCTCCTAAATTGCCACGTCATGGCAGAGAATGAATTTGCATTTCCAATAAGCCTTTCTTGCTGTTTATGGTCAGATCAATGCAAACATCGACCCATGTTTTTACGCAGCAAACACATGGAGTTGTAAATGAGAAAGAAGTTAATGTGTTTTCTAAAAATCTAAACAATTAAGACAGTAATATTTATTCGTTTTAAATTAATATAATAATTTATATGCTTGATTTATCCCTTTTCATAAAAATGGTCTAAAGGCTGAAATGCTGTTGTATAAGATTTTGGTTTTTGTGAAAACCTGTATCTGAACTGTAAATCATGTCATTTTATGGCTTAATACTGTATGTTACCATAGACGTTGTCCACAGTGTTGCCAACTAATTTTCAGAGAAAGTTGCTAGAGGAAGGTCAATTTGTTGCTAAAAGTTGCTAAATGACATTGTAATGTCATTGTGTGATGATGTCATTGCGTAATCACAGCGCAAAATTGTCACAACATCAAATCTCAGCAAAAATATATATTTTATATGTTAATTTAGATTTGTTTGTAAAATAATATGCATAATATAATATTAAAATATAAATAACTGTGTTTTTAAATACAATGAATTATTGAACACTTACACATTTTTGAATGATTACAATTTAGGTTTTTTTAATAGCTAGTAAACTAGTAATACTACACATTCTCAACAATTTAAGCAGTGTATTAGTAGATAGTTAGTATGCTACACTCCAAGAAAAGTCTGTAAAAATAGGACACAATCTACTACAGTATGTTAATATGAAAGAATTTTCCATATTGTTTTTTTACCTGGATTTTAAATTACGCATTGTGTTTTCGGGTTACAGGGTTACAATGGATAATAATGTCCTGGAAAATTACTAGACTCTTTTGCATTGTACTAACTGATCAACAATCACAAGTACAAGCTACTAATAAAGTGTATCATAAATTAACAATTATTAAATTTTTATTATTATTATTATAATTAAATTGAACAATTGCAAACAGCAGCAAACTCACTTCACATGATGTGTGTACTGCTAGGCATCTTTGGTTTGCTCTTTTTGTGTAATTTGGATGGAAAATGTGTACCTTTTTATTGTCTGAGTCACTTATCAAAAGTTGCTAAAAGTTGCCAAATAAATTTTAAAAATTGCTAAATTTGTTGCTAGGTGCTTTTGGAAGAAAAAGTTGCTAAATTTAGCAACAAAATTGTTAAGCTGGCAACACTGGTTGCCCAACCCCGCTCATACTGTGTTCATTTTACTTGTCCAGCTCTTAAAAAGATTCATAAATTGCCTTAAATTTATTTTTAAAAATTCTGCAGATACCCTGTAAATAGTGAAATAAAATTCCTTCCTTCATATTTGTTGATATTTGTGTATTGAAAATATTTTTGATTTGACATTTAGACTCCTTAAAAGGTCTTTTTTTTTATTTGGGCTAGTTAAATTAATTTTCGGGCTACCAAAATCTGAAGAGTACCTGCCCGAAGGGCTACCAGAGATTTTGAAATTTTGCGAGCCCTGTAATAGCCATGGCATGGTTAAAACCAGACATTTTAATCAGAACATGGTTACTTTAAATTGTAATAATATTACACAATATTACTATTTTTACTGTATTTTAGATCAGTTTCAAAAACATAAAAAAATCTTACCAACCCCTAATTTTTCAGTCATTTTATGTCAAATGATATTTAAATTATTTAATATCGAAATAATTTTTTACTAGATTTAAATAGTGACAGTCAATATCTGATAGCCATGTAGTGTAGGGGTCGACCAATTATTACAGATCAAGTAGATCTTTTGATATTTCATTTTGTATATTTTGAACTGATGTATATGTCTGGTGTAAAAATGAAAATTAATGTAAAAATGAAGAATAACAAGGGCTCTGACAAAAACTTTCTTTAAATGCTTTTAAATTGTTTTATCTGCAAATTGGTTTTTGAAAATGACCGATAACGATAACCATAAAAATGCTTAATATTGGTGCCAATAATCGGTCGACCCCTAATGTAGTAGTGTTATTGATAGTGTGATCTAGTGCCATTTTGACGTTATGGGTTATGAGAATTAGAAATGTTACAATATTTTTTGGTATAAAAACAGACTATGTGTGCTGTGGAAAAACTAAATGTTAGTTTTGATCATTAAAAGACGCAAGAAACCTGACACATCATGCATTATGTTGCAGTTATACCAGTTATCGAGTTACTATACACTATTTTACTCGCCATACTTTTTATTATTTATTTATTTTTTTTATTTTTTATTTTTTTGCCAAAGATAGATTTTATAATTTTATTTTCAAACTTTGTGAAATGTTTTTTTATTTTTATTTTTATTTTACCTTATTTGCATCATGAAAGTCATGGTAGGCATGATGTTAAATCACAAACAAATAACAAACTCACAAAAGCTTTTTTTTTTTTTTACTGTCATTTGGCCCTTGGCGAGTGTTGCTTTTAGACCCTCTGTCCATCTGCATTTGTACATTAAACAAAAATAATAGTGGCATTTTAAAATGGTTGAAGGTGTTTATTGCAAACACATTTTAGCATGTAGTCAGGACTACATTGTACATGCAGTCTTCATGTTTGGGAAAGTCATGTCTCTAAATTTATCACCTTTAACTTTTACACTCCACTGTTTGAACTAAAACAATACTGCAAAAAAAAAGAAAGAACAAAAGACAAACTCTTTGTGGTTGACCTCGATAATTGATTAAGCAGTTGTTGGATGACTAGTCGTCGATCACCCTAACCTATCTCTGCTGCACAGAAAACCACAAGACCCAGTTTGATTGGCGTCCCACAGAGACGCGTATGCCCTGGCCTGTGGTTTAGGCTACACATGCATCTTCTAGGGTCCCGCCACATCTGCATGCCTCTTTCAGAGCATTTGACATGCAGGAAATGCTGTCTTTAAAAAATGCATGTTAGTGTGTGAACCGAGACAGAAAGAGAGGAAGTCATGAAACCTAATGTGTGTAAATCATTTGTATAGCCAAAACACAGCCTCCCATTTCCAAAGGGACTAAATAACCCTGTTTATTTCTGAGATTTACATTACAGTCATATTTAATCAATTAGAGATGAAAACAGGAAATCACTCACTGAATTAAACAGGCATGGAGTGAGGTCATGTGACAAAGATGTACCAATCTACATATTGTTTTTCCTGAATACTTCACTTTCTCACATACTGTTATTTTTAACAGTATTATATAGTTTTGAATTTAGTTTTATATCATATGCTCTACTGTTTCATGTTTTGGGGAAAGCTAAATTAATACTTTTACTCAGCAAAGACACATTAAACTGATCAAAAGACAGGTATAATGTTACAAAAGGTTTATATATCAAATAAATGCTATTCTTTTGAACTTTCTATTTATCAAAGAATTCTGAAAAAATTAAATTTTCCAGAAAAATATTATGCAGCACAACTTTTTACAACATTAATAATCAGAAATTACATTTTAAAATATATTAAAATAGAAAGCAGTTATTTTAAATAGTAATAATATTTAAGAACATTACTGTTTTTTTTATCAAATAAATGCAGCCTTCCTACAAAAAAAAAAAAAAAATTACTGACCCCAAACTTTTGAACTGTAATGTATCTTATTTAAGTAATTTATGTCAAATAATATAATGTAAATAGGGTCAGTTAATATCTGAGGGCCATCTAATTTTAGTATTGTCCAGTGCCATTTACGTTATGGATTATGAAAATTAAAAAATGACAGTATATTCTGTGTATAAAAAATAAATTTAATTTGTGGCTAATTTATTTTCTTATTTTGGAAGTTCTGGAGTCACAAAATGTTTAGTTTCAGTTTAGCTTCCTATTTTATTAGTTTTATTTTATTTTTGGTTTCATTTAGATTCATTTAATTTTTTCAGTTTGATTAATGATAATAGCACTCATGCAATCTAAATTCATTCTCCACATTGCCATTGTCTTGTGTTCACATCGTTCTGGTTAAGCACCTGTGTGCCTTGTTTATTCAGCGTGCATCCATTTTCTAACATCGTTCAATACAGTTGAAGTAGACGTCATGTCTTGCGCTGTGGAACAATCCTCTCGACCCCCTGTAGGTGACTTTTAGTGTCTCATGTGCTGTTCTCGCTCCTCAAACGTGTCCTGACCTGCCTCGCTCCCAGCAGTTTTGTCTTTTTCTGATCTGACTATGAAAAGTCTGCATTTACTGCAGCATGAACCCCCCAGGACATGATTGTTCTTTTGATGGTTGGATTTGCACACCAAAAGAGCATTTGCGTATAGTAATGGAGGGATTCATCATGTTTACTCTTCCCTCTTGTTTTTTTTCTCAGAACTTGTACCAGAACAGGTTTCTCGGGCTTGCAGCTATGGCCTCTCCATCTCGTGCATCTCAGGGCAGGCGGCGATGTAAGGACCCGATTCGGCACAGTTTCAACCCTGAGCAGTTCCCCAATGTGGACTTCCAGAACGGTGTACCGGAGGAGCTGGCGGCGGCTGTGCTGCGCTCCACCAGCGACACTGACCTCGTGACCTCCCACTGCCGCTCCACCCTCACCGTCAGCACCTCCAGCTACACCATCGGCCAGACGCAGGACATCACCCTCAGCTGGGACATCAAAGAGGAAGTGGACGCGGGCGACTGGATTGGCATGTACCTCATTGGTGAGCGTGTTTCTGTTTGGTTGTGTTTTATGATTCCTGAGTTTGGGGTCGGTAAGATTTGTTAATGTTTTTGAAAGAAGTCTCTTAACCAAGGCTGTATTTATTTGATCAAAATACAGCAAAAACTGTAATATTGTAAAATATTATTACAATTTAAAATAACTTTTCTACTTGAATATATTTTGAAATGTCATTTTTTTCTGTGATCAAAGCTGAATTTTCAGCATCATTACTCCAGTCTTAAGTGTCACATGATACTTCAGAAATCAGTTTAATGTGCTGATTATTATAAGCATATATTAATGTTGAAAAGAGATGTGCTGGTTATAATTTTTGTGTAAACCATAGTACTTTTTTCAGGATTATTTGATAAATAGACAGTTCAAATGAGCATTTATTTGAAGTACAAATATTTTGTAACATTATAAATGTCTGTATTGTCATTTTCGATCAATTCAATGCATCCTTACTGAATAAAAGTATTACATTCTTTAAAACTATTCTTACTGACCCCAAATTTTTTTAACAGTCGTTTACAGTGCCATGAAAAGGTTTTTGCCCCCTTCCTGTTTTTATTTTTTTATTTTTGCATATTTGTCACATTTAAAAGGTTCAGATCATAAAACAAATTTTAATATTACACAAAGATAATGCAAGTAAATACAAAATGCAGTTTTTAAATGATGATTTCATTTATTAAGGGAAAAAAGCTGGCGAAACCGGCCCAGAACTGTGATTAACCACATTATTTTAGAAAGCTGAGTAAAATGTCACTAGCCAAATCCTGGCCTGATTACTGCCAGACCTGTTGAATGAAGAAGTCACTTAAATAGAACCTGTCTGACAAAGTGAAGCATGCATAAAGAGCAACACATCATGCCGCGATCTAAAGAAATTCAAGAACAGATGAGAAACAAAATAGTTGACATGTATCAGTCCGGAAAGGGTTATAAAGCCATTTCTAAGGCTTTGGGACTCCAGCGAACCACGATCAGAGCCATTATCCACAAATGGAGAAAACTTGGAACAGTGGTGAACCTTCCCAGGAGTGGCCGGCCTACCAAAATTACTCCAAGAGCGCAATGACAAATCATCCAGGAGGTCATAAAAGAACCCAGAACAACATCTAAAGAACTGCAGGCCTCACTTGCCTCAATTAAGGTCAATGTTCATGATTCAACAATAAGAAAGAGACTGGGCAAAAATGGCATCCATGGGGGAGTTCCAAGGCAAAAGCCACTGCTGACCAAAAAGAACACAAAGACTCGTCTCACATTTGCCAAAAAATATCTTGATTATCCCCAAGACTTTTGGGCAAATATTCTGTGGACTGATGTGACAAAAGTTGAACTTTTTGGAAGGTGTGTGTCCTGTTACATCTGACCTAAAACCAACACAGCATTTCATAAAAAGAACATCATACCAGCAGATAAACGTGATGGTAGTGTGATGGTCTGGGGCTGCTTTGCAGCTTCAGGACCTGGATGACTTGCCATAATTGATGGAACCATGAATTTTGGACTCTATCAGAAAATCCTGAAGGAGAATGTCCGGCCGTCAGTTTGTGATCTCAAGCTCAAGCGCACTTGGGTTATGCAGCAGGACAATGATCCCAAACACACCAGCAAGTCCACCTCTGAATGGCTCAAGAAAAACAAAATTAAGGTTTTGGAGTGGCCAAGTCAAAGTCCGGGCTTAAATCCAGTTGAGATGCTGTGGCATGACCTTAAACAGTCCATTCATGCTCGAAAACCCTCCAGTGTGGCTGAATTAAAACAATTCTGCAAAGAAGAGTGGGCCAAAATTCATCCACAGCGATGTGAAAGACTCATTGCCGATTATCACAAAGGCTTGATTGCAGTTGTTTCTGCCAAGGGTGGCACGACCAGTTATTAGATTTAGGGGGCAATTACTTTTTCACGTAGGGCCAGGCCGGTTTGGACAGCTTTTTTCCCTTAATAAATGAAATAATTATTTCAAAACTGCATTTTGTATTTACTCAAGTTATTTTTGTGTAATATTAACATTTGTTTGATGATCTGAATCTTTTAAGTGTGACAAATATGCAAAAAATAAAAAATCAAAAACAGGAAGGGAGCAAAAACCTTTTCACGGTACTGTATGTTGGCTATAAGTTTTTGATGTTATGTTATAGATTCTTCAGAATGTGAATTTGGTTTCTGTTTTTTTTAGAGCACTAGTACATAGATGGTTTTCTACCGCATGTGCATGTAATTAGAAACAAAAATGAAACATTACAAGATATTTTTAAGCCTGTTTCCACCTCAGTAAAGTTAAAAACAGTCATTGCAACTTCATATCTTACAATTGTGACTTTATTTCTCTTAATTGTGACTCTATTTCTCAGAATTTGCTACTTTATGTCTTAGAATTGCTACATTATAACACATTGTGACATTATTTCCTCATAACTGCAGTTTATTTCTTGCAATAGCAACATTATATCTCACAGTGTCACTTTATTTTCTCAAATGAAACATTCACCTTGCAATTAACTGTAGACTGGAGTAATGATGCTTAAAATTCAACTTTACATCACAGAAATAAATTACATTTTAAAATATATTATAATAGAAAACTTTTTTAAGTTGTAATAATATTTCACAATATTACTGTCTTTTAATCAAATAAAGGCAGCCTTGATGAGCATAACATAACAGAAGACTTTTAAAAACATTTTTAAAAAATCTTAATTTTGACTGGTAGTTTAAATTATTTATAACAAATGAAATTAATTGTAAAAATCATATATTTTATTTAAACATAAAACATGATATTTGCATGATATACAATGTTATTTTATTTGTTTACAGGGGCAATGGACATTAATAAACATGACTGTAAATATGCCAGAATTAGCCAAAAAGGCTATTTTTCATCTGGAGACCCTTGACAGAATGTTGAAAAGTCACCCTAAAAACAAAAACAGAGCATCTTGCACACATATACACATCTACAAAGAAAAGTAAAAAATGTCATTGTATTTCAGATTGACAGGGAAAAATAAAGTGGCTAGAGTAGCTCTGCAGCACTGAAAAACAGTACCAAGTTGTCCGTCAACTGAAGACCACACACTTCCGCTGTAGACAGCTCTGTGGATTACAATAGTAGCAATATAGATGTGTCACATGTGTCTGGTGTAATAAAGGTTCTCAGATGGGCTTTAAAGGCTCTTAAATGCTCTTTGTCTTGAATTGGAGCCTTAAAGAGTATGTCTTTTAAAGAGTGAAAAGCTTTCTCGTCTTTTAAAGCTTTCATGAATGAATAATCAAATATGTGATTCTTTGTACTCCATAAAGAATAAGATGAGAGGCTTTTCTCTTCTCTTTCTCTTAGATGAGGTTCTGTCAGAGAACTTTCTGGACTACAAGAACAGAGGTGTGAACGGCTCCCACAAAGGTCAGATCGTCTGGAAGATCGAGGCCAGCTCCTACTTCGTAGAACGTATGTGTGTTTTTGTAAAGCATGCTTGTTAAATAATACAGCATTACAGCCACTTATTTCCCACACACAGGATGCCATTAGAGCTGCTTAAGGCTGTTTGTGACTTTGTGTGGCTGCTAAGGTAACAAACACCCCAAAGCAAACCACTTCCATGCTAAATATTTGTTTATCAGATAAGAGGTGTAAAGGGAAATTCACTCAAGTGTGACTTTCTACTAGCACTAGAAAACACTTCTCGTGTCTCATGAAAAGATTCCTGTGTGCTTGTATTAATATAAAGCTGTTTGAAGGTTATATCAGGCTGCGCTGTCTTTACTTGACAGTCCAGAATGCACTCTGATGTATTACACTGCAAGGCCATATGGCTCATATGCTGCTGCTTTTTTCTCATTTATTTTTGGCACTTTTACTGTTACGGATACTAAAGAGAAAACGGCATCCCAAGGGCCATGGGCCAGTGGACAAAGGCCACCTCTTTGATATTATGGTGCCTACATACAGACTCAAACTCACATCGCCCACTAGAGCACAATGGTTTGGCAGCACATGTCAGCAAAATCAACTCTCTTTCATTTACTATGTTAAATTATGTTTGCATTTTAATATTCCTGGATTCAATTTTAATAGGCTAATTAAATTTTTAATTTAATCATTTCTTGACACTTCCTTCCAGGCTGGTGGAAACTGATGGAAGGGGCCTGAAATAAAGTACAAATGATACACAGACAATGTTTGGCTACCTGCTATTTCTAGTCAATGACAGAATTTGTCATTTATAGGGAGATGAGTTATGCATATCTGGAAGAAAAACAATTTTGAATATGTAAAATCTGCAAAAAATTTCTCTCTGTGACCTTTTCTTGTGCTTTGCTCTTTTTCAGCGGAGACTAAGATCTGCTTTAAATATTATCATGGAGTGAGTGGAGCCCTGCGGGCCACAACGCCGTGTGTGACCGTGAAGAACCCCTCCGCACCGGTGAGCGAAAGAAAGAAAAGACGTCTATATCTTTTATTTTGAGTCATGGTTTAAATCTCCAGACATCATGTCTTTAGATGAGCAGTGGTGAGGAACAGACGTATGTGTACAGTGCTGCTGCATCATGTTGCAGATGTGTAGAGAATGCTGCTGTTTTTCTTTCGTCACGTTTTCATCAAGAGTTTTTCAAGAGCAGAATAGCCTGTGCCATCTGTTTCTCAGAGGATTAATGCTGCAGATAATCTCAGGTTATCATTTCCTGGCTTAATACAGGCCTACCTCCATAGCCACAGAGTCAGCCAAACTCTCTTTTTGTTTCTTAAAGCTAAAGTGTACCAATTCCAAGACACAGGCCTGTATGGTGACCTTAAAGTGTGAGTTTACTCAAAAATGAAACTTCTGTCATCATTTGCTCACCCTCATGTTATTTCAAACCCTTAAGACTTTGGTTAACCTACAAAACACAAATTAAGATATTTTTAATGAAACCTGAGAGGTTTCTGTCCCATTGAAAGTCCAGGTAACCAAAACTTAGAAGATCCAAAAAGGTCACAAAAATGTTGTAAAATGAACCCATATGAATTGAGTGGCTTAATCCAAGTCTTGTAAAGAGATATGATGACTTTATATAATGAGCAGATTTAATTTAGGCTTGCATTCACTTATAAACACACATACATAGAGCACATCACATATGGTAAACATGGACGCAACACACGCTAAAACAAACCTCATTGTTTAGATGTAAATAAAAGCATAAATTAAATCTGTTCATCATTTAAGGCAATCATATCTCTTCATAAGACTTCACAAGACTAAACCACTTGATTCATATGGATTCATTTTACAATGCCTGTATGACATTTTTGGATCTTCAAAGTTGTGGTTACCTAGACTTTCAGTGGAGAGACAGAAATCTCTCAGGTTTCATTAAAAATATCTTCATTTGTGTTTCAAAGTTTAACCAAAGTCTTATAAGTTTGGAACAACATGAGAGTGAGTAAATGATGACATAATTTTCCTATGTGGGTGAACTATTAACATTTTATTTCCACATGTGAAAGGAAGACATTTTTACAAACTCTACAGCAAATTATTTTTCTCCACACTTATGATCATACAACATGTATGTTCATCATTTATTTTCATTAAACATTTGCGATCATTCAATTTCAAAAAGACTTAATCATCCTTGAATCTTTCTCATTCTTGTCTTGTTCTGTCCAACCCAGTGTCAGCAATACATTCATCACATTTAAAATGACTAGCCTATTGGTTGGTTGCATTATTAAGAACTGCATTGTGATGCAAAGCTTGAATTCCAGTGCGAAAATGAAGTCTGACACGATTAAGTCAAGGCGTTTTTACGAAAGGAAATTTTAGCTGCTGTGGTACATTTTTAAATGTACCTTTTTAAATTGACCATTTCCATTATCATTTATTTTATTGTGTGCAATGGGATACAAAATTACAAGGTTTTTTTTTGTTGTTTTTTTTTTTTTTTTTTTTTTTGGTGAGAACTCAGAGATTGCCTCATATAATTTTGTGACACATACAATACTGTTTGCCCCAAAAAATATAAGGGAAGAAATGTTCTGTCGTAGTTTTTGATCAGGTATTGCTGCTGATATTATGTGAAAGGTGTTTACTGGTTCCAGTGAAATCTAAGACATTCTACACTGAACTTTCTGCTTTCAGGTGTTTAAGCCGGTGGCCACAGATGACTTACCTCAGAGTCAAGGCAGCAGAAGACTCATCAGCTTCTCTCTCTCAGGTTTGTGTCGTGTCAAAATTGGCATGACCAGACAGTCAATCATTAAGCTTTATCAATATTAATGGGGCTTCTATATTTAGTGTCTCCAGAGGATTTCATGATTGATCCACTGCTCTCAGTCTGCTGTAAACAACTATAGGAACATATTTACCTCAATTACTTGTGCTTTTTGGCTAATGGTGTTCATCTTTGGAGAGCAATTTTTATATTTTTAAGAGGCGTTTCAGCTAGTCAGAATCCACTCGCCAAGTTTTTGTTCAGTCCTGAGTTGTGGAAGCTCGCGAGTCCTCTCATTATAATAAAGCGTTGACCCAATGTAAATAAGAGATTCATAGTGCCGTGTAGCGAGATTCATGGATTATAGCAGAATTTTCTGAGATTGCGATAAACTGAAATGAGTGACAACATTTTAGTGATTAAGGGAGCACTCTTTGCATGCTTTCTCATCTATATTACAGTCCATTCTGAATTTGAATAAAAGTTGTTTTTGATGCTGCTAAGAGGACCAATGTGGCGTACTTGCTGGAAGTTTCAGGATCGAGTAACATCCGCATATATATGGGGGATTCTCTCGAAATCGCAATGACTGACATGTCTTTCTTTCTTTCTTTCTTTCTTATATATATAGCCTATATATATGGGTGGGTCGCGTCAATTTAAAAAGGAAAAAATAGGGTCGTCTCTAAAAAAAAGTTTGAAAACTACTGTTCTTGTGGACTGTAAAGAAATTGATTTTATTATTCTACCAAATAGTATAATAAAAGTTCGATGCTTGGTGTCTGTGTATCAATACAGTATTGCCGCGGAAAATATCGCGATACTATGCTGTATCGATTTTTTTCCCCCACTCCTATTTGGAATGTTCAGTTTTGTTTTATTTTGTTCTATTCTGTTTTTCTTTTGTTTATTTGTTCTATTTTTTATGTTCTATCCTGATATTGTTTTGTTTTTATTCTGTTCTTTTTCGTTTATTTGTTCTATTTTTTTGTTTGTTTTATTTTGTTTATTTGGTTCCATTCAGTTTTGTTTTGTTCTCTTCTGTTGTTTATTCTGTTTTATTTGACTCTGTTCTATGCTATTTTGTTCTGTTTTAATCTCTTGAATATTATTTTTCTGCTTTGTTCTCTTCAGTACCTGTTTTTTCTGTTTTATTGTACTCTATTCTGCTTGCTTCTCTTCTTTTATATGCTGATCTGTGTCTTTCTGTGCCATTTTGTTTTAATTCAGTTGTGTTCTGTTCTGTTCTCATTCATCTCTCTGTTTTTATGTTGTGGTCAGATTTCCAGGCCACTGGGCTAAAGAAAGGCATGTTCTTTAACCCCGATCCCTACCTGAAGATTGCCATCCACCCTGGCAAGCACAGCATCTTCCCTGCCCTGCCTCACCACGGCCAGGAGAAGAGATCAGGCATCGTCTGCAATACCATTAATCCCGTTTGGCAGAGGGAGGTATGGGAAGCACACAAATGCGCGCACACACTAGATTAAACATGCTCATATAAAAATCCTTACAAAACAATATCTGGTTCCAATGTTATTTATTCACTGACGTTTAACCCAATGCTGCCCTTCTGTGCTTTGAGTCCACATGGAGTTTGTCATGTAAATCCTTTATTCTGCAAATAAACTTGATGCGTCACTGCAGAATCACAAATACAGCTCACTGTCCTGTTGACTGACGGATAGGATTTTCATTACAGAGCATGTCATCTCTGTAGGGCTTGGAATTTAGAACCAATTCTATTTATGAAAAATACCGGAACTGTATGATTTGAGTCACAAACAACATCATTGGTCTAAAACAGCCAGTACTACTATATATAAACATTATACACTACCTTTGAAACTTTTGGGATTTTTTTAATGCTTATGAAAGAAGTATCTTATGCTCACCAAGGCTGTATTTATTTGATACAGTGAAAAACATATATACAGTAAAAACAGTAATAGTGTGAAATATTATTACAATAACTGTTTGTATATGTTTTATAAAGTAATGTATTCCTGTGATGCAAAACTGAATTTTCAGCATCATTACTCCATTCTTCAGTGCCACATGAACCTTCAGAAATCATTCTAATATGCTGATTTGCTGCTCAAGAAACATTTCTTCTTATTATCAATGTTGAAAACAATTGTGCTGCTTAATATTTTTGTGGATACCACAGTACTTTTTTTCAGGGTACTTTGATGAAAGTTCAAAAGAACAACACTTATAAATATAATATATAAATCTAAATAATATATAGTATATGCAGTTAGTATGAATTATTTGGTGCTTTCTCAGTACTTGCAATCATTAAATGGATTCAGAACCAGAAATGTTAAATTCTTTACGATTCCCATCACTACAACTTATTGGTGTGGATGAGATCACCTGGATTGGATGGGATTGTTTTCATGTTGTAGAGTGGCTGTTTCTGGCTGATACTGTCTTCCGCTAAGTGCTTTTATTAGATTAGAGAAGAGGAGAGGAGATCGCCTTACAGCGGTGGATTAAAATAGGTCAAGACCCAGAGAATGAATGATGGAAGGCGGGTTTGTTTCCTTACTGTCATTATTTGAAGGGATACTTTTTAGGTTAGTGCTACATGTCTTATATGTGATCATAATCTCAAAATTTCAGTCCTTAGTTATAGGTTCAATTAAATTAAACTAAAATATTTATATTGAAGAAAACAAAAAGGTCAATTGACATGCAAAGCATGAACTACCCATACAAGCACAAATGTGAAGCTCCATGCCAAATATGAACCACATGAATATTTGGTTGTCTTTTTTATGACCATTTTATCTGTTTGTTTTAGTTCTTGGCTTTTGTTGCATAAATAAAAGGATGTGTCTTTTACACCAGCAACATCCAACTCTGATGACTTCTCACATTGCATTCACATTCTTTTGTAAAATGCACATTTGCTTGATACCAACATGATTTGTTTCACTTTAGGTTACAAGGTTTGTTTGTAATGATTGCTGTTTCTTCCTCTATGTCTTTGTATTTCCTGCTTGTAGCGCTTTAATTTTGTGTCTTTGCCCACGGATGTGTTGGAGATCGAGGTGAAGGATAAGTTTGCCAAAAGCCGACCCATCATAAAGCGTTTCTTGGGCAAGCTGTCCATGCCAGTGCAAAGATTACTGGAGAAACATGCGATCGGGTATGTACTCAAAAAGATAAAGAAGCTTGCACTTAATTTAAGAAAAACAGGCTCTTTTGTAACATTTTGAAATATGGGCTTGATTTGTTATGCTAATGGGTTGAAATGCTAATTTTGAGGTCTTTGTTCATGTTTTTTGTTGCAGTGATCGAGTGGTCAGTTACACTCTGGGTCGGAGGCTTCCAACTGAGCACGTCAGTGGCCAGCTGCAGTTCAGGTTTGAGATTACATCCTCCATCCATCCAGGTAAATACAGATTTTTTTTATTGAATATAAATCATTAACACGTTCATAATGTACAGTCTGCTACATTAAATAAAGAACTCTAGACAATAATGACAGACTGATATGGAAATTTCAGCTGTTAATAATAATTATTTTTGTGTTGTATCTTTTTATCATATCAGTTATCTTAATATTATAATCAGTTATAATAACTGATTATTTTATTGATATTAAAATCGATATTCAGTTAGTTTGTGAAGGCATCACTATGGCAGGTTTGTTCAAAACTATACATACCACTAATCTTTGTCAGGTAACTCAATTAATGTCTCAAATCAAGTGGCTTGTTAAGGATGTACTATTACTTTTCAAACTAATCTGACCTCACAAATAAAATCCATTTCATCCAATCCTGTGCTTTTTCTCATTGTCCTTATAAAAATACACTACCATTCAAAAGTTTGGTTTGTATTCTTTTGAATTTTTTTTAAGTCTCTTAAGCTCACCAAGACTGCATTTATTTTAGCAAAAATACAGTAAAAACAGTAATATTGTGAAATATTATTACATTTTAAAATAACTTTTCTATTTGAAAGTATTTTACAGTTACAATTGAATGCATCCTTGCTGAATAACAATATTAATTTCTGACCTCAAACTTTTGACTAGTGATGTAATTCATTATAATAAGCCATCATGTTATTACTTCTAATACTAGTCTAATCAGGCGACTCATGATAACATTAAAAAGTCACATGATCGACAATATATCATGCATGCTTACTAGCTAGTATTTTCGTGTATACATTATATGCATGTAGGTCACAGGTTTCTGTCCTCTCTGCAGATGATGAGGACATGTCTCTCAGTACAGAGCAACCAGTGGCAGCAGCAGAAGCTCAAGTCCAGCCTCAGGCAGAAGACACCATGAGTTTGGACCAGGGGGCCCCAGAGTTGCCCTTAGATGAAGAAACGGCTTCTGTAGAGATGCCCATGGACGTTGAATCAGCCGAAGTAGAAGCTGTAGAGGAAGAACCTTTAGAGGAAGTGCAGCAGACGCATCCGGAGCAGCAGGAGGAAGCAGCAGCCGAGAGCCGTGAACAAATGGAGCTAGAAGAGACCAACGTTGAAGCGGAAGAGATGCCCCAAGAAGAGGCAGAAAATGATAGTGCCTTTGCCGAAGGGCCTGCAGAGTCTTCAGGAGATCCTGCAGGAGTCGAAGAGGAGGCCGTCTCAGAACAGCAACCGGTTTCAGAGGAACCAGATATGGATCTAGAGGAAGGCTGCTCGCTGAGGATCAGAACCACACCGAGAAGGAAGCCACGGCCTTGTTCCCTACCCGTGTCTGAGCTGGAGACGGTCATTGCTTCGGCCTGCGGCGAACCAGAAACGCCACGCTCCCATTACATCCGAATCCACCACCTGCTGCACAGCCTCCCGTCCACCCAGCCTCAACCGGGAGACGCGGCTGGACGCGAACCCGACCGGCCACAGGGCGTAGAAGAACAAGAGGAAGATGAGGAAGAGGGTGGGACCCTTGAGCCTCACGCTTTAACACCCAACGGCCCTCGCAGGACGCTGCCCCGCAGCCGCTCACACGAGCGCCTCTCCGACCTCATTCAGATGCTCGACGGAGATGGACAGCCGCTCGGGGCTGAGGGACAAACCACTGGTCAAAGGTCACCAGGAGAAAGCGAGTGCGATTTGAGCCCGGTGCCATGCTGCAGTCACATGGCGCAGAGGGCCTCGGGCCCCGTGCGTGCGCCGTCTCTAGACAGCGCACGGCGATCGGAGAGCACTGTGTTTTCCTCACAGGATGATGAGGACGAGATGGACAGAGTGAACGGCATTCTGGGATTGGAGGCAGAGACAGGACAAGGCGCTAAGAGCCGGGAGCCAGGGGACGGGAGCTGTCAGTGGGAGGAGGCGCCGGATAGTCATGTCCAGAGCCCGCACGGCATTATGGGTAACGGAGAATCACCGGTAGCTGGACCAAGCAGCAGAAGTGAGTAGACTTCTATTGGTAGAGAATGCATAGATCGTGTGTTTTTATTTTAAAAACATCTGGATTTCCCTTTTGCGGGCTTGTGATAGAAAAGTATCTATGAAGAATGGCCTGGCTTGTGTTTGTGGTGTTTAGGAGAATGTCCTTTGCCTTGTAACCAACCTGCAGTGAGCCAGCTTCCCGCCCTGCGGCCCGACCCACATCACTATCCCACCATAGACGAGCCGCTGCCACCGAGTAAGTTCTGCCGTACAATACACGCACATGTACAGTATTTACAGTTTTGTCTCACAAAAGGTACTACAGGTGAGTTGCCTATGGATTATATATAGGTTATCAAAATACTGAAAGTGTTTTTTTTTTTTTTTATTGTTGTTTTTTTTTATTAAAACTTAAAATATAAAAATGCTTTACAAAAGTATTTTTCTTGGTAAATAAAAAAAAAAAATATATAAATATATATATGTAAATATATATATGTATATATATATATATATATATATATATATATATATATATATATATATATATATATATATATATATATATATATATATATAATTAATAAAATATATTAATTAAAAAAAAAAAAAAAATATATATATATATATATATATATATATATATATATATATATTATAATATAAATTTATTTATTGTCACTTTTGATCAATGACGAATGTATTAATTATATATATATATATATATATATATATATATATATATATATATATATATATATATATATATATATATATATATATATAATTAATACATTCGTCATTGATCAAAAGTATATATATATGGGAATGGTAAAGGAACTTTTTTATGGCATTAATTTAATTGTATTGTATTTTAAATAATCATTATATAAACTGAAAATGAAACATGATTTTCAAAAAAAAGAAAAAATTATAACAAGTATAATTTAAAATGTATAATATCTGTGTCTATTATGAAACATCAGATATTATGTTATTATGAGAAAAATGTTACTTTATGAAAACGTCTATAGATTTTTTTTGTTTGTGAAAAATTATATGATCCATGTTGCTTTCCAAGTTTGGTAATTGAAGTTGCAAAATATTTCAACAAATCGAAATTGTTAATCGATCCATGTGTATCACTTTCTCCTGGTGTGCCTGCCCTCATATTTTTCATTGCATTTCAAAGCTGTGTAGAGTCAAACTACAACTACTTACACAAACTTTCATATCAGACGTCATTCTCACTAACCCACACTGTGAAATTTTAGTTTTGATTAACGTAATTCTGTGACCCACTCACGACCGTCTGTCACTTCTTCACACTACAGTGCTTTGTGAGAACCAGAAGGGCGTAAGTGACATTTCACCAACTTTACAGGAGAGCCAAAACAAAAATTCTACCATAGTTTGATCTGACTTTGTGTACTGATTTCAATTGTTTATAATACAAATTTGTACACTCATGGATGACAGTAGTTTTGCCAGTAGAAAGAGCTCATTAAGAGCTTTCATTTGATGTATATATCTCCATTTCACCAAAAATGTCACTTACGCCCTTCTGGTTCTCACCCCTTGTTATGTTAAAATTAGTCAAATCTGAAGCATCCTACACTGAGGGGATCTTTGAGTCATTCCCATAATAAAAATTGCATGAAGGTTTTTATAAATAATGTCCTAATTAGAGAGATCCACTATCATTTTTTAAGCTATCAGACTTATTTGAAATACTTAAATATTTTTGCCTGGCAGACCAGAATATTGACTTGGGCTTCAACTGTGTGTGTGTGTTTGTTTTGTTTGGCACGCTCAGACTGGGAGGCCCGTATTGACAGTCATGGTCGTGTATTCTATGTGGATCACATTAACCGGACCACCACTTGGCAACGACCAACATCCGCAGCCACGCCGGATGGCCTGCGCAGGTCTGGTTCCGTCCAACAGATGGAGCAGCTCAACAGGAGGTAAACAACACTGTTTTTAATAGCAACAGTTTTCTGAGTATACCAACATTTTTACACTTTTTTTTTTTTTTTTCAAATGAAAAAAAAAACCCCATCTAGAACACAGATTAGTTGAATTGCGTTCATGGTGCATCCTATGAAGATTCACTGTCTCCATATGTTTAATTTGTTTAGTTCTGACTCTCAGATCTGATTGGATGAGCCATGTTGCAGTGTTACCAATGCACCTAATTGTTTCAGCAGTAATCAGCCCACATTTAGGCTAATGAACTATATTACTTTTATTACTAATTGTTTATTCATTTTTAAAGATGTATTCATTGAACATTGGTGTCTTTTATCATTTAACTTTTTTCCATTGTTTTAGAAAACTAATAATTTGGCAAGAAGTCATTTTCTTACTTAATATTGTTATTGTCTTGTTTTACAGTACAAATAAATAAGCATTTTTAAGTCAAGATACATTTGAGATGAAAAATATTTTGAAACAAAATATTGAGGGCCAGATTAATTAACAGCATGCACCAGTGCAAACACTCTTTTAGGGTTTGCAAAAAACAAAAACAAAAAAAAAAACAAATACTGTCAGGATTTACTGAAGACAAGAAGTGAAAAAATAGCCGTGAGAAAGTGTGGGCATGGGTTTTTTTGTGGATGACTTTATTTCATATGCATTTGTAGGAGTTTACCTTTCAGAGGACGCAAAATTTATTGGAGGAGAATATTTAAATGAATAATGCAACATGATTTACAGTTATTTAAAATTACAATTTAAAATTACTTTCAGTGGGGTAAGAAAAATAAACTTGATTCAAAGAGGAAGCAATTGTATTTTTCTTACCATTGACAGATATTTTTTATCATGGTGTAAGCATAAATCTCACTTAATTTTGATGCATTACTGTAACTTTTGAAACTGTGCTAAAATTACTGTATTGGTCAGACTCAAGTGGTTTGTATTTAGCAAAGTATGACTGACTGACTGTTGCTATAGTTTAACCAAATAGGCACATATAACAGTAAAATCTACAGCAACCTTTGTAAAAATGCTCAAAGCCAATGATTCATTTTCCAATGATTAATTTTTTGGGTCAAATGCTGACTTGGGTCAAAAACATGCACTCTTTTGCCACCTACAGGACAAAAATATAGGTGCTTCATCATGTTTCCATTTAGAGTGTAATTAAATGCTGTTTATTTAATAGTCCACAAGCAGTAGATGACAAATTTAGATTATTCTCAAAGCACACAGCTTTACTGAACCATCGAGCAGCAAAGGAGTTATGTAAGTGAGGGGGTTTGGTTAGAAATATCTGTAAAAGATTATTTACAATGGGAGTCGTACTGTACTGATATTAGTGATTAATAACAGCAATTTGCACATATCATACCTGTACATACATAATTGTCTATATTATATATTGTGTTTTTGCTATTTTGTACATTGTCTATTTTGTGTATTTGTATATTATTCTTTTTATTATCTGTGTCCTGTCGCTGTCATTCTGTTGCACTGTGGAGCTTCTGTCACTATAACAAATTCCTCGTATGTGTAAACATACCTGGCAATAAAGCTCATTCTCATTCTCATTCTCAATACTCGGGTTCCCATCAGGTACCAGACCATCCAGAGGACGATGGCCACAGAGAGGAGAGACGAGGAGTCAGGCAGCCCCCGCAACGAGAGAACAGCCAACACTGAGACAGACTCGCCTCCGCAGACAACCGGTAACTTCACACTCATCAAACATAATGACCCCTAAAATGTGGAAATGATTTGCTCATGCTCATGTCAGTCAAAACCTGTTTGTTTTTTGTGTTTTTGCACAATCTCCAATGCAGAATTCTCTTTTCTAGACCATTTGATAATTCGTCCAGCTATCAATTAGAGTATAATTTTCTCAGCTCCATTTGACACATTTTACCATGTTTAAATCAATTTGCAGAAAAATGTGAAAAAACCTTGCAGATTTGTACAGTGCTTTGTGAGACCTCACATGTCTTGTCAGTGTGGTAGGTTTGACCGTGCAGAAGAATAAACATTTTTATTCTTTTTATTCATTTTAATTGATATTTTTGTCTTTTAAGAGTTGAGGAGAGACACGCCGTGTTCTCCAGGTCACTGTCAGAAGATCACGTTACTGCTGCAGAGTCCAGCAGTCAAATTCATCACTCACCCAGAGTTCTTCACTGTTCTCCATGCAAATTATGTGAGTTTCCACCACACTACACACTATTCACTGCATCTAAATCATTCATTCTCCCTCTAAAGATTATTCTATTTATCATTCAAAATTTTGGGTTCAGTAAGATTTTTCTTGTGGAAGGAAATTAATATTTTTATTTAGCAAGAACACATTGAATTGCTCAAAATTGGCAATAAAGGAATTTATAATATTTCCAAAAATAATAAAATCATGATTTACACAGAAATACAAAGCAGCACAACTGTTTTCAACTTTGATAATAAGAAATGTTTTTTGCCCACCAAATCATCATATTAGAATGATTTCTGAAGGATCATGTGACACTGAAGACAGTGGTAAAAATATTTCACAGTATTGCTGTGTTTATTGTATTTTTGATCAAATACATGCAGCCTTGGTGAGCATAATTTTTTTTTTTGAGCATAAAAAGTCTTACAGACCCCAAACTCTTGGTGGTGCACATGTTTTAATGAAGATGTTTATGCTAGTGTCATGTTAATATTATCTTTTTTTTTTTTTTGCAGGGCGCGTATCGTATGTTCACAAACAGCTCATGTCTGAAACACATGGTCTTAAAGATCAGGCGTGATGCCCGAAACTTTGAGCGGTACCAGCACAACCGTGACCTGGTGACCTTTTTAAATAGGTTTGCTGATGCTCAGCTGGAGCTGCCGCGAGGCTGGGAGATCAAAACAGACCCGCAGGGGAAGGTACCTCACATCACGCTCTTCCTTACATCTCACCTCGGGGTCCATCAAGCCATTATTTCAACTGTCTCTCCTTCACTTTTCTATGCAGTCGTTCTTTGTAGACCACAACAGCCGTGCCACAACCTTCATTGATCCCAGGATCCCCTTGCAAAATGGCAGATTGCCCAACCACCTGACGCACCGCCAGCACCTGCAGAGATTGCGCAGCTACAGCGCAGGAGAGGTCAGACACACTCACAGTCTAGAGACAGTCTGTCTCCTCTGACTTCATACTGTGCTGATTTCTCATTAAGTAAATGATACAGAAATGACTGTTACATAATTGATTTATTCATTTCCACATTAATTCCAGGCATCTGAGGTGTCACGCACCCGAGGGGTGTCTTTGTTAGCCAGGCCTGGAAACAGCCTGGTATCAGCCATACGAAACCAAAGCCAGCAGGAGCCAGTGCCATTAGGTATGAACCATTTACAAATAATGGACGGATCACTGTTATAGTTGCACTTAGGGCTGGTTGATGTAGCTAAAAAAGAGAAAAAATATATATATATTTTTTTTCTGTTCATGTATTTGTTCTGAAATAGTTTAAAATGGTTTTTAAAAATAAGTTAAAAGTTAAATTCTTTAAAAGTGGCATTTGTAATGCATAATGTTACAAAATTCAATTTCAAATAAATGCTGTTGATTTGAATTATTTATTCATCAGTGAATCTTGAAAAATGTTTCACAGTTTCCACAAAAAAATAAAGCAGCACAACAGTTTTCAACATTAATAAAAATAAATGTTTCTTGAGTAGCAAATCAACATATTAGAATGATTTCTGAAGGATCATGTGACACTGAAGACTGGAGTAATGATGCTGAAACTTCAGCTTTGATAACAGGAATAAATTATATTTTAAAATATATTCAAATAGAATGCAGTTATTTTCAATTGTAATAATATTTCACAGTATTACTGTATATTTTATCAAATAAATGCAACCTTAGTGAGCATAAGAGATTTCTTTCAAAAACATTAAATTAATTATCAATCCCAAACAATAGATTATATCTTGATTTTGTTCAGTTTCATCATAATGGATGTCTTTACATTTATGTATTGGTTCTGAAATGGGTTCAAAAGTAGATTTTAGTAGAGATTTATACTCAGGATGCAGTATTTAATCATAAATTTTTAATGTATCAATATAACATTGCGTAGTTATAAACGGCAATATTAACCAATGTAATAACATATAGGGACTTTAGTGAAGACATTTGAGTGATTAATCAGTGGCTGAAATCTTAAATTTTTTCGAAAACTGATTTGCAGAAATGAATCAGACTTTGCCAATCTATAGTTGTTTTGACAATAAATTTAAGCCAGAGACTCTTTAAAAAACCATGATACAAGGAGGGAGCGTGAAATTAGTCCTTTGGCATGTTCTTTAGGGTCCTTAACTGATCAAATAAAATTGACTTTAATATCACAATTACCATGATCATAACCAAAGAAACTCAATATATCATAAATATCCAGTATATACAGTTGAGTTGATATGAATTCTTTTCCATTTGTTTCCCAGCATATAATGATAAGATCGTAGCGTTTTTACGGCAACCAAACATCTTTGAGGTGCTACAGGAACGGCAGCCGAGCCTGGCGAGGAATCACTCGCTCAAGTATGACCCTATGCCTTCCTCTGTTACTGTAACAAAATACATCATGAGTACTTCCAAACAGTTCTCAGTTGTTCGGGTGTGTTTATTATGTTTTAAGGGAAAAGGTGCATCACATCCGAACTGAAGGCACACAGAGATTGGAAAAGCTGTCGTGTGATGCTGACCTGGTCATGCTGTTAAGGTAAAGCTCCCTGCTTAACTGGCCATACTAAAAAAAATAAATTATTAATGCACAGGTGATGTTTCCTGAGAGTAAAATTTATAATGTCATGCATAATTTTTTCAGAACGTGTTTTGCTTTGTTTTTCAGTTTGTTTGAGGAGGACATCATGTCTTACGTTCCTCTCGCATCATTTCACCCCGGGTTCAACTTCTCTCCGCGCTGCTCTCCTGGTTCCTCTCCTCAAAACTCTCCAGGTGAGTCGTCCAGGAGCTTTAAACATAGGCCTTCAAATGTTCTGCAAAATGCATACATTGTTTAGGTATGACCTGATATGACATCAAGTGAAGTTTGCAAATCAAAAAATTCCTGGGCCTCATTTGCACCTTCCAGTAACATCCTTCTCAATTGCTTAAAGCAAAATCTCCTATACCAGGGCTTGATGCTTACTTATTTCCCAAGGAGCACATAAAATATTAGATGAGCAATGAAAATGGATGAAATAATGTATAAGGAGATATTTAAAAGTGTTATTATTATAAGAATTTATTAGACTGCTAAAAGTACACTGTTTTGAGACTTTTATTTTGAAATGTCTATGCTTTACTATTGCATATTTACTATCGCTCATTCAAAAAGATGAAGGTGATCAAATATGCACTCTCACAACCATCTGTAACATATTACAATATAAACTAAAGTAAACCTTGTCATAATTCATCAACAGTAGATCCTACACAATCTTTTGGCATAAATGTGCGCTGTTCACTGATTGCAAATTCTTCTGAAACCGCAATCCTGTAGAACTTGCTACTGCACCATGATCCAGCAGCACTCACATTTATCTAATGAAGTCATAGTCTTTTAAAGTTTAATAATGTATTTTAGTAGACAGTATGGCGATTAGTGTTTTTCTATCCCCAAATTTAAGACCTCCTAAAATGATAAGACATTTGTTATACAATTTAATATACTTATCATTGCTGACCTTAAATTTCATAAAACAGAACAGGACCTGTGGGGACTTTTCTCATTCATACACATGGTTCTAAATACATTTTACAATTCACACACATCTATTTTGTCACAAATGTTTGAGCCCTAAATATGTGTCTCTCACCACCTTTTTAAGACACATTAGCCCATACACACCCATATTTAGCAGTGGGATAGGATCCGAGATGGATGTTAAAAGCCAGTTAAAATTGGTCTTAAATCGATTTATTTACATGAAGAACCTCAAGTTTGCAAGGAAAGTCCAGTCGTAGTTCATTGACACGCGCTCTGATCTGCTCTGATAAAGGCTTCCTTGAGCGAACTCCTCTCGTTCCAGCCTGCTGTCTGTCTGGTGAGAGCTCTCCAGGTCAGCCGCTCTCCAGTTTAAATACTATCCCAACCCAGCTGCCTCTCTCTGTGTCATCAGCACATTTACAGACCCCAAACCTGTAGTGTGTGAATATACAAACCTTTGTCCACCTCATTTCCTTCTGTCCTAAAGTGGTTAACTTTTTTAGTCTTTTTTTGTAAAACTTGACTGCTGTGCATGTTTGGACAAACCAGATAAAAATGATTGAAGACAAAACTGTCCCCCGAAACATTATCAAAAATCTTTGCCCTGAAATGTCTTTTACGTAATGAAAGGAATGATCATCTCCCCTTTTTGTGTGTTTGTTCGCAAGGTGAACTCTTTCCGAGTTGTTTGATGGCCTGCTGATCCTTGACAGTCTTTCCTTGATGGCTGATATTTATAGTAAGCTAGATTTTACATCTGTGGTGATGATTTGTGACTGTCTTTTTAGGGACCCAGAGGGCTCGGGCACCAGCGCCCTACCGCAGAGATTTTGAAGCCAAACTGCGCAACTTCTACAGGAAGCTGGAGGCAAAGGGCTACGGGCAAGGACCCGGCAAGATCAAGTGCGTAGTCTCTTATGCTCACCAAGGCTACATTTATTTGATCAAAAATACAGTAAAAACAGTAAAATTGTGAAATATTATTAGAATTTAAAATAACTGTTTTCTGTTTTAAATATATTTTAAAATGTAATTTATTCCTGTGATGCAAAGCTGAATTTTCAGCATCATTACTCCAGTCTTCAGTGTCACACGATCCTTCAGAAATCATTCTAATATGCTGATTTTCTACTCAAGAATTTTTTATTATTATTGTTATCAATGTTTAAAACAGTTTTTGCTGCTTAATGTTTTTGTGAAAACCATAAATATTTTTTTTTCTTCAGAATTCTTTGATGAATACAAAGTAAAAAAAAAAAACAGCATTTATTTGAAATACAAATATTTTGAACCTTATTAATGTATGTGTCCTTGATGGATCAAAGTGTTCATTTTAATTTACAAAAAATGTTGAATGTTAATGCATATGTACTGTAATGTGTACTGAGCAAATATTAGTAAATATATTAAAAAATGCTATAAAATAGTATCTGTCAGATAAATGTCCTTCTGACTTCAGTTCTGACTTCATGTTGTTTTTTTAGATTGATCGTCAGAAGAGATCATCTGTTAGAAGGAACATTTAACCAGGTCATGGCCTACTCCCGTAAAGAGCTCCAGAGAAATAAGCTGTACATCACCTTTGTTGGAGAGGAAGGGTGAGGCAGAAATCTGATATCAGCAAATGACACAATGTATAACACGTATACATAATTGCTGACAATAAATGAACACTTTTACCGAATATATTCTCAAATTGACTGAAACACTGAAAGCAAACAAGGCTGTTGGTATATTTCAGAAGTGACACAAGGGGAACTAACAAATAAAAATAGCCTAATATTGTCTATTTAATATATTTGTATATAAAATATATAGTCTGTTAATAGTTTTAAATGGTAATGTTGTGCTCTATTTTTATTCAGATAGCATAAACACAGAGGAAAGGTGATAGTTATGTGTAGTTATATTTGAACTTTGATTTTCTTTTCAGACTGGACTACAGCGGACCATCGCGGGAGTTTTTCTTCCTGCTGTCTCAGGAGCTGTTTAACCCTTACTATGGCCTGTTTGAATACTCCGCTAACGACACATACACTGTCCAGATCAGCCCCATGTCTGCTTTTGTGGAAAACCATTTGGAATGGTGAGGTTCTTTTCACTTCCTTCCAAGGAATTCCACTTCCTGTGTGGTTTGAGAACGCATACTGAATTGTCATTGACAGAGAAATAAATAGTTATGTCACTGACTGCTCTCACAGGCTGCTGTTGTTATTGCCAGAATGTCTGTTTTTTGACCGCATGATGTGACGTGTTTTCAGGTTCCGTTTCAGCGGTCGAATTCTTGGCCTGACTTTGATTCATCAGTATTTGTTGGACGCATTCTTCACCCGCCCATTTTATAAAGCTCTCCTCAGACTGTGAGTGGACCTGAAACCATTAAATGCATTCAACTACATGCAGAATACAATATCCTGTAATGTATTAACTGTAAAAGCACATGCTCATTGTTACCCCTGTTTGCAGAGCCACGGATCTCAGTGATCTGGAATACCTGGATGAGGAGTTTCATCAGAGCTTACAGTGGATGAAGGACAATGACATCACAGATGTGCTGGATCTCACCTTCACTGTCAACGAGGAAGTGTTCGGACAGGTGGGAGAAACCTAAAACTAATCCTGCCTTTATATATATGTATATGTGTGTGTGTGTGTGTGTATGTATATATATATTATATATATATATATATATATATATATGTGTATGTGTGTATATATATATATACATACATACATACATACATATACTAATTACACACATAATTACACACATATTTCTAAATATAATTATAATTCTATTATTATATTAAATATATTAAATTTTTGGGTATCAATAATAGCATTAATTTGTTGCTATTTTGTAATAAACAGCTGCCTAAAGATTCCTGTGGTTTAAAAAAAAATAAAAGAGAGTGGAGTGAATTAAACAGAAAATATCTTTACATCAGGTGACCGAGCGGGAGCTGAAGTCCGGCGGGACAAACGTGCTGGTGACAGAGAAGAATAAGAAGGAATATATCGAGCGGATGGTGAAGTGGAGGGTGGAGCGCGGTGTCGTCCAGCAGACGCAGGCTCTCGTCCGGGGCTTTTACGAGGTAAACATGCTTATCATCTGATTTACTCTCTGCCCGTTTACTGTTAAGTGCTGTCCAAGTAGCCTTCATTTAACCTTTGACCTGTGTGTGTGTGTGTGTGTAGGTGGTGGACTCCCGTCTGGTGTCTGTGTTTGATGCCAGAGAGCTGGAGCTGGTTATTGCAGGAACAGCAGAGATTGATTTAAATGACTGGAGAAACAACACAGAGTACAGAGGAGGTGAGAGGACATGCATAAACTTACATACACACAATGCAGAAATACATACACACAACATAAATACACTTGATATTATAGCCATGCTAATAAAATCAATACAAGTATATATTGTATCATGATTCTTTTTCTTACTATATTGCATTGTCATTTCAAGACCTTGAATGAATTAATTATATTTTATATATTTTATGTTTTCGTCATATAATTTGCTACACTTCAGTGAATGAATAAGCGGGCCGGTATTTTTCAGTGTTGTCAGAGATGCTTCTATTGGAAAAAGTGAAAAATTCTAGTTGTTGTGTGAAAGTTATGTATTTGAACACTGTCCTCGTTGTCGTCAGGTTATCATGATGGGCATATTGTGATTCGGTGGTTCTGGGGTGCGGTGGAGCGCTTCAATAATGAGCAGAGACTGCGTCTGCTGCAGTTTGTGACGGGCACCTCCAGCGTGCCTTACGAGGGCTTCACTGCGCTGCGCGGCAGCAACGGCCTGCGACGCTTCTGCATCGAGAAGTGGGGCAAGATCACATCACTACCGAGGTACAGTGACACACTCTTTCATCTTTCACAACTCTGATGTTGATTTGAGCTTGTTTGGAAAATGTTTAACATGAATTCAGAGAATATCAATAATGAAAGATACAGGTCCTCTGAGGAATGCAAGCATTAGATTGCTCTACAAATGTTTCTTCCAAACTCCTTCTGCAATATTAAAATAAACAGTGTTTTCAAATCATTTTACTTTCATTTTAGTATTTTTTTTTTTATTTCCATTTTCTGTCCAAATGAAATAAGATATGAAAAATTATAAACCTGTCCTTTGAATTTTCAGTCATGAAAAAAGAATTCAAATTAACAACAAAAATGTGTAAAAGTTAAATATATATATATATATATATATATATATATATATATATATATATATATATATATATATATATATATATATATATATATATATATATTGCTCTTGCTATTTTATTTTATAATTTATTCCAGATTTATTTTACTTTGAAATGGTTTGACTTGCACATTTTTTGTGTATTTGTCAAGAGTCTGAAAAAATTCGCCTTCATGATATTTACTTTTTTTTATATAAAATTTTGTTTTCCATGGTTAAGCATTAGTGCAAACTCTAACAATTCAAAATGAACAATAAAAATAATTCTAAAATTAACAGTAATTAATATAAATCATTTAAAATTAACATTAAAACTTTTAATAATATTAATATTAATAATTTATTTTAAATCATTTATATTATTAATGTTAATTTTAAATTATATTGTTATAAAAATGTATTTTAAATTATTATTTTAAATGGACATTAAATAATAATTTAAATAACTTAAAATTAATAATATATAATAAACTATACTTATATATATATATATATATATATATATATATATATATATATAAGTCTAATAATAATATAATTAAGAATGTAAATAATTAAAAATGAGTAGAATTTATTCATATAATTGAAAATTAATAATTTAAATAATTAAAAATTAATAGTACTTATTAATATAATTTAAGAAAAACATTAATAATATAAACTATTTAAAGATGTATTTTTTTTTTACGTTGTCATCAATGATAAAAACATGACCAGACCTGAAAACAGATAGGTCTTGGTTTTAGAGACTCAAGGCCAATCCAGACTGTCAATCTGGCTGCTGATGTGTCTTGTCTGGTTTCTCAGGGCGCACACATGCTTTAACCGTCTGGATCTTCCTCCGTATCCATCCTACACCATGTTGTACGAGAAACTGCTGATCGCTGTGGAAGAGACCAGCACTTTTGGCCTTGAGTGAGGACTTGAGGCATAAAACACCTTCCTCCCGGTGACCTTTCCATGTACACCGTATGTAATTATCTACTAGCGTGGATTGTGTCCTGTGTCCGTTTCTTTGGTTTGTTCAGGACACCACTGCATGCATCAGTCACCTGCGCGGGTGGACAGTGTGTAACGGGTATGCAATAGTGAAAGAGAAGCCTTCAACCTGCTTTAACACTCAGGGCCTCGACCTCCGCTGGAGTCGCTCTCAGTTCGCACATCATCATTTCACCGCAAACCGTTTACTGTAAATGTGTGCACTTGTTCACATAATCTCACCGAACACGGCATCATCACAGGAAGTGACGTCACTTCACAGGAGTCAAAGGGGGAAATGGCAAGCCTGAGCCTTGATTTGACACTTTTGATTTATTCATGTGCACTAATCATTACATTTAAATATTAAAATCATTAAAGCATCAAACATGTTTAAGGATGTTTAAGGCTTCATGCTGTCTTGTCTGTAATGTTTGAATGAACACACGCTTTCAATGAATTGATGTATTTGGGTTTAAAAACCCAACATATGATGTTTGCTAAAATGACAACACTAAAAGCGAAACACAAGAAGTCCAATCAGAATATATTTAATGTTTATTATACAGCTGTGTTGCGTGGGATTTTAAACCAATGAGATTGCACTGTGGGCGGAGTAACAAAATGTCTTGTTCGTTGCATCTAGATAAGACACTGTGTAAAGGTGCATTCATGGTAACGGCGATTTATAGTGATTTGAGTCAACAAGAGCGACAACAACCAGTGGTGATGCGATGTGGGCGTGTACTTTATGTAAATGAGTAATGCAGTGCACTGCCAATGGGAATGAAGACGTCTCAGAAGTAAATGCTCATAATGAGCAGTTTCATGTAATTCTTTACGCACTACTGCAGTTTATATAAACGGTTTCATTCAGCATGTTCATTTTTAGTATTAAAATGGAATGATACTTTGTTTTATTTATTGTATTTTTATGTATCTATTTTAATTTTTGGGTGTTACTGTCTGCGCTTCCATTGGCAGTTGCTGCATCACATTTGTTGCTCATTTGCATAAAGTTAAAATGTTTATCCAAACTTTGTCGCATCACCATCTCTCACTGTCTCTTAAAATTAACTTTAAAGTTACTTAAAATTTCCTGATGCCATAATATGCACTCACTTTCCCTAATGTTTATGAAATGTGTTTTTGTTTTTCTATTTATATGATGTCTTTTTATGACTTAAATTGGTGAGGGGATTGAAAGAAATGACAGACCAAATAGTAAAAATTGTGCACCACACGTTATGTTCTTCAGAGCGTTTCAGCTGTTTGTGTATTTGAAGAGCAGTGAGTCATTTATTTATTCAAAAAGGAAATTGGTTTAAATGTCAGGACACGTTTCTTTGAAATGTCAGAGTTGTTCGTTCTGTGGTTGATATATTGACGACTAGATTCAATTACTGTGCTGAAGTTTTGATTATTGTTCATGTTTACATTTTAAGATGATGTGAATGTGTGTATTATACATTAAGATGCTCATAAATTGTCTTAACATGATGCCATTTAAAGGTGCATGTGTTTCTGTCTAATCCACAATTGATGAATCAATCTTTTACATTTGTCTCCTAATATTTTCTAAATCGGAACGTTCACCCCCCAAAAAAATGGATTGTTTGAATATACAGAAGAATGGGAAAGTCATACAGATTCAGTTATGTTTTTCATTTTTGGGTGAACTGTCCTTTTAATGTGGTGATGGAGAACAAGCAATCACGGCTTTTGACCGTGTCTGAAATGTAATTCTGCTAAAAACAATTGCAGCTCAAAATAAACAACACTCAGCTTAAGATATTAGGAATGTAGAAAGTGAATTTGTATTATTTATCCCAATTAAAAAAGTATAAAATGTCTGTATATCACATTGTGTACATATTTGCTTGAACAGTCTATGTAAAATCTAAATTTTAAAATGTGATGAATCAATTCAACAGCCAACAATTCTTTTTTTTTTTAAACATGTTTTCATACTTACTATCTGCATAATGTTAGTTTTCTCAAATGTATATTACTATGCATATTTGGTTGGAATTGTAAGAAATGCTACTCTTTGGCGCTTGTGGAGGACGTTTCTTCATTTATGAAGACACTCGCAGCCATTTGACAATGTGAGAGAAATGAGGAGAAGGTTCTGGAACATACTGCCTCTCTATAAACATGGCATTCTGGGAAATGCAGAAAGATTTGGGTCCTGCTTCCACCTCGGACACATACCCTAGCCTGCTTATGTCTTTTTACACTTTAATCTATGTGAATGGAAGAGAATAAGAGCGTAAAATGTACAAATGTTTTGAATTGTGTATTGAGGTCACTTATAGCGCGTCTCTCAGGCTGAGCTCTGTAACTAAAGCATAACACTGTTAACGAATGTCAATAAACAATCACTTTCTAATGCAGAACCTGACCATCTTGCTGAATCTGGATAATTTTACTCTTACCTGTGTAAAGGTCCTCCTACGTCATGTAATTTTCACAACTCACAACTTTAAAACTGTTTTATGGAGATTTTGTCTACTGAGAGGTTTTTGTTTTTTAGAAACGTTTCAACTGAACAGTCATGTTAAACAAGAGTACAATCCATTTAACGCACTGTACTTCAGTCCCTCAACCTTAAGTCCTGTCAAAAATTAAAAGTGCAATATATAAGATCTATACTATGTGTATACAGAATCATTTATTGCATATATTACATTGAATTAAAAGGGGTTTTGCTAGTTTAATGCATTTCATTCACAAATATTGCACATTTAGGAGTAAAAAAAAACAAATTTATGGTGTTTTTGGATAATGTTAATGCAAATTCTTTCCCTTGTCCCTCAATTTACCCAATTTAGTGTCTTCACAGTCTTCGTTCTCACACTTTTGTTATTTCTGTAATATTCAAGAAAACCTCAAGCCATCTGAAATGTGCCAAAACAAGCCAGCACATCTCTCTACAACCATTTAATCTGCAAAAAATAAATAAATAAAAAAATATTAGAAACTTGATGTCATTTAATGAAGGATTTATACATTAAAACACTGTGATGTAATATATTGCAAAATCAGATGAAAACAGATTGGAGGAAGTATTTATATGCATGGATGTTTTGGCAGATGGAAGTGAAGACAGATGGTCCCCAGAGCTCTGTGGAATATTTCTGGAGCAGGAGCGGGTGGTTTTGGGGGATAACAGTGGGATTTTTGAAGGGCTTGAGAGAAGAAGGAAAGTTTGAGACATGAAGCCCCAACTCGGTCTGGAACCAAGGTTTAGTCAGATTCAAAACAGATTCAGAGAGAACTGAAGAGTAAAACGCTAGCATATTGCTCACTGCACTACTGCATACTGTTTCACATACTATCTCTAAAATTATTGTGTGCATAATCAGTATGCATTATGCAACAATAAATGTTTTAAAGTGTAGTACATTATTGCAACTTAGAAGTACAATGGCTGAATTCAGAATAGCATACTGCTCGTTCTGTTTGTGCGACATATGATCAGTATTCTGAGTAATTTGTCAGTGTAAACATGAAAAGCCATTCAAGTGCATTGCATTGTGGGATACAGTATTTTACGCAGTGTACTGCAGCTGTGCATTTTGGCAAAAATATTAGGTCACTATTCCATACTAAGACTAATAGATAGACTGAATGCAATATTGCACTAATAATAATAATTATTATTATCATCATCATCATAATAGCTTTAAGTGTTTTAAACATTATTTTTATGTAAACATTTATTTAAACATTTTGGGTTTTCAATCTTTCAACCAAAAAAAAAAAAAAACTAATGAGAGGAGATGTGGATCAGAGAGAGAGAGTGGTGGAGTCTGAGGAAAGTACAGGCCGTGTGGCTAAACTGGGTCACTGTGTTCTGTGGATGATGTCTGCTGCCTCCTGTGAATATAGATTTATGATACTTAATGGTTATGAACTGAGCATGGTTTAAATTTGTCAAATGAAAAAAGATGACGAAAGTACCGAGGGAAATTTTTCAGCACATGGTTAAATTATACTTACAGCCATGATACTTAAAGCAAAATCTTCATGCAGTTTTATTTCGGATGAACAAAGAACATTTTAGAAAAAAATAATAATTGGCACAAAATTGTCTGTAAAGCTCTTCACTCATGTAGACTAGTCTAACTTAATCACATAACTTACAGCATTTGGACAAAATGCACTTGTTTTCTGTATAGGTTGCATCTTTCACTAAATTAAATCATTGGATTTATTTATTTACTTATTTCTTTGAGAAACAAATGATTCAAATTTCTAGGGTTACTGAATAATAATCTTTTACTGACACCTACTGGTAAAGTTTAGTAACTACAATGATACAAGACGTCACAATGGCATTACAGATGATCCAAAGATCCCAGTGTTGGTATTACAAGCTGTACTGAATTGTCATATTGTAGTTTTCATGTTTCATACACATTTTAAGGTGGAAAGTCAAACAGATTGAGGTTATTATCTTTTGACTTATTTTATGTGACTCTGCTTCTACATAGGTATGATCAGATCTGCTTTAAACACTTTATGCCTACTGTATATATTTAATTTAGTAGGATTGTTTATCAGTTTATGCATGTGTGTGTGTGTATGTGTATAAAGACATGCTTAATATAAAGATGATAAAACATGAAATTACAGTGTATGATTTTTACACCATCCATCTTTAATGAAGCACATAAAACAGCAAAAAAGTACTAAACAAATCAAAAAATTTTCCAAGCTGCCCCAAAATAAAGTGCTTCACATGGCACAGCTTTCATAAATCCCAAACATAAATATATAAACATTTCAAGTAGACAAATATATGTGAATGCCATAATCACATTAGTTAAAAAACAGGCTGTCAATCATCTATTAACTGTCTGGTTCCACTGCCATTTGTTGTCTTTTTAACACTGATGAAATGTTTCTGTGTGAAGTTACTCTTCAGGTTCTGTCTTGTTGAAAATCTCAATGATCTCGCCTTCCCTCAGCTTCAGAAACACTTGCTGGAGCTGCCATCTACTGACAAAAGAGGTTAAGATGATTACATAAATTATATATGTAACATAAAAATGTATGTGTATTTGTTTATTTAAAGAGGTGAAATCATGGTACCTGTTCATGAGAGCGTCTCTGGTGGAAGTTGTGTAGAGATAACCTCCAGTCTTTGACCCGGTAACTGGGATCTTCAGCTGAAATTGATATATATGATGATTAAAATACTTCTGATCAGTATTTCTAATGCACTTCATGGAGGCAGGTTTATGGTGATGCTGACCCGAGCGCTGCTGTGGTCAATGCGGTTGTGTCGGTCAGATAAATGGATGTTGTGTATCTTTAGAGGAGGAGCGCCCAGACTGGCCATGGCGGTGGAATTATTGTTCAGCTGTTCAAGGGCCAGACGGTAGTGCTCTGATTTTGCAAAATTTTCTGAAAGAAACAAAACAAAATATTGTGTGACAAAAATCACACAATGTTTAACAGCTAAAAGAAGCTTTAGTTAGCCATGACTTACTCTGCATGAGGTAATACATCATAGAGCAGCCGCCGCCGGTCACTACTGTCACGAATATGGTCATCTGCTGCAGGAGGCTGGTGGAGCGACTCATCCTCGCTTCAGCTGGAGCAAATATCTTTTGGCTGGAGGAAAACTCTATAAAAGGGCAGTGATAAAAAAAAAAAAAAAAATTAACTCACCTAATAATATAAACTGAATATTTAAGTATATTTTCCCCATGAACTTAAAAACCTTTCAATCTAAAGGCTCCTCCTTCTGTGAAATAAATTGTGCCTATATATACATATACATATACATATATATTCACACACACCCCATGTATTAATATGGTACTCCTACGTCCTTGAAAGACATTACTACTATGGGATATTCTCTAAAAAAAAAAAAAAAATGCATGTACAAAAAATATGGTAATACCATAGTACATTTAGTATGGTGAATTTATGTTACAAAAATCATTATTATTTTTTTAATCTACTTATTTTACATCATACTGCACTCGTCTTAAATATTACTACTGTAGCAAGATATACGGGTTATTGTCAAAAAGTGCCCCTCATTTCACAGAATTGAGCCCTAATTCATTCCTGCATCGACTTCAAGGTCCGTTCATAATAATAACTCACCGTCACATCTATTATTTCTGTGATAAGCAAAGACCAAAGGGACTTTGTTATAAAACACTACAAGCAGCGCGTTATGGAAGCGGCCATGTTCCTTTTAATTTGAAAAACTTTATTCAAACAACGATGAAAATAATCTGAAGAAATACATTGTAGACATTCAGTCTGCGATTTATTATCATATACATGATAAAGATGTTAATGCAGAGTATTAATGTAAAGTTAACGACTCTTAATCTTCCAGAGAATTTGTTTATTGTCTGTATCTGTCGACAACAAAAACACGTGCGACTGGAGCGCGTGACGTCAGACGCACGCGGGGTTACGAAAAAAGAGTTACGAAAGTTGTTTCCAGTCACGCGGGATAATGGCATTCATCGCTCTTATTTCCCTGCAGATGCTCCAGAGATCCACGCCGAAGGCTCTTTGCGCGCATTCAGAGGTGAGGAGATTTATATCTCGCGCTTTTACTCATGCATTTAGAAGACTGGACATTATTTGTTGTGTAATCTCTCATTTGCGCGTGCGATGCAGACGCGTTTAGTGAAAGTGACGCTTTTGGTATTTTAATTAACACGAGTAACGTTACTAAAACATGTTAATAAAATAGGAAACACCCATGCATTTTCAGTATTTTGCTAGCCGTTGAATGATGTTTTATGAAATTTTCTTGTTAGTCTGTCAGTTACAATCTATAACAAACTCTGTATCAATTTCCTGTTTATTTAGTTTTGTTACAACATCGATATATATACACAGTGTGTGTGTATATATATATATGTTTATTTATTAATTTAATTTATGTGTGTGATTTTTTTTTTCTATTTATTTTTTCATTATGTCATGTGAAAATAAAGATAATTATCAACTTAATTAAAAATTTTAAAAAGTTTATGTGTATAGTTTGTAATTTCTAGATATAAATTACTGCATTCAATTCTGCTGTCATTACCGTCATGACAGACACTTTAAATGTTATTAAAGGAAAGTTTGTGATGTTTAACTTGAATCAAAAGATCATTTTATATTTAAAATGAATAAATTAGTAATTATTATTTTCTGTTCTGAAGGAGAGTGACTGCACAAATAAAAAAAAAAAAAAAAATGTTAAACCACTTTTGCAAATGTTTTTTCTTATGTCTCCCGTTTTCCCAGCATATCGGTAACTAATATAACCAGTATTTCTTTATGCAATATTCAGAGGAAACACTTTAGTTGTCCAAGTCAAGAATCAAATAACTTTATTATTATTATTTTTATCAAATATGTTTGACTCTGGTTGCAGCTTAAACAAGCCTTTATCAGACAGACACACTTGCAGACACGCCAAAAACTTCTTCAAACTTCTCAAACCAGTTTCTCAGAAACATGCTGCTCTTTCATGATAGTGTCTTTGTATTGACTTGTTTTAACATCATGCTTATGGGCAAGGACAGTGTAGATGTGGATCAATCCACTCCATGCTTGTTTTAAATGTTCCCAGAGCTGCTGCACTTGCATTATGCCATACAGCATTTAAATCAAGTTCAGAACAAACTCGCTTGTTTCACATGACTTGCTGATTTTTTGCTGGTGCATGTTGTGTTGCTGCAGGAATCATGCTGGGATCAGTGGTTGTGGGAATAGGCATCGCAGGATGTGTGAGAATGAGAGATTTACTTGCTCCTCTTCCATCCAGCGCTGCTGAGAAGTTCAGCATCAAAGGCTTTGTGTCCAGGTCATGCATCATCCACACATTCATATAGCCACTTGATTTATTAAACAAATTAAGCCTGATTGACTCAAAGCACATGTTACATGTCGGTTTCTTTTGACCTCACAGAAAATAAAAGCTCTCTGTGGATTGTAGCCATTTCATATCATGTGGCAAATATTTACTGTGCTGCTCTTAGTGTGCAGTTTCAGTAGAAATCCATAAACGTACCATGTTGAAACATATGGCAGAAGAGATATCTGCCCTTAAAACATGTTTTTGGACATGCATTGAAAGTTTTGTTCATCATATATGCATCCACCTAAAGTTCTGCTTGTGTTTTGTGTTTGTTTAGGAGGTCTCTTGAAGATCAGCAGGTCGTGAAGCAGATCTCTGTGACGGAGGCGTTGAGCAGAGATGATATCCACGCAGCGTTCATATGCACAGAAAACACCAACCATGAAGAGCACATCAGGTGACTTCCTCCTCGCACATAATCACTTCTGAGTCCTCACACATGACAGAAATGATCACGTTTAAGTGTCTTCCCATGATCTGCTCAATCTCAGGCAGTTTCTGGAGGCGGGGAAGCATGTGTGTGTCGAGTATCCCATGACGCTCAGCTACACGTCTGCGGTGGATCTGTGGAATCTGGCTCAGCAGAAGGGTGAGTTTCTGTCCTGTCTTCTGGAGATAACGGAGTAAATATTTGAATGGTAGAAGTTTGTTATTATAAAGTAGTTAAATAATATGATTCTGCCTCCAGGATGGTTGAATGTTTAACTTCTGTATGGTATCTTCAGGCCTGGTGCTACATGAAGAACATATTGAACTCTTCACTCCTGATTTTAAACAGCTGAAAAAAGACATATCTGGGAAAACACTGGAGGAGGGAACGCTGCACTTCACAGGTAGTGACTATATAATAGTACACAGTTCACCTTTTTTAAAGGCTTCCACTGGGGTTTTGAGTGATGGTGATTTTTTTTTCTTCTCAGGTGGATCCCTGAAGCCAAATTTTGGGTTCCCGTCTTTCAGCGGTATTGCCAGACTGACCTGGTTGGTTGATCTTTTCGGGGAGCTCACGGTTACTGCAGCGTCTCTGGTGGAGGAGAAAGACAACAAATACATGAAGATGACAGCACACTTACTGACCCGACAGCAGAAGTGAGTGCACTGCGGCCACAGACAGCTGTTTTTACATTGAATTTTTTTTTAAATGTATTATGTATTTTTAGATGTTTACATTATTTTCTTACATTTAAATGTAATATGTTTTAATTATATCCTTTAATTATATTATATGTGTTTTTAATTTATAGCTGACAAATAACACGAAGATTTGAGGTTAAATTATAAATGAATGTATGCAGAAAATGTATATTTTCAGTGAATTTGGTCTCTATTTCGTCATGTTTTCCACATAATATATAAGAAAATAACTAAGAAGAAAACAGTAAACAGTCTTTTTTTTTTTTGCAGTAAAATTGTCACGCAGAGTGAGACGTGAATTTTAAAATATACTTTAAACACATTTTATGAAGAAAAATGGTTGCTTACTGCCACAAGTCAAAAGATCCCATACACCAAACTCCATAATATCTCAGTCTCTAGATATAATTTGGGTCCTTCCTTCAGTGTAAGTCTATGGGATTTTTTTCACCTGTTATCATTCTTTCATTTAAATGTATTATTTTTTTTTAATGAATAGCTGAAAGTAACATAAATACCAAGATTTTTTTTTTTTTTGCATCTGTTGTCATTTGTCATTCATTCATTCCTTTCAAATGTTTTATTTTTATTTAAATTTAAATTTTTAAATGCATTTTATTACTAAACAATAACAAAAAATGTAAATTAAATATTAAAATGCAAATGAACATTTTCAGAAAATGTATATTCTTAAATGTGAAACTGGTCACCATTTTTTCAAAGTTTTCACTTAACAATAAATTAATATGTTTTTAAACCCATTTTATCATCTGTCACACACAAAAAAATGAATGAATTAAAGTTCTCTCTTATGCAGACCTCTAACTTGGATTGAAGAGCGGGGTCCAGGACTGGGCAGAGCCAAACACATCCACTTTCGCTTCCAGGACGCCAGCATCACGGAGCTTCCTGCAGGTCAGCGGGAGCCGGTGGGTCTGTTCATGCAGGATCTGGTGCTGTTCGGCCGGAAGCTGCAGGGTGAAGTGTCTGCCGCAGAGCTCCAGGAGGAGAGGAGCAGGATCTTACACTGCCTGCAGCTGGCAGACCGCATCCAACAGCTCAGCGAAAACACTCAGGCCTGAACCTGAAGCTGTCCACACTGCAGGTTCACACAATAACCTGCTGTGGGGCATGAGTTCATGTGTCTTTCCCCATATGAATTTGTGTGACAGATGACTAGAGTGGATAATTAAATACATAGATTTATTTTCATTTGAATTTTTTTAACAGTGAAAATCAGTTTTTATGGTATTTTAAAATGGTAATTTATGGTAATTTAGCTTTTTATGGTATTTTGTTTCCACCAAGGGATAAAAAAAAATAAAAATTGTGACTTTTTATTTCACAATTCTGCTTTTATATCTCCCAATTCTGAGTCAGAAGAAAGTCTGAATTGTGAGATAAAAAGACTTAATACTTTTTTGTTTTGTTTTTTATCCCATGGTGGAAACCAGCTTTCACAGCTTTTAAGCTCTAAAAAGAACAAAAAAAGCATAAAAGTATGACTTGAAGATTGTGCCATTATTCACAGAAACCACAAAATTATACTCTGTCTTTTTAGACCTTGACAGATATTTTTAGTGAAATATTTTTTTTCAGTCTTGAAATTGCAGTGATTAAAAACAGGTAATGTAATAGTTTCAGCGTAAAATCAGAAGTTTAAAGTTTGATTTGGAAATTTAACTAATAGTTCTGTGTTTAACTAGTGGGCCGCATCAGGATATGCAGTAGCAGCACATTTCTTTATTGTAACGTATAACTCGTTATTAACATAACATTTAAGATAATTAACATAACATAATTTATTATTTAGCAGAAAGGGATGATTCTTGCTGACTACTTGTTTTTTTTTTAAGTTTTGTAAGTCAGTTGGTATTTAGTATGTGACTGATACAATGAGTCTTGTTTTAGTACATTACATCTGCACCAAAGTTCAAGACCCATTTCAGACAGATGAACCTCCAGTGATTTCTGTCATTGGTGTTCAAACAGGCTGGGGCATTGCAAAACATTATGTGCTTTTGTTTGGTTTGATATTATGTCATTCTCATATTTAAGTTGAAAACGTAAATATGAATGTGAAAACTGGATGAGCTCTGTAAACGTTCACACATGCTTTGAACAAAATCAAAAGTTCTCTTATCATTCATGCTGTTATGTAAGTTTTTTTGAATCTGATCATTTTTTCCTATCTGTGTTCTCTCTGAGAAAGCACCGAATGGAGCATAAATGCACATATCATTGTCTGAGAAACATACAGAGAGAGAAAGAAATGTTTTGTTTCTAATCAGTATGTGTTGTTTACATGTGTTTTCATGTTTACATGTTTGTGTTTTCAGTTAAAAAATAAATTGTGCCTGCTTTCTGGAATTTGTTTTTGTGCAGTGGAATCCACACATTAAAGCAAGTGCGTTTCAAAAGGCTGATAACCTGAGTAAACTCAAGACTATAAAGCTTAGATTTTTTTTTTTGTGTTATTTTATTAAACGCAATAAAATATGGCCACAAATCAGCACCATAATGCAGAAAAAAATTTAATGTCATTCTTTCCAGAAACGACTTCAGTTCAGAAATGGCACTACTACCTTAGTATATCTGTTTTGTATTTTGAAATAATTATAATTTTTCACATTACAGAATTGTTAGGTATATATGCCTCTCTAAAAAATGTAGAGGCACAAACATTATTTTTCTTAAGCCAAAATATTTTTACAGTAAATTTAAGAATCATGACCAAACAATGTACAATGTTTACAAAGTTGATTAATAAGTTTCTATTAAATTATTATACATGTACATTTCAAGTTGTATAAATTAACATTAATGTATTATGAACAATATTTATAATTACGCAATAATATAATTTACTCCAAATAAATAATAATCATAAACGCTAATAAACTCCGTTAATAATTGTTTCTAATAATAATAAACTAATAAATGCTGTTAAAAGTTCTTGTTCATATCTAATGCAATAAACTAATGCTGACTAATTGTATTTTTACCATTTATTCTTTCATTTTTAATGTGAAATATGGCTCAGATTGATAAAATCCTGCATTTATAAAACAACTTCTGAATCACGTTCAGACATTAAGAGTGAAAGCACAGTTTCAACTTTTATTCACAAAAAAACATCAGTCCTAATGTCAGTTAGTTGACAAGGGCAGGGCCATATTTCTCAAAAGTTGTGGTAAGATGATGCCAACACTGTCAAGTGCACTGATCACAGAAACCAACTAACAAACAGATGAGAAATATACATTTGGAAAGTGTCTCACACATATGCAGTAAATTGCAACTACGCATTAAAATCATCCTTGCTGACTTCTTGTTCCACAGTTTTGATTTCTGATTTGCTTCAAATAAATTATAACAACATTAAATCCAGAAAATAAAAGTTGTACATTGTTTACTTGGAAAAAAGAAAAACGGGGAGCTTCAAAGAGTAACTGATTTGGATCTGGATGAAAGTCTCTGGAATGTCTAAGAATGGAAGCACTCGTGTGCAGCATCATCATCATCATCATCATGGCTCATGTTAAAATGGACAAGACATGTCGCTAAACACAGTAATAAATATACAAAAAAATATAATCAATGCAATAAAGGCAAATATTGAAGTCGTAGTTCACAGAACGTCACAACAATTGCATCAATCTGCAGTCAGTCTTTAGTCTTTAACCTTCGACCGTTGGTCAGATCTTTCTGCTGGCTCTGTCATTTAAGCCAATGCTAAAAGAAAAAAAAAAAAAAAAAAAAAAAACCATTCCTCCTGGGTGACCATCAGACCTGAGAACAGCAGGGCATTCTGGGATGCTTCTTCTGGAAGTCAAAGCGATGCAGGTTGAAAGTGATTGCGGTCTGTACAGTGGTCAGAGGGGTTCACGTGGATTTCTGTCTATAATGAAGGGTCAGGTCTCCACCGCTCTTCCAGATGAAATGCTTTACAGTCCTGAGGTCCATGTTTGGATCCAAAACCTACAAACGACAAAAAACATTAACAAGAGAGTACAAACAAGCTTTTCATAAACAATGAGTTTTGTTTGTTTACTAATTAGGAGCACAATGCAAATTATATGACCCTGTCTGAAACATGCAGTGCGGCTGAGCATTAATAAAATATAAGTATTATTACTATAAGTATATAAATATTATTTATTAGTAAATAATGTTAAAGTAGCAGAAAGTTACCAAAAATGTAGAGAAGTGAAGGATTTACTTAAGTTTAAGTTTCTTTTCACACTGTTTACCTAAGGTTAAAGCAACTTTAACCCTGGGTTAATCAATGTTTGACACTTGTAATTTTATTATTAAGGGTTACTGGTGTCACAAAAGCTGTGTGAATGTTAACAGCCAGTTGCTTAACAACCAACAACTGATCAAAACTAAATAAGTCACCTCATTTAAATTCGTTTCAGCATCTGAGGAAAATAAGATGTTGAACAGCAAACAATAAGCACTTTGGAGAGATGAGTCTCTAGTACTTTTCATTTGTCTGGAAGCAGTTAAGGAGGTCGAACCTGATCTAAACACATGAGCTCAATCTTCTCTTCGGCTATCACCGCCACGTCTTCCTCCTTCTCCTGCTCTCCCGGTTTGTCATTGGCTGAGAAGCTGGTGGTCTGTGACTCTGTGTCGAGGTTGATGATCTTCTCGTATACGTGCTCCATTACTTTCCGCACCTGTAGCATGTCGCTAGCAGACAGACGGTCCCTGAAAACAACAGATTGCGATGAATAAATCACCAAAATATTGTTGCAAATTTGCATCCAAGTATTGGTTTTTGTCACTTTTACAAACACAACATACTTTTTGAGTGTTTTGGCCCCAGATGATGAATGAGGTTGGATGTAGAATGGGATCTTGTTGAATTTTGGCATGTTTTTCTGCAGCAGAAAAGAAAAGCAGTCAATATGCAATCACAGACATATGATGGACACATAATGGGATGATTGTGGGATATGAAACACTCACATCTACAGTGATATCAATAACCCACTGAGGAATGGTTTCATTCAGTAACATGGACTCAGTCTCTCCTCCAGAATCACGGCACAGTAACCTGAAATTGGATGGAAATATGGTTTATAATAAAGATCAGAAACAGGAAGGTAAGTCAGATGAGTTTAATGTCTTCATCAGTACTGGACACCGTCATTCTGACCTGAACAACGTTCTTCCACCTGCTTCCCCAAAGATGACAGGAGTGTGTGGAGGAACCTGGAAGTAGCCATTGCCCTTCTGAATTTGACTCTCCTGTTCACCGTTCACTAAAGACAAATTCACACAGAAAATGATAAAGTCAGAAACCAAATTCCATTACCTCAGAAACCAGGCTTTAAAAAAATAATTCCACACATTCTTTATTGATAGGGAAATGTCAGTATGCAATGTAAAGAAAATGTATTAAGTAAAATGTATTTATAGAAAATAACTGCTTATTAAAAATTATTTACAGTAGAGCTATTAGTATAAAGGCAAATTCTATTTAGGCAGGAAGTAGGCAGCTAACTATGCTTTAAACAATGCCATTATGCTTTAAAAAAGACAACAAAAAAAAACAAAACAAAACCAAAACAAAAGGAAAAAGCTCAGAAACCACTACTAAAATAACTGCATGCATTCACGTGCATTAGGCAATCCCAGAATGCATTGCAAAAAGAAAATTTTATTCATTACTGAAAAAATATTAACAGAAAATAATTCCTATATAACAATAATAATCAATTCTTTTATTAAAATATTCCTTTATGAAAAAAAACAAAAAACAAAAAAAAAAGTCTACCATGGTTGTGTTCGCTTTCCTCCTCTTCCATTGGGTTTATATGAGTTCTAGGCCAGAACTCTAACAGAGCCTGCAGGAGCAGCCCACCCAGATTCACTGAAACACACAAATAAACACAAAGAAGAGTTGTTACGCAATTCTCACTGTTAAGCTAATATTGTAAGGTCAGAATATTAATGATAAACAAAGAAACAAACACACTTCACAAATCCTGTTGTTATCATCTTTTCTAAATGTTCTAAATGTCCTTACATTAAAAAAGTAGTAAGACTTGTGAAAAGATTTTAAACAATTGCTAAATCAAAGGTATTTCTGTCTTGTTTTAAAGGTGAAGTGTGTAATTTTTGGTGGCACCAAATAGATTTGGAAAAATAAATAAATCAAATAAATAAAGAATGAAAAAATATCATACACTGAAATTCAAAGAAATTACTCAAAAAAGACCAGCATCGGCAAACATATAGTCTAGCCCCTATTTAATTGTATTTTGCTTCAAGATTGTCATTTTTGCAGCATAAATGTGAGATATTCAGCTAACTTCTTAAAGAACAAAATTCTTAGAAAAATTCTTAAGAAGCCATTACACTTTGGATCTGAGCCATCTGGGCTTGTAAAACCAGCATCTTTAGCTGCCACCCATGCCGCAAAACAATCACTTTCATCCAGCGTGATGGTCAGCATCTGAAAAACAGCAAGAACAGACTTAACATTCATTATCTTTCATCTTCACCCTCATTATTAATTGAAAAACTAGATGCTAATACTCACCCCTGTTTTGAGATCTACAGAAAACCAGTTCGGCACATAGACCATCTTGAACCTCTTTTTAATTTCTTCATCGTAGTCCACTTTACCCAGGTCTTCCCCCTTACATGCCTACAAAACACAGAGTGAGATTAAATTACATTTGGCCTAAAGATGCCACAAAAGCTTCTCATGATCTGCTTTTACCTTGAGGACATCCCAGAATGCCACACTGTTATTGGAGTCTTTAGTGAGTATGTGCCTCTTGTCATTGAGAATATGACACTGAACGATGCTGGGGCCACCTAAAATTGAATTCAAACTCTCAGTCAAAAATTAAAACAGTTTAGCACATTTTGACCAAGAGAGATTAGTAATAATTAATTTAACGGAGGCTTCAACCCAAAGCATCAAATTCCTTATACAATTTGCTCATGGCTCACTCGGGGATCAAATCAGCAACCTTACAGTTACCATCCCTGAGGTTTAACCAATAGGCAACACTGATCTGACACTCAGGTGCCTGCTCTAACATACACGGATGGTCTTTTACCTTTGATGACCTGCTCTGGCTGTGTACACAGTGGAGTTAAAGGGGCACTGCAGTCGTTGTCATAGTCTCCAGATGCTCTGAAGTTATGCAGGCCTTTTAGAGACTGACAATGACAAATAAACAAATACAGACAGATATGAGCTGAAGGAACAATGCAATTTAGTTTTAAATTGATGCATTTCAATTCAATTGCAGATATACACTACCATTCAAAAATTTGGGGTTAGTAAGATTTTTTTTAAAGACTTATGCTCATCAAGGCTACATTTGTTTAAAAAAAAAAAAAAAAAAAAAAAACATCAAAAACAGTAATATTGTGAAATCAATTTAAAACCTTTTTTTTCTGTTTGAATATATTTTAAAAAGTAATTTACAATTTTCTGCATCATTTCTCCAGTCTTCAGTGTCACGTGAACAATCAGAAATCATTCTAATACGCTGATCTGCTGCTCAAGAAACATTTCTTGTTATCAATGTTGAAAACAGTAGTGCTACTTCATATTTTTGTGGAAACTGTAATACATTTTTTATGATTCATTATAAATTTCTTTCCCGAAATTTGATTAATTTAATGCATCCTTGTTGAATAAAAGTATTAATTTCTTTAATTTCTTAAATTAAGAAAAAAAAAATTCTTACTGACCCCAAACTTTTGAACAATAGTGTATCATTAGATATAAATTAATGTCTAATTATATCATGCATATTTTAAAATGACAGTTCACCTAAAAATTCTGCTATGTTTGCTCGCAATATATGCAAGAACTTCTTTGTTTGCATACAACCAGAACCACAACACTCTCAATGCAATATATAAAGAAGAAGGGAACTTTTAAAGTACTTTTATGGTACTTTTTTAGTCTTTTTTGGAGGTTGACAGTCATTGCTCTGAACAGCCCAGACATATCACAGGAAACTCCTTTTGTGCTCAATGGCAAAAAAATAGATGAGATGATGAGTACATAATGATTTAAAGGTGCCACAGAATGCATTGATACAATATTTTAAATTGTTCTCTGATATCTACATAGAAGGTATGTGGCTTAGGTAAGGGCAAAAATTCTCCAGAAACGGTTTTACATGTTCATTTACAACCCTAGAATGAAATGGTCTGTTATTGGCTTATTTGGAAGGGTCATGAATAATAATGTTGAGCTCTGCTCTGATTGGCTGTTTCACAGTTGCGGCTTATTTCAGTAGCTCACACAGCAGGAAGGAAACACAGGGAAAATATATATTTCAATACTTTCTCACGCAGTTATATCGCCGGATAATTATAATGTAAATAAAATGCGGGCATCTGGGAGCTGCTATTAATATGCAGGGCATTGAAAGGAATGCACAATCACTTTTAGTTTCACTTTCACTTTCGAGATTCGCGATCGCATGTACTCTACTATGGAGCACCAGTACTTACCACACATTTTACAAGATCAGATGCTTGTCAGTGGTGCTCAGGATCTGTAAATCATTCGCCATCATCCTCAGTCATCTCTCCTTACTCTGTTTATGTGGTAAGTGAAATTTTATGTACTGTAATGTAACAGGCTACCGCTAGCAAGGAGCTAACTATGTTCCTTTAGTGGCTCGGATTATTTTATTAGAACGTGTTATTTGCTTTCCGTGCCTTTCTGAATACAGACACCAACCCATCCCTGCACTTCATATCCCATGCACAGCCTGGAACATAACATTTATTTCCATGATCTGCCATTTTCACTGTTGTCCTCGCTTGTTTCTTCACTATACCTGCAGAACTTCTGATGATTCGGCTGTGCAGGTTCAGCTGGCCTAGAACATGGGCGGGGTATATGCAAATGTTGGGGGCGTAACTATTAGTGATCCCGACTGTTACGTCACAGTCGGTGTTATGTTCTGATATTTTTCCTATTTTTCAGTGGTCTTTTGCATTCTCGAGATTTACATAAGGAGGAGGAAACAATGGTGTTTGAGGCTCACGGTATGTCATTTCCATGTACAGAACTGTTATTATTCAACTATGCCAAGGTAAATACGGTTTTCCATTCAATGGCACCTTTAAAGTTTTGGCTGAACTATCACTTTAAAAATAGAAATCTGTGTAACATAACTCACCCATTTGTTTACAAAAGATTTAGTTGTGGACACCCAAATTGCTTGAGGTGGATCAGCTGATTTGTCCAATTCCATCTGCACAGAGAAAACATCAGATACATTGTAAGTGCAGCTTTCTTAAAGGATTGAACACTTACATTTGATGATGACTTCATTACTATATTTTAAAACACCAAGCAGGTCAAGCTCACCTTCAGGACGGGAGCATTCTCTTCACATATGAGCACACGTAAATCAGGGTTACGCAGATCTGTGCAGTAGATTTTTCGGTCACGTCCACCGGAGTAGATGTGGGTGAAGGCCTCGTTCACCTGCAGGGCCCACACTCCCTCATCGTGGACCCGGTACGTGGCGATGCATCGCTGCTGGCCGAGAGACCACAAGCGTATCGTACCGTCTGAGCTACCGGAGAGACACTAGACAGAGAAACAACACAGGTTTAACATGCGTGTCTGATGGAAAACCTTATCAAATTCTATGCATGTGTGACTATGGCTGTGTTCAGACTGGCAGAAAAATATCTGTTTTTATCTGATGCAAATCTGATCACTTTTTGTAGTCTGAAAAGCAAAAAAGATACAAAAGCTAATGCTTACAAACCTAATCCAAATCACATTCATATTAAAATTAGGAATGCATCTCAGTTCAAAAGGCTGGATTCCAAATATATTTTCTCATAGTTTGGTATTTGATGCACATGTGATGTCTTTAAAAATGTGCAATTATTTCTGGAGCTGTGTTGAAGTCCTACCTGAGTGCCGTCTCTGTTTAACAGTAATGATTTGACATTGTCAGCGTGGCCTTTCAGCTTCATTAGCTTAGCACAACTTCGTGGATCCCAGACCCTCAAGACCTGATTTAAAAAAAAAAAAAAAACATTTCCAATTACCAAAATCCTTTTATTTGAGTCTGCAGTTGAAATGATGATTTTTCTTCCTTGAAATGTGAAACCAAAAAACTGAGAGACGAACCTTCTCTGTAGATCCTGAGATGATCACAGTTCCTGTGTGATTCATGGCCAGACTGTAGATGGAGTCTTTGTTTCCACTCAGTGAGGAAGCTATCACAGAAATGAGAGAAGAAATCAGGGTTATTAGAATTAACTAAAACTATAACATTTTGAAATAAAATACATGTTGACTGAAATAAGTTCAAATAACATATACAGAAACTTAAACTTATTTGATTTAAGCCAGTTTCCAAGGCAAAATATATCCTTTTCTTTGAGTTTAACTTGACGTACTGAAATAATTAAAACTAAACTATATAAACATATTAAAAAAAAACAACAACTAATAAAATTCTCAAAAAGACAACAAAATTACTGAAACTTTAACTCCAAACAATATTAAAACAAATTCCAACTTTTAATAAAACCTGTAACAGTATCTCAGTGATACTATAATAACACTGCATGCAGTAATGCATTGACTTCGGAAAAAATGGGTTTTCATAATCATCTGCTTAATTACATGCTTTAACCCTAACTCGATGACTCAGAAGTAAGACGGTGTTAAACAGAATGATTAAGAGAGTTTACTCACTGGTGACTGTATTATTGGAGGCAGTCAGAGATGTCAGTGTGTTCACATCCCACAGAAAGATCTGCCTGTCCAGCCCAGCTGATGCCACCAGCTCCTTGTCCTTTGCATACGCTAAAGCTTTGACGTAGTCCTGAAGAGTGAATCACAATCGACAAAATCACTTTATGTCTCATAATCATATTGCAAACAAAATGGCAAGAACTTTCTCAAAATTACAGGCTTTAATCTGTTTTCTATGCAAATTCCTGGAGATGTTAAATGGATCAAATTGTATTCCAATAGTTTAATGTCTGGCAATGCAAGACTGCCATCAGAATAACCCTTATGCAAGAAGATTTTAAACAAAATTAAAGCAACCAACTAAGATAAATATAAGAAATGTACCTTATGTGTCCGTAAAGTGGACATGCAGAACCCTTTGTGTGCATTCCAGACTTTCACGGTGGTGTCCGAGGAGGCTGATATCACTACAACACAGAACAATCCACTGAAACTGGCTAAAGCTCAGAATATATTTGATGAGATTTGAGCATGAAGCTTCAGTAAAAGGAATATGCGGTGCAAAGACGTACATGTTTTTCCATTACAACAGAGGATGATGTCATTCACCCAGTCCGTGTGATGCTCCATTGAAGCGATGTAAGGATCCTGCTGCAATAGAAAACGGCTCTTAGTTGGACTTATCAGAAACATTTGACCACAGAGAGCCAGAATTGGCATAAATTGTTCCTCTGAGGGAGATACAAAGTTAACACTGTTGCTCAAAATGGAAACTGTGGTCGCACAGTAACAAAACAAGGGATCAAGTGCATTAATATTCACAAAACATGAAAAACGCAGGTTGTACTTTGTGTTGATTGACACTCCATATCCTGACGATGGAATCTCGGCCAGCTGTGAAGAGTCTGTTGAGAGCAGGATCCAGCTGAAGAGCGTTCACACCGTTACGATTGTACTTCTCCACCTCATCTCTAATCACGTAGGAAACCTGTAAACACATCATTATTAATATCTCCAGTTTATTAAACATCAAAGACTACCTTCATTCCACCAAACTACCTATTTACTATTAATTCATAGAAAAATGATATTATAATATTAGATTAGATTAGATGTGTCTTGTGAATCTAGCATTAAGTGATTAACAATTGATTCTGATGCTGTACAGCTACAACATCTGTATACACGGACTAAATGTTTTTAATCTAATGAATCTAATCAATGTGCAGACAATTGTACTAAAAGAATAAATTTAATTGCATTAATATATAACTGTACAGTGGCCCAAAAAGTATTTGGACACATTTAAAAATGAGTGAATGCCGCTGCGTTACATATCATCACTGTATTATGGTAACACCACAGTACTTCTTGTAAGAGTGAAACTGTTTATTTTTGTAAATATTATAGACGCTATATTTGGCGTCACTTCCCAGAAACACGTAGACACATTATAAATTCACGAATACATAGTTTTAAAGTTACGAGACATTATCTGTAAATTATTACCTGGACTTTCCTCCGTCCAGCAGCGTTCTGTCTGTGATGGGCCGCCATCTTGCATGTTGACGATCAGTGAATGCGTCACTTCCGGACGAAAGCGGAATAAGTTACATTTGCGAGCTAGTAGATTAATTTACCTTGGTAGCTGGTCATTTGCAGAAAGTGGATACAGACTTTTAAAATTCAAAAAAGTTCAATGGGATTTACACTTCATAAGTTCAAATGTAGCTTTTATTAACAGTGTGTCTATAATAGTAACTATATGCACAATATAGCCTAATCATGTGAACAAATCAACCCTCCAGTTCTATCCTAAATAGCATTTTCTGGTGTTTTTCTGATTTGGAATGAATATTAGAAAAAAAAATTGCAAAAAAAAAAAAAAAAGTTATATTCCTATGTATGAATGTAAATGACATGTGAGGCCGGCACACACAGAATGTATGATACAGAGCAACAGGCAGCAGACATTTACAACTGCTGATATTAGAGTGTGGATGAGGGGTATGTTTTAAATTTTCATACTGTTACGTATTTAAAAATATCTCTTTGCAGTTTAAAGTTGATTAAAATGTGAATTTTCTATTGCACATTAACTTGCTCTGTTTACATATTGTCTGCCACTTTTAAAGCTAAGGTGCACATAAACCCATTCACATTATAGAGGTTTTTACTCAGAGTCTTCACATACCTCTGTTATGCACAAGCATATATAAGTTATTCACTAAAAAAAACAAACTTCAGTTCATTCACTGAGCTTTATTCAGAATACATCACACAATTTATTAAAACGTACGGTAGAATTTGTCTGTGGTAACCATGAGAACAAATAAAAACATTTTACTATGTAGGTACTATAAGAGCTTTGTAAAGATGAAAGTAGTTAACAGTTAGTAAATCATGGTGCATTTTCATCTCTGGTAAGCGAAATAATGTGGTTGGCTTTTTTTTTTTCTCGTTTTGTTTTTATACCTGTTGACTCTTGGTTTTCATCCAGAGTAGATATAAGATACTAACAACATAACTGTCTGGAAAATTAAGTCCAATATGAAATAAAACAACAACAATGAAGATTGTTATAAATACAATGAAGATTGTACATCACAGTCTAATTTGTCTATTGAATTTCAGTCAGAGCCAGAGAATTACACTGCATCATCACATCTACCAATTTCCTAGAATGAGTCAAAATATCTCATAAGTCACAGAAAATCTAAGTAACAAAAATAAACACCTGTTCTCAATTAATTTTTATAAACTGAGGATACATTTTGACTGAGTAAATTATTAAACATTTCCCACTGGTTTTAACAGTCACATTTGTCTCTCTATAATTCGACAGTACTGATCAACGCATCCACAGTGCATTTAAATAAAAAGCCCAGCAGTGTTTATAACAAAACATAATAGTATATAAATGTTGTCAGGAAAAAAAAAAATCAGGATGCACAAATATCATCTTTAATCAGGGACTGACAGAGTGTCATTTGTTTACTGTCCCATTACAAGTACTTATCCAAACTCTCCAGAGCATCCTTTTTTGTGTACTTTTTCCATTCAGTTGGAATCTCACCATGTCCTTGGAATGTCTTACTGTAGTACATTTCCAGATCTTCCTGGAATCTGCACACAAACCACTTCCAGTACGGCAGCTCAGAATTGTCAGGCGTGATGCTCCAGTTAGCATATTCAGGACCTCCTTTTCTGTATTCTTTCCAGGTGACTGTATCATCTGAGGAATTTGGGTAAAAGGATCGATCACTCACTACTGCTGTTGTGCAAATGTCAATAGACAGGTTTGTTGTTCCTCTGTAAAACCATCCATTCAGTCCAATATTGCGGTGGAAAGGAACGCAGTGATCTCCAGGATGGTCTCCCATTGTGTTGGTGCAGATGGCTTTACAGAAAGGACACTGAACCCAACAGCACTGACAGAAGTGCTCAATCAAAATTTCATCTGGTCTTTTCCTGCTCTTTTCCATTTTTATGTCATTAAATGTTTTAAAACAATTCTGTAGATTTGTCATCCTCTCCTCTAGACTTTTACTCAAAACATTCTCAAGAAAATCCATGTCTTCAATTTCACTGAGATCCACACACGAGTTTCCGGTGAGTTGCAGCTCATCTCTCAGGGTTTTGGTGAAGCATCTGAACCACATGGTGCCATCTCCATTCTGACGCTTGACCTCCCCTGTAGTCGTTTTCACTGCATTACTTACAATCTGCCCTTTTTGTTTCAGATTACCTTTGAAAAGGTTTTGGATCTGTTTGTTTTGTTTGGTGAAGTATCTGTCAACTTCGTTCTTTATGAATTGTTGGAAGTGTTCTCTGGGATTAAGAATGTATTCTTTGTACTGCTCAAAGTCTTCCTTTTCTGCAAGGGATCTCAGAATGTGTTTCTCCAGATTTGGTCTGTTCTCACGTAATGCTTGTATGTCAGACCTCATCTGTGCTGCCAAACCAATAGCAGTTTCGTTGTAAACTGCTTGCAGAATAGATGGTTCAAGTTTGCTGCAGATGAATTCACTCAGTATGGTTGTTGTTGTTGCTCCTTTGTAGTATTTCTTGAAGATGTTCCAATATTGAGTTTTCTGCTTACCAAGATAAAGTCTTGGATCATTTGCTTCTCTGAATTCTTTGTGGAGTTCAGTAAAAGTCGGTCTTGCAATCTCACACACGTAGAGACTCAGATCTATAGTAAACTCTCTTTTCAATGTGTATTTTTGTCTCATGGATTGATGTTTCTTTACTGAATTTTTAACATGGTCTGTTATTTCCTGAATAAAACTGTCATTGTAGCCTCGTGTTCCAACTGGTGACTTCTTCATTATCATTTTAGTTTCCTGAATAATTTTATGAGTCAGCTCCCTTATTGAGTAATAAAGTTCAGCATTTAGGTCCATGTTCTCTGGTGGCTTTTGAGTCCCTCTAAAAAAGTCTATGCCTGACATAATTTTTTGACCGAACCGACTGAATATCCCACTCTTGTTTTTCTTAGAGCTCTCTGTAGCTTCCGCTGAAGGTGCTGTTTCATCAGAACGCTCCAGATGCTTCTTTAGTATTATGTAGTCATAATAATCACTCCGGCAGTCTATCATTTCATAGACTTTTTGTTTTAAGCACTCATCTACAAGAGTCAGTTCATGGTTTTCATATAATATCCGTGTCACATCCTCCCAAAAGTTTATGTCTAACAGTGGAGGTGTGTCTTTGGTCATTTCAGTGACCCATTGACTCCACATTTTGTCAAACTCTTCATTAAGCGTATGTTCATCTGTTCCTGTATTTCTCAGGCTCAAAGCTAGTTCCTTGCTCCGACTGAAAAGCTTGTTTTCATACTCGGTCCTTCTTTGATCCAGCTGCTCCCTGGCTTTTTTCTGTTCAATTGCTTCATCTAACTTTCTTTTTGTTCCCTTCACAAGGTCATCATGAAGATCTTTGATTCTGGTTTCAAATCTTCCTCGCCATTGACAAAGAATGTCTTTGTCTTTGTCATCTTCAAAGTAAGACATGATTGATTTTTCTACCTGCTCCTTTGTCATCCTCATGTCAGCCAACAATTCATTTTCCTGAACCTTAATGATTCCATTAGCAATTCTGTTGTAGAATTTGTCTTCAGTGGTCATCATGGCACTTCTGAGGCTCCATGTCCAGTCACTGTACTTAGTTTCCAGTTTTCTGTAAACTGCAATCTCAAGTGTGTTTTTGAAGCTGAACACAAAGTTTTCATTTAGCAGTGCATTCCACAGATCATTAATACGCATTCTGAACTGAGACAGCTTAATGCCGTTAGATTTGGAAGCTTTTGAGAGAATGGTGTCTTTCAGCTCCTGAATATTTCTGCTGTAGTCGGGGTTTGGTGGTGCCATTGGTGGGCTGCCTTCCCAGAGCTGTGCAAAATACTTCACATCATTCTGAATGTCAAATGCAATGACGTCACTGAAAAACTCTGTATCACAGTCTTCCTCTTTAGCAGCAAGTTTCGTCATCTCATCCAGTTTATCCTGCAGTCGCCTTCTCCCCTCCATGTTTTTCTCTCCGGCTGTAACATCTGAAACATTCTGATGCACAAACATACAGCTTGGATTCAGTCTGATCTTCTTCATCCTCATGAAGGCCTGAACAACAATCTGAAGAATGTCCTGCATCTCAGCTGTGTTTTCTCCAAAGATGTTGATCAATGTCATATTTCCAAGACCAACAACAAATGTGGCCATTTCATTGTCATGATTTCTTGTTGATCTTCCAGCCAGTTCTAGGGCACGAAGTCCCTCGGTATCAACGACCAGAATGTAGTCAAACTTTAGCTGTGCTTTCATCTCCTCTGACACTCTGACCAGCTGCATGAAAGCTCCTCTGGTGCACCTGCCAGCACTGACGGCAAACTGCAGCCCAAACATGGCGTTCAGCATGGTGGATTTCCCAGAGCTCTGAATCCCTAAAACTGACAACACATAGACCCTCTTGTCTCCCAGTTTCTGGATGAGTGCATCAAGAACAGCAGTAACCCAGATCAGAGGAACATGGGCAGCATCGCCATCCATCAACTCCAGTGGAAATCCAGAAATCATCATCTCTGCTGCAAGACTTGGAAGAGAGGAGAAGTTAAACTTGAGGTCTTTTTTGTTTTTCTTCATGGATGAACATGATTCATATATCTGACCGATCTCTCTCAGTATGTGCTCCAAGCCAAAGGTTGCAGCTTGTAGTTTCTCAGATACTCTCTCAAGTTCGACTTGTGCAGCAGTCATTTGCTTCGATTTATCATGTTTCTTTTTAAGATTTAGGACTGTTGACCATTTTTCATCATACTCACGAAGAAGGGCTGAAAGACTTTCAGTAGTGTAATTGTCTAGCAGGATGCCCAGCCATTTCAGAAAATATACCACCTCGTTTCCTACTCGTGAATTCAGTTTTTGGATGAAGATTTGGATAAACTGACTCAGGTCAGATGTTTGCTGCTGTTCACGGATTTTCTGCATTTCTGATTTTTTAGAACTTTTGTTCTTTTCTATGTTGCTTCCCTTATGTAGTTCTCCTAATGTCGGTCGATGAAGTTCTTTATTCTTCTGGCACCACTGATGCCACAGGTTTCCCTGACATGACAGGAATGATTCTTTGATTTCAGTCAAATCTTTATCCTCCAGTAAATGAATCATCTGCTGTGCTGCCTCTTTTCCTTTCCTGCAGTCATCATCTTCGACCTCATCCACTCTGATATCGTTGTCTTTGGACACATCTTCAAGCTTAAAGAAGGAACTTGATTCAGTAGACAAGAGCCCATTATTTATAGCTCTTCTGATTTCTTCAAATACAACTGACTGATTTCTGCCTTTCAAACCAATTTTGTATTTCCCTTCCCGCATTTCTGTTAGAGATGAATCACTATCAGTAAGAAGGCAGATGAGTGGCTTTGAGTCCTTGTAGAAGGTTTGGATCTTGGTCATGCTTTTGTCTTTCTTGTTAAGTTGTGGTAAAATAGCAACATTTACAGAGGCCATTCCAGTCAGAATATCCAGCTGAGTTTCATGGGCTCCTGCATCACCATGGAGGTTACAGAACGCAACACAATGAGTAAATCTGTCTGTTTTCTCTCCAGATGGACAGTACCAGGCGATCTCCACAACTCCATCCATCAACACTCTGGTTCTGCTGCTGCCTGGGCAGTTCCTGTGGAAGAACGTGTTGTGTTTCTCATTGATCAGGCTGTTCATTAGTTGAGACTTGGATGAGGACACTTGGCCAAACCTGAAGAAAGCCACCATCGGGGTTTCTGCCTTGTAGACTGGCAGGAATTTGCTAGAGATTTTACCTGTATCATCAGTTGTCTTCCAGCTCTTGTTGATTTGTCTAAATGTCCAGAGTGGGAACTCAATCTGTTGTGTGAATGGATTTGGTACAAGAAGAGGCAGTGCATACTGACACTGTGAGAGTTTAGTCACCATGAGTTGCTTTAGGAAGCTATCAGCACAATGAAACACAGCCATTTGAACATCCATTATATGGACTGCATCTGTTTCATCAGAGGGTTTAGCATTTTCTCCAAAAATACTATCAAAGACATCACCATCATCTTCAGATGATTCATTGTTCCTTTGTTGTGAGTGATGTTCTTTATTCTCTACAATCTGAAGGTATCTTGCTCTGTAGTCCATCATCATCAATTTCTGTAGAAAAACTGAAGCTAGCTCCTCTTCTGCACAAGCCTCTTGGGACTGTGATTGTACAATTGGCTTAAGGAAATCAACTGTTCTCAGTTTGCCTTCAAGATGAAGCCTGCCAATGAGTTGCTCTGCACCTAGCTGAAAAATACAGTACCATAAAATAGTGTAGTTGAGAAGAATGTTAATTTGTACACTTTTAATACATTAAAAACATACGACAAAAATTAATATGCTCCCTGATTTGCATTGTTACATGTATCTATATGTAATATTTGCGTAGCCTACGTATTTGTACATTTAAACAGACGCTGACAGCATCTAAAACAAAAACATTATTATTTAGATCTATATACAACTGTAGAAACATAAAATCTATTATATCATAAATATATTTCAGAAATATATCTTCCTAATGACAATTTTATTATTTGTTTATATACTACAAACACTTTTTCCATTTTTATCACAGAATAAGGCAGAATAGTTTCTATACTGTAATAAATGCTATATCAATTAGCACTGCATCATTCATATACTTTATTCATTAACTGGAGATTACTTGAAAAACACACATAAACCATATTGTCGCAATCGTGTGTTTTAATGTCTTCACGTTTCATCAGTCCAAACATTTCAGCTTTTTATTTAGCTTAGCTGCAGCAATTGCTGGAGGCTTAGTTATTACTTCTATGGCCCTTGAAAACCTCTATGTGAACACACTTGCCTGAAGAAAGTGCGGGGGATAAATGTATGTGTTATTAAAAGTTTAAAAGTGTGAATGCATTGCTGTTTCTACAGCAATACTACGGACATGGTAATTAGGCTATCACTGTTTGTACAGTGATACATGTCTACCTACAGGTGTTGATCTTCCCATTTCCTAGACCTCTGTAAGCCAGGAAAGGGTTGTAACATAATCTCATTGATTATAAATACAATAGAATCAACTGGTTAATTACATTAATTAATAGATATTCAATATTTATAGATTCAATTCAGTTCACTTTTGTACCTAAGTTTATAGCCTACGCAAATAATTTTTTTAGATGCTATGCAAATTTTTGAAGTCTATGCAAACATAACCGCATTCAAAAATAAAAATACATACGAGTACTTTTGAGATCATGGTGGAATATGAATAACGCTCTGACAAAATAGGCCTGTTAATTATGCAAGTTCTTACCTTTTCTTTATCTGCTTTATCAGTTTGGACCAGGTGCCCCAAAGTCTGTGCATTAGTGTCACCGATGCTTACTGTTTCTGCACCTTGATTTTATGAAAACAGAGGAAAAGATTTATTAGCGGTTATTTTAAGAGAATTAACATTATTAGCAGTATGCCCAAATTTTAGATTCGAAATGCATCTTGTGTGCATATTCTTTTGAAGTAGGCTAATTCAAAAACTTTCAGTGTGACCAACATTTATCGATTCACTAACAAATGCCATAATAAAACTATGGACAATACTGTACATTCAGTCATGTCTTGCAACTTGACAAATGTGTTAAATATCATTAGGATACATAAAAAATTAAGATGACAATTAATGATCTTTAAGTATTTGGGGGATCAAAGATTTCTTTACTGATTAAAATGTATTAAATTCAATTATTTAAAACTAATGAATTTTTATCCACTTTTTTATTACCAGAAGCTATTTACACAGATTATGAGACCTTAAAGTAGGGCTAAGCAACTGTTTTTCAGAATCAACATATGACTCACTGAACTGAAGCTATCATTACTTTCAGTGATGTCTGTTTCGAAATTAAGTTTTGTGTATTTAAGGTTTGTGAAATTTAATTCAGCGTCTTCATTGCTGACAATTTGTTGACAGACACTTGCAACTTTTTTTCTGAGTGTTTTGTAATGCATGATATTAATAGCCTACATTTTTTTTTTTTTTTAACAATATATGAAGAGTGGGCAGGGGCTGGACAGGGGTGTGCACTTGAACCACACTTACAAATACCTACAAATACTAATGAGATCATGTTAAATTTAAAAAAAATATAGAGGCAAAATTCCAACTTTCATAATATTTATAAAATTTGAATCTATTGCAGTATTATTTTTTAATCTTGAATTAAAATTAAAAGTTGAAATGGAGTTACGGTAAATGTAAGCCAAAAATTAACATTGTTACCACTTTGATATTCACTGTCTTGCATGTCTCTTAAAGTTGTGTACATCTCTCTGGTGTAGCACCGCTGATTATTGTCTGTGAACAGATGCTTGATTCTGTTCATCAATTCTCTCATCTCTGATTGGTTGTTCATGATCTTGCTGCAGGTGTGATATCTTCCTCCACATTTCTTCAGCAGCTGGTCCAGAACAGAGTTCTTCTTCAGGTCATCTATTATAGTATCACACTCTTCCTCTCTCTCATAAGTGAAGACAGTAATCACAAATGAAAGAACTCGATCAGAGAATATTCTCTGTAGCCATTCAATACCCATCTTATCAGCATCTGTTAACTGGCCCAATCGCACAACAAAGATGAAGGCATGGATTTCATTTTCATTCACTAGTTGACCAATAACATGATCGAGAGGTTTGAAATCAGTCTCATGTGAGCCAATCATGTTGATCACTGAGACACAATGTTCTGATATCTTCCTCTCTTGAACGATCATTGGAAATTCTGCATTTTTATGACAGAGTTGTTTCTCTCCGAGTAGAATGTTGTCACATCCAAACTGGACAGCATCAGAGCTTCCAAACACTGCAATGGTCAAATCGGGATCACCGTGATCTAAAATAAACAACACAGAGCTGTTCTCAAACTCAGAGAATATAAGAACACATCACAATATATGTTAATGAAATAGTGCTTCTTACTGATATATATTTCTGTCATAGCAACTCTCAGAGAGTTTGGCATGGTAGTATACATGGCAGTGTTAATGAATAGATCTGCTCCTGCTGCAGCAGAGCAGGTACCGAGACTTGCTATTGCCAATATATCCACAACATGCTGCTGTGAGCATGTAGGAAATACTGCTGTTGCACATATAACATATATGACATAACCCCTCATATATAGCTATGTGAAATGATCCCGTAGCAGATCTAAGTGGAGCTGGGGAAGGTGGAGGGTTTCTGACGCACACTGCAACTGCTACAGTAAGTACTGGCTGAGTATTTGAATGTTGAGCAGCAAGCTCATTGGCTGCTGATGCAACTAGAACCAATCGGCAACGCCATGTGAATAATGATGTGATTATATCAGATTGAGTTAGAATCTATCAACCTGTGCAATCTAGAGTTTCATGACAGAACTTTGTACTAGTTGCATTTCACACCCGTGTTGTTGTGAGATGAATCATTAAAGCCTGAACACATATGTGCTACACACTTTTTGCATTACCATCAGATTTCAGGTTACTCCCGTCTTCTGCTGGTTTCACATTATCCTGGAGAGATAACAAGAAATGATCTGTTTCTTATTACCATGATTTTTTATTACCATGAAGGTTGTTTAATTGTGCAAGTGTAAAAGTGTGTATGCATGGATCTCTGAACTTGAGTATGACGACATCTAAACATCACACTCCTATGTTTATTCTGCATCTCTGCTTGTTACTACAAAGGCTGTGGGTGAAATAGCCAAACCTTTGAATTAGAAGTGCAATTTCTAGAACATACATTGGACCATATAGCGAAGGTAAAAAAATAAAGGTTCTTTATGGGCATTGACATCCATACAATCTTTCCATTCCATAAAAGTTTCTTTATAGTCCAAAAAGGTTATTTAGAGTAATCAAATATTCTTTACACTGAGAAAAAAATGGTTCTTCTATGGCATCACTGCAAAAAGCCCTTTTTGGAACCTTTATATTTAGTGATCTTCACACTAAGAAAATTAATGGTTATTTCAAGAAATGTTGACAAAGGTTTTCTGAGGAACCCAAAGTGGTTCTTCTATGGGATCACTGCGAAAACTTCCTTTTAAATCCTTTATATTTAAGTGTATTATCACATTTACCTTGTATTCTCCATGTGCTTTATTTGAGGTTCCATGAGTCTTTACACCATGGTCTTGATCATGTGATGTGGAAGGAGCTGAAGTTGGTAGTATCTGAAATTCTATTTTGGTGGTTAAATCTGTCACAAATTCTTTATATTTTTCAGAATTTGTCAGTGGAGGACTGTCCAACATGTTATCTGGGTTTTGATGTGTCTCTGGAGGAGGAGCCAAGACATCGTCTGCTTCTTGATCTGTTTCATGAGGTTTGTCCATGATGTCATCTGTATATTGATGTGTAACTGGAGGACTGACATCATTTGGATTTCTGTATGACTCTGGAGAAGTATCCATGACATCATCTGAATCTCCATATGATTCTGGAGAGGTGTCCATGACATCATCATCTGTACCTTGATCCATAATTATATGACTGGAAAGAAAAATAAACATTACCCAAGTTTGGTGGATCTGATAAACTCCAGACAACAAAGATCAAAAGTATTTGATCACTTTTTCACACTTGTGTCACACTTAAAAATGACTTTCATTATTTTAGATACAAAATATCAAACCAAGTGACGTGCAAATGCAAATGATGCTTGATGTAAAATAAATATATGACTTTTAAATTATGTTTGCATTAGTAAATAGCAGTTAATACACTAGAAACCAAATGGCTCCAACTCCACCTTCTAGTATGCAACTCCATTATATATTTCATAGGTCTGACCACCATGCAGGGAAATACTGTTTATTGACCAACTTTGCATAAAAGTTTGATTGGTTATTTGATGAAGTAAATAAAGACAAAAGATTACATTTTATGTGACATAAGCAAAGAACAAAAAGGATATATCATGTGGATGATGTAAATCATCTAATAAAATGACTAAGGACATTATCAATATTATATACAACCCTTGCATCATGTCATTAAATACAACTATCAAAATAATTAAAATTAATAATAATAAATGAAAATCACCTGTTGATCAGTGACTGGAATCCAACCAAGCTTGAAAGTCAAAAGGATTCAAAATACTGAAACAACTCAAGATAAGAGAATCTCAGACAACCTCATATACCACACAGCTTCACCCTCTGGGCTATAAAGTTCATACTGATTATCTCATTAATATCTAACTTGCTTTATAGACTGAAGCTCATTGGCCCGGATCAACTACAAATGAAAATGTGAGCCACAGAGGACACAGGTTTCTTGTTCAGATAAGTCACATGATTTCTGGTAAAACGAAACTCAACACTGCTAAAGTAGAACGATAGAAAAATTATATTGCCAGTTTAAAAAAAAAAGACAAAGGGTATTTTAAAAGGGTACATAAGTCAAAGTTTAAATAATACCTCACAGCCAAGCCTGTATTTATATTCCTCAACTCATCAAACCTGAATTCTGCACAAACACAAGAGATCTCAGCACTGGAAGCTGTGGAGAGAGAATGATTTGTTTAATTTATTTAGACTCGTTTTACACATTTCATTAGGGCTGCAAGAACTAATCGATAAAATAGATTATTATCGATAATGAAAATCATCGACAACGATTCTCATTATCGATTAGTCGGGTCTGCCCACAGTGCACGTCCAACTTCAGCCGGTCGCGTCAAATTACAGCACTGAATAACGCACTTCTATGTACAAAATATCTCTAAAAATAGTGGAGGAAACAGAATGAGATGCTGCGGGAGAAGTACGTGACATGAGAATTATTTATTTTGCTTTAAGCTAATGCTTTAGCGTAATAGCTTGCCCTGTCAGGATATTTGACAGATGCGCGTGCGTCCTCAGCCCAAAAACGTTCAGTTTACGGTCATATCCTTATCTGTAAATGTCACAAATTCACGTGAGCATTTCCATTTTTGCATAAAGTTCCGTCCTGACAGTCTGTGCTAAGTTTAAATCTTTACTGAATGAGCGCTGGTGCGGTGGACGCGTGAACGCGCGTCAGAGAGGGATTAATAATCAGCGCAAAAACATTAATTGTGCTGAAATATCTGTTGTTGAGCGTTAAAATAAGGTTTAAAAGTCAACATGTAGTGCACGTGTTTTATGAGAGTAGGAACTGTAAAGGGATAACAGCGTATAATTATCTGAATATAAATTCATAGTCGCCTTTTACATGATAAAGAAATTACAGTAAACGTGACTGTGATCAAAGTAAACACATGTTCCTACAGAACATTACTCTTACCTGTTGGTTAACACTGAGTTTGTGTTTTTATTCTATCTTTATTATTATCTTAATTTTTGATGAAGAGATTTAAATTATAGGCCAATATACAGTGCTTAGCAAATTTATTAAAACAAATGTATTTAAGGTTTATAACAGATTATGTAAGTTTTGTGCCACTGTTGCTCTAAACTAACAGTATTGGTGTTTACTAAAATAATTTTTTAGCTATCTGGATTGGTTAGTCCTCTAATATGTGTAAGCTCTTTAGTAAGAGTTGGCTATTTCTAATGCTATAATATAATTATTGCTAATGCTATAATATAATTATTGCTGTTATCTATGAAAGAATGAAAGACCTAAGATTTTTTTCAGATACCCAGTTACAGTCAAAAAACAATGCCAGCAAGAATACATGCTGTTATAAAAGGCAGGAGGCCTTTTTTTTATTATGTGAATAAATACTATTTAGTTGTTTCAGTTTGTTATATGCCAAAAAAATGACAATAAGTTTTAGATTTAAACAGTTCTTTGACAAATTCCTAAAATATTTGTGTTTTCTCTTTATTATGACAGGTGGTCTAATAAATTGTTTAGCACTTTATGTTTTCATAGCATTCAGTTGGATGTTTGTTTGAAGAACATTGGGCAGAATGTGGAAGTGTTTTTTTGTCAATAAAATAAAAAAAGAAAATGTAGCTTTTTTATCCGATTAATCAAAAAAATAATCGGCCAACTAATCGATTATCAGAATAATCATTAGTTGCAGCCCTACATTTCATACTCTTGTACCATAAATAAAGCATTTACAAACAGACAAACCTAAAGTAGAAAACAGAAATTTAATGAGTTATGACAACATTGTATAGTAGAGACAAGTAATTCAGTTAATTTTAGGATAGATAAAATGTAAGAAGATTATAACCTGTGTTAGAGATAAAGAGATGGACAAAGGATGAAAGTACTGTTGATAATTTACAGCCATTGTACTGGAAAGTGAAACTGAAATTTAAAAACAGACTCTCCAGCTAAAACGTGAGTAGAACAGTAACTTGAATATGGGCTGTATGACACATGATGAGATGCTTTTACCATTTTAAAGCTATCAAGGCCATGCTAACATTTAATCATATAGCAGGCTCTTCATTACCAGTAATAAATGCACCCAAGCAACTGTCTTGGAGATGAACGGGAATTCTTTCTCCAGTTATTATAGTGCTCTAAAGAGAACACGAATCATTTGGTTGGTTACAACTGCAAATTTTATTTATTTTATAGCGAAGATTAGCATATCAATTAGCATAATTTAACCTGACCTTAACAAGGTCGTTTGAATCTCACCTCGACATCACCGTAGTCTGTTCGGGATACATGAGAACTGAGCGCCCGGTGATCGCGTGGAGCTCACGTCTCCGAAATCGGCGAAGCATAGGCGCTGTTTTTATAAATAAACTGCAGATTTGAGTTTTAAAACAACTACATTCTTGCCTGAAATGCATGCGTCCAGTGTAGGCAGGCTTTAGCTGTTGTGGCACGGCACGTCCGGTGTAGACATGGTGTTACTCACCTATCGGGAAGAAACAAAGCAACCTCGGCGTCCGATCGCAGGCATTCCGCTCCTTGAGTTCTCTCCAGCGCTGGAAAGCTGATCCGATATTTACACGGGTACTACTTCTTGCCTTATCGTTCCGCAGACGTTTTCCTCTTTTGTTTTTTATCCACCATCTCTATCTTTCTGTCGCTTGGCTCAGCTGTTCACTGAACGCTCTCTCCTCCATATCATGAGTAGACACGCCCCTTACTGCTGATTGGCTACAAGTTTGTTTTGGTACTCGGCCCCGACTCAGTTTTCTAAAACGTTTTTGAAAAATCGCTTACCCTGCCTTTAAGGTTCACACCAATGGCTCTATGTTCATCTGGTTAGTGTGACCTTGTTAGCCCCTGCTGGTAGATGTTGTAATTACACCATCTGACTGCAAAATAAATAAATAAATAAATAAAATAAACTTTTCTCAGTTGACGGCCATTCAAAAGAAACTGGTGAACAAGAGAGTAAAGATTGCATGAACTCTTCAGGTATTCTAGAGCTAATAAGAGAACAAGTTTATTAAAGTATTATAAAATATAACGTACTTATCCATGGGAGATTTTTTAATAATACATTTAAGAAAAACCTGGCCAAGAAAGGCAAATTCAAACAGCATAAAAACTGTATGACTACATAACAAAAGCAATCTGCAGTAGCTGACTGAAGAGTGCCTGTATATTTTTCAAAAGCGCCATGAAGACAGCTAGAACCCCTTAGCTTTCACCCCCCATTTTCAGCATGGAGACACAAATGACATACCCAAAATAAAAAGGTTCCTGCTCATGAGTCTTTCTTACTAGATACATAATCAACATATGTTTACAAAGCTGACACTTCAAAGTTTACTGTTCAAGAATCAGAATTACTCAGACTGTTATTATAATAAAGATATATAAGCTCAAACATGAAAACAAAAATAAAAATATTAAAAACATTTTTTAATGTATAAAAAAAATATGTTGCTTTTAGGATATGGTTTTAGAAACACAATGAAGCTAAAGCTACAAGTCTACTAATGCTTCATTTAAATTTCAGAACATAATCTCTAAAACTGTGAATTTTATGAAACATTTTCTAAGACCATGTCATGTGTGTTTTCAGAGATGGCTAATACAATGCAAATAAAATTGATTTATGACCCCTGTAAGCTCTCCTGTGAGCTGTCTCCTCATGTTTGTCTCGGCAAACTGCCCCATTCATGTCTCTATTGTTTTCACTAAACGAACCTTTCACACCTCCGCCATGTATGAAACATAATCCTCATTATTCCTTTATCATTATTCTTTTGTTTTATTCAGCCATTACTAGCCTTTATTCTGGCATTTCAAGGTTTACCAAGCCACATTGCTTCAATCCCAGTATACAGGTGCATCTCAATAAATTAGAATGTCGTGGAAAAGTTCATTTATTTCAGTAATTCAACTCAAATTGTGAAACTCATGTATTAAATAAATTCAATGCACACAGACTGAAGTAGTTTAAGTCTTTGGTTCTTTTAATTGTGATGATTTGGCTAACAGTTAACAAAAACCCACCAATTCACTATCTCAACAAATTAGAGTATGGTGACATGCCAATCAGCTAATCAACTCAATACACCTGCAAAAGTTTCCTGAGCCTTCAAAATGGTCTCTCAGTTTGGTTCACTAGGCTACACAATCATGGGGAAGACTGCTGATCTGACAGTTGTCCAGAAGACAATCATTGACACCCTTCACAAGGAGGGTAAGCCACAAACATTCATTGCCAAAGAAGCTGGCTGTTCACAGAGTGCTGTATCCAAGCATGTTAACAGAAAGTTGAGTGGAAGGAAAAAGTGTGGAAGAAAAAGATGCACAACCAACCGAGAGAACCGCAGCCTTATGAGGATTGTCAAGCAAAATCGATTCAAGAATTTGGGTGAACTTAACAAGGAATGGACTGAGGCTGGGGTCAAGGCATCAAGAGCCACCACACACAGACGTGTCAAGGAATTTGGCTACAGTTGTCGTATTCCTCTTGTTAAGCCACTCCTGAACCACAGACAATGTCAGAGGCGTCTTACCTGGGCTAAGGAGAAGAAGAACTGGACTGTTGCCCAGTGGTCCAAAGTCCTCTTTTCAGATGAGAGCAAGTTTTGTATTTCATTTGGAAGCCAAGGTCCTAGAGTCTGGAGGAAGGGTGGAGAAGCTCATAGCCCAAGTTGCTTGAAGTCCAGTGTTAAGTTTCCACAGTCTGTGATGATTTGGGGTGCAATGTCATCTGCTGGTGTTGGTCCATTGTGTTTTTTGAAAACCAAAGTCACTGCACCTGTTTACCAAGAAATTTTGGAGCACTTCATGCTTCCTTCTGCTGACCAGCTTTTTAAAGATGCTGATTTCATTTTCCAGCAGGATTTGGCACCTGTCCACACTGCCAAAAGCACCAAAAGTTGGTTAAATGACCATGGTGTTGGTGTGCTTGACTGGCCAGCAAACTCACCAAACCTGAACCCCATAGAGAATCTATGGGGTATTGTCAAGAGGAAAATGAGAAACAAGAGACCAAAAAATGCAGATGAGCTGAAGGCCACTGTCAAAGAAACCTGGGCTTCCATACCACCTCAGCAGTGCCACAAACTGATCACCTCCATGCCACGCCGAATTGAGGCAGTAATTAAAGCAAAAGGAGCCCCTACCAAGTATTAAGTACATATACAGTAAATGAACATACTTTCCAGAAGGTCAACAATTCACTAAAAAATGTTTTTTTTTTTTTTTTTTTTTGGTCTTGAAGTATTGGTCTATGAAGTATTCTAATTTGTTGAGATAGTGAATTGGTGAGTTTTTGTTAAATGTGAGCCAACATCATCACAATTAAAAGAACCAAAGACTTCATCATCACAACATCATCACAATTAAAAGAACCAAAGACTTCATCATCACAACATCATCACAATTAAAAGAACCAAAAACTACTTCAGTCTGTGTGCATTGAATTTATTTAATACACGAGTTTCACAATTTGAGTTGAATTACTAAAATAAATGAACTTTTCCACGACATTCTAATTCATTGAGATGCACCTGTACATTTACCCAACTATTATCAAAAGTCTTTCTAAAAAAATACAACAAAACATTTTCTTGCGACCTTACGTGAATTATGACAAAATGCATTATGAAGAACTGCAGCTGCATTAGAGCTAGCAATTGCATTAAGCTACATAAGACAATTTATGAGATTATTAGTACACTTTTACTCAAAACTCACTTTAAACCACCATCGAGTGTTTGTAATAACTTCCTTTTGCGGTCACATGTGGCATTTGGTCGTTTACTGTTGTTAAAATATGCTATGTATAGCCTTTTATATCGCTGCACAAATTAGCATTTCATATGTATAAATTCATTATGATCATCAAAATACCCCAAATCTCAAGAAAATCACACACAAACCATATCATATCGTAATCGTGTGTTTATTATCTTTGTTCTTTGTGTGTAAAAGTGTTTATCTGCGTTTGTTACGCTTAGATATGTAGGAGGAAGAGCACAGGATGAAGGGGCTAGATGTGAAGCAGAATTTTTCACAACAAATCAACTTTCTCTGTGACTCATACTACGAGCACGGAAGAGTAAACACAGATACAGCTAATGAAATCGCCTAAATCAGTGGAAAATGAATAGAAACTGTGATTCTGCCTGAAGAAATATGAAGTAAACATGAGTAAATATATCTATATTTCTCCGTGAATATGCATCTTTGGACTATAAGCTCTTATGTTCAGTGTATCTATATGAACACAAATAAACCGCTGCAGACGTGACTGAATATGAATGCGTCGTGAATTTCTATTCCAAAAATGATTATTTTGCACTCCTGACGTAAATTACTGTCACTGCAACAATGTTTTATCAAAACAGTGGTCAAATATCGAAGCTAGAATCTTTAATCTTTCTACTGATGCACAGTTTGTCCAGATCAAGTAAGAGTGTGATGTTTTAACGTGCTGTTAAAGTGAAACATCATTAATCTGGGGCCGTCAAAGGGGTTAAATTAAGACTTGGAGCTCTGTTGGTGAGTCCAGTTAATCAAAGTGATTTAACTTGGTTAAGTCCGACCTTCAGCAGTCTGTGGTCCATGTATCTCCTGTCATCTTCTGAGTCAGAGTCTGAAGAGAAATAAAACAATCCATCACAAAATGTCAAGTGAAACAGTTAATATTCATTTATTATCTGATGTCTGCAGGAACAGAGATGAACGGTCATTTGAATCTCATATCAACATCATCGTATTCATCAGCCTGTTTGACATCTGAGAGGTCAGAATATAAATTTACTGCACAGATTACTGGTCGTGTGGAAATATGTTTTTTTTTTTTTTTTTGCATTTGATTCTAGATTCAGATTTTAGACTTAAAAAGTGAGATTTCTCTCATGTAACAGACTGACAGCCTACAATTTTAATATTGATCAGTATTCTGGATTCACTAGACTGCTCTTACTAGTATGAACAGACAGATTAGACACTGTGTTGATTTTGTTTTATCTGTAGAATTTCATATAAATAATTAGCTAATTTTACCCCATATTTTCATATTCCAACATCCTTTTGGTACCAAAGAAACTGTTTCAGGTATAAATATGAGATCAGTTTTTCAGTATTTGTGAGATAGACATACCTGTTTTATTTTTGCAGCAACAGTAAAGGATTAAACCAGCAAACACTATCACTCCCACTGTGGGGAGTCCCACAACAACAATAAAAACAAGCAGCCCACTCAAAGGTGAGCCACAGACGATTATTTCAGGTTTTCTGGCAATCTCTGGAAAGTAAAAGATGAACAGCTGCAATAATCAGTTTATTCATATTTAAATTTTAATATATAAAAGTCAATCAATTATCATTATAAAAATCATTAGAGAAAATGCAGCTTGTAATGTGTAAACTAAGAACAGATCTGAGTTGTGAGAAAAACTATTTATTGATGTTGAAACAGACATTTACCTTCACAGAGCTGTGCAATATTTATTCTGTCTTCTCTCCAGCTGACAGGGTTGCTATGGTTACAGATGATGAACTCCTCACTGCAGTACATGATCAGAGTGTAGTTCTCATGTGATGTCACTTCCTCTGGAGAGCATCTGTTGTTCTTATAGCTGGAGTAAATCATGAGCTCATGAGCTCTGCATGTGAAGTTCACAGCACAGGAGTCACTGCTGAATCGGTTTGAGTTTACAGTCAGGACAGGAGCCTCCACAGCATCTGAAACACACATTTACTTCAAGATCACAATCACATTCACATCTAAGCACAACACAAATTATAAACTTTTTTTGTTTGATGCAGTAGCAGATAGATCCTGAATTAAAAACAATGTACCAAAAGCTGCTCTAAATGTGCACATATGTAAAACTGATCATAAACTGCACTTACGAAATGTTATTGTCTTTTATGCAGGAACACATTAAATCACACAAAGAAATCAGACTCGCCTATAACAGATACTCTGTATTTGACAATATCTTTGCTCAACAATCCAATTATTCTTGCTGTGTAGAGTCCACTGTCTGTCTTCTGCATGTTCTTCAGTGTCAGAGAGAAGGTTTCAGTATTGAAATCCACTCTGTCCTGGTAAGAAGAGTGAAGTCTTCCTCTTTAGATTCACTGTTATATCTAACCATACTCTCTGATTCATCATTTATCCAGAATAAAAGATCAAACTCTGGTAGTTGTTGTGTCTGTATATCCAGTTGAACAGAAGCTCCTGTCTGAACAAACACAGAGATCTCAGCACTGAACCCTGAGGAGAGAAAAACACACAGTTCAGAACATTTTACACCTCCATCTTACTTCATGTCATAAAACTTATAATATACACACCATTTGGAAAAATTAAATAAATCATAGGGGTTCATATGTAATAAAAGCATTTTTCCTCTAAATAGTCCAGGTGATATGTGAAAATGTTCACTTTTTCATAAAAGCATGAAACTTGCAGCACTTGTATAGTTTGCGGCCCTAAATATTTTCAGAAATGAAACCATGGCAAAGACACCTTGTGGTGGCCATGGCCAGAGATTTTGTTAATATAGGGAGATGAGAGGGTCTGTATTACTTACTATTGGAGAAAGCGGAACAGCTAACTTGGATCACGTGAGCCTTAATAACCAATCACATCACATCCTTGACGTCATTGAATTTCAGTCGGAGATGAGCGACAGTGACTTCTCTTATAAAAAAAAGTATTTTTTTTCTTGGTAAACTCTAAAAATAGTTCAATCCAAAAGTATTGTTTAATGTAAAACATGTTGTAGATTAGCAGATAGGCTGTCGATTCATTAAATGATGAGCTGTTTCCTCTAAAAAGCTGTTTTTTTCAGCGTAGTGAAGCCTCTCCCCCACTAACATCCATTCAAAAAAAAAAAAAAAACGGCCTCTGGTCTCCTTTCCCACGTACTGGCAGACCGGAAGCGTTAGCTTTAGCCGTTACGCTTTTTCGGTTAATGGTTGCAGGCTTGCCTTCTAGTGGCTTTGGCCATGCCGACTGTTTTACTTTCTGCCATAATCAAATTATGTATTTTGTATCATATCTCCTGAACATAAAACAGAAAAGGTGATGTCTAAACCTATGTTTTGATGGTCAAGGATTGCAATGATACCATATAGCTACAACAACACAAACTGTTCAGGTGAACAGCTAATGGTGAAATCGACAGTGTGAGAAGGAAATCACAGTATCTCACAGCATTTACAATAGTCCTTATTATGGCTATTCATTTTTTCTTTCTTTGATAACTAATATTTTATTCAATAATACAGTAAAATATTGTTTTCAAGAATACAATCATATATTTCAGAGATATATAAAAAATCTCGTATAAGTGTATTTTTCTCAGGCAGAGCCAGCTAGGCGGTAGTATGTTTCTAATACATTCTTGTTCTCTCTCAACAATGCTCTAACATGCTGTGATATGTGATAACATACTCTGATTTCCTTCTCACATTGCTGATTTCAACTGAACAGTTTATGTTGTTTTATATATCGTATCATTGTAATCCCTGACCTAATTGCTTTTTTCAAATATAGCACAAATTATAAATCACTAGAAAATGACAAAACATAAGGATGCAGGATGCAAACAGATGATCTACTGCCATCGTAGCAAACATCAAGATGTCGTATTCTTAAAAAAGGAAGTTTATGTGTGCAATAACAGGAGGAGCGTCTCTGCAGCCAGCGGTGGACGTGTGTGTGTGTGTGTGTTATCCAGGAAGACAGTGAAACGATGCAGTTGCTCAACCAAGATACTGTGCAAGGGTTCTGTGATCAGTGTATATCATTAAAAATGTCATGTGTGTGGGGAAAGGTAAATACATATGTGAGAGGAATAAAGTGTGTATATGAGTAGGGGAGAGTGTTCCCAGCAGGCACCAGACGTCTGTGTAACGTCAGGTTGACGTTGGACATGACGTTGGACAGACGTTGCATTTTGGTTGAAAATGAAAATCGGGTTGACGTCAATATTTGACGTCAATTTGACGTTGACTTAACGTTGGATTTTGGTTGCACAACCTAAAAACAACAAAATATCAACGTCAGCTGACGTCGGTATTGGACATCAATTTAACATTGACATTAGACGTTGAATTTACGTTGAATTTTGGTCACCTGACGTCGCAACCAAAATTTAACTAAATATCAACGTCTTATGACGTTGTGTGCCTGTTTTGTGCCTGCTGGGTTATGCATTATATATAAAAAAGGGTTATTAAAAAAATTGCACATTCAGTCAGTTCATTTTATGTCATAAGAATCAGTTCACTATATACAGGTGCATCTCAATAAATTAGAGTGTCGTGGATAAAATTTATTTCAGTAATTCAACTCAAATTGTGAAACTCGTGTATTAAATAAATTCAATGCACGCAGACTTAAGTAGTTTAAGTCTTTGGTTCTTTTAATTGTGTTTTGGCTCACATTTAACAAAATGTTAACAGAAAGTTAATTGAATAATCTTAGTTGTGTATGTTAATGCTCCATCTGACCAGCATAAATCCAACAAGTTATACCACAAGCCATAGCAGTGGAAATTACTGCTTCACAACAATGTCCTGTGACATTAAAAACCTTGAATTTCCATAAACGTTCCCTCTTATCTTATTCATCTAAACAAATAGCTCTTGAAACCACACAATCATAAGACTAAACAACAATCCAAAAATAATGTAAAAACAATAATAATATAATATAAATGAATAAATCAATGAAATTAGTATATAAATGGCTTAAATGATTATTATAAAGTATTATATAAATAATTGGAACAGTAAAATGATTAAATGATAAATGATTCTAAATGAATGAATGAAGAATAAAGGAAAGAAAATAAAACAACACAAAGGTGTGGTTGCTCTCTTGAAGTAAAATACATACAGGTTGCATTTGAGGATCCTTAGATCCTTCACCACAGAAAAGGAAAAACAGTTACTATTAAGTTTTGAGTTTGACATGACATTTATTATCTGACTTCTGCAGGAATTGCAGTAATAAGTGGAACCATAATACTTAGTCTAGTAAGTTTACAATCTCTTAATAAGTAATCAGAAAATGCAGCTTGTAATGTGTAAACCAAGAACAGAGATTTGATTTGTGAGATAAAGTCTAGTTATTGATTTTAAAACAGATATTTACTGTCACAGAACTGTTTGATGTTTATTCTGTCTTCTTTCCAGCTGACAGGGTTGCTATGGTTACAGACGATGAACTCCTCACTGCAGTACAGGATGAGAGTGTAGATCTCATGTGATGTCACTACCTCTGGAGAGCATCTGTTGTTCTGATAGCTAGAGTTAATCATGAGCTCATGAGCTCTGCATGTGAAGTTCACAGCACAGGAGTCACTGCTGAACCGGTTTGAGTTTACAGTCAGGACAGGAGCCTCCACAGCGTCTGAAACACACATTTACTCCAAGATCACAATCACATTTACAGCAGTGATACAGTAGACATTCACATCTAAACACAACACACATTATGAACATACAGGAATATTGAATGAGCAACATTTTTTTTGGCAATTTTTGCAGAAGCGGATCCTAAAAATAATGAATGTGCCACAAGCTGGTTTTAAATGTGCACACTGAAAGTAAATCAAACAAACAAAAAAAAAAGAACATAAATCATGCTTATGTATTGTCTTTTATACAGGAACACATTAAATCACACAAATAAATCAGACTCACCTATAACAGATACTCTGTTTGTAACAATATAGTTGTCTGATTCTCCACTTGCTCTTGCTGTGTAGAGTCCACTGTCTGTCTTCTGCATGTTCTTCAGTGTCAGAGAGAAGGTTTTATCATTGAAATCCACTCTGTCCTTGTAAGAAGAGTGAAGTCTTACTCTTTTAGTTTCACTTGTATATCTAACTATAGTCTCTGATTTATCAGTTATCCAGGATAAATCGTCAAACTCTGGTAGTTGTTGTGTCTGTATATCCAGTTGAACAGAAGCTCCTGTCTGAACAAACACAGAGATCTCAGCACTGAACCCTGAGGAGAGAAAAACACACAGTCAGTTCAGAACATTTTACACCTCCATCTTATTTAGTTCATGTTAAGTAGACATGCTGAATAAGATGCAGAACACGAGCAAAGACTAAGAAAAAAAAAATCTCTTTTGAAACGAGATTATTTTGTACATTTAGGGGAATTGCGACTTTGTGTTGTGCACCAGAAGGAAAATTAACTATTAAACTAGATACATGATGTGTCTTGGTTTAATATCCTATTGACCTACCAAATTTTAGGCCATGTAGTAATCATGTACATATTGTTTCTTTAGTTTTGCAGCAACAGTAAAGGACCAAACGAGCAAACACTATCAATCCCACAACAACAAACACAGGAAGGAGCAAAAGTATGTAAGATGAACTGTAGGAGAGTGGGATGACAGTTTTTCACTCTCTGGAAAGTAAAAGATGAAGAACTACAGTAATCAGTTTATTCAAAGTAAACTTTAAATTCATTTATTTACATTTAATAACATGCCACTTGCGATTTGTAAACCAAAACAAGTTTGATTTGTTAGAATAAAGACAACCAGATAACACGCACTGTATGTATGCACACATCTTGAATGGTAGCAGCTTTTACCTCCACAGAAGTGTTTAATGTTTATTCTGTCTTCTTTCCAGCTGACAGGGTTGCTATGGTTACAGATGATGGATTCCTCACTGCAGTCCAGGATGAGAGTGTGGATCTCATGTGATGTCACTTCCTCTGGAGAGCATCTGTTGTTCTGATAGCTAGAGTTAATCATGAGCTCATGAGCTCTGCATGTGAAGTTCACAGCACAGGAGTCACTGCTGGACCAGTTTGAGTTCACAGTCAGGACAGGAGCCTCCACAGCATCTGAAACACACATTTACTCCAAGATCACAATCACATTCACATCTAAGCACAACACAAATGATAAACATACAGGAATATTATATGAGCAACATTTTTTTTTTAAGGTTTTTGCAGGAACAGATAAAATCCTGAAATAAAGACAATGTGCCACAAGCTGATTTAAATGTGAAAATTGTAAAAAAAAAAAAAAAAAAAAAAAACATAAATCATGCCTATGGATTGTCTTTTATGCAGGAACACATTAAATCACACAAAGAAATGAGCCTCACCTATAACAGATACTCTGTATATGACAATTTCTTTGTTCATTATTCCAATTATTCTTGCTGTGTAGAGTCCACTGTCTTTCTTCTGCATGTTCTTCAGTGTCAGAGAGAAGGTTTTATCATTGAAATCCACTCTGTCCTGGTAAGAAGAGTGAAGTCTTACTCTTTTAGTTTCACTTGTATATCTAACTATATTCTCTGATTTATCAGTTGTCCAGAATAAAAGATCAAACTCTGGTAGTTGTTGTGTCTGTGTATCCAGTTGAACAGAAGCTCCTGTCTGAACAAACACAGAGATCTCAGCACTGAACCCTGAGGAGAGAAAAACACACAGTTCAGAACATTTTACACCTCCATCTTACTTTAGTTCATGTTAAATAGACATGTTGAATAAGATATATAACTACAGCAGACTAAATGTTATGGCTTTTTACAAACATCATTATAGATAAAACATTAGAAAATGACAAAACAACATTAAAAAATGTCAATTATTGTATAAACATTTGAGTTTTTTTGTTTTTTTTACCTGTGTTAGTGATAAGGAGAAGAATAAAGGATGCAAGCATATCTACTTCCATTGTAGCAAACATCAAGACAGCTGATGTTGTATTTTTGAAACAGGAAGTTGAATATCTGTGCAATGACACTCAACTAGTCAACTAGTCTCTTCGTAAATGTCACACAGTCAGAGGAGAATCACGTTTTCACTCTGACAAAGATTTCTCTCAGTTTCACTTTCGGTTTCACTCTGACTATTTCTGTCAGAGGAAAAGCTTCCTGGACAGAATTCTTTTGCAGCCAGGCTTTATTGAAACCTCATTATAGATAAAGCACTAGAAATTAACAAAACATAGGCTTAGAAACACAGAATTTAAATTTTCAGTACTTCAGACTTTTCATTACTTTTGTTAATGATGAGGAGCAGAATGAAGGATGCAAGATGATCTACTGCCATTGTAACAAACATCAAGACGGCTGATTCTTAAAACAGGAAGTTAAATATCTGTGCAGTGACACTCAGACAGCCTCTTTATAGCTCTCCCACCACAAAAAGGTCAGTTCAGTGTTCGTCAGGATCCTATGCTGAACAATTATTAGTTTTCATGCTACCAAAACTATACATAAAAAAAACAGGCGAATAAGTGAAAGTAGTGTTTAATACTTCATCTTAACAAGTTACATTGAGAAAGTCTTTTTATAACGGTCAGATGAGAAAAATCACATGGTTCTTTGAGAAACTGCTCCTGCATATAGATAAGATTAGAAACTAAAAAAACAAAACAGACATTTTATTTGAACCAGTCAAAGAAAACATTCCAGCATCCAACAATAAACCAAACAGACTGGACAAACACAACATACAAGTATACTGTGAAAAGTACTGGCTATAGTAATGCTAGTAAAATAAAGATTTAGCACAGATGGGATTCACTTAAGATTCACACCAATGGCTCTATGTTCATCTGGTTAGTGTGACCTTGTTAGCCCCTGCTGGTAGATGTTGTAATTACACCATCTGACTGCAAAAAAAAACAAAAAAACAAACAAACAAAAAAACAAAAAAACACCTTTTTCAGTTGACGGACTTTCAAAAGAGACTGGTTAACAAGAGAGTAAAGATTGCATGAAGTCTTCAGGCATTATAGAGCTAATAAGACAACAAGTTTATTAAAGTATTATAAAATATAACATGTACTTATCCATGGGAGATTTTTTAATGAATGCCTGACAGTGTTGACAAAAAGTGGGGACACAACTTTGAAACCTTATGAAACATGCATGTGTCACTGAAAAACAACCTTGCTTTGATACGAGATATTATTAAGTGTTACTTTTGATAAAACAAGCTCTTTTTATCATTAAAAAACATTTTTATCCATTTTAATAGCATATAAATGATTGAACCCTTCTCTGTGGACACACTGTTTTAGATGTAGTGAGAAGACGTAAGTGTCATAGATTTCACATAATAATGATAAAATTAAATTGAAGGGGATAATTGTGTTAAATACATTCTATTATTAATCCCCATAACATTTCAAATTGAAAATATTTTATTTTTTAAACCTGATAGCAGTTACAATTGCTGGACATGTTTTGTCCCATGTCTCAAGAATGACTGAAATATCACCTTTTTTAACATTCATGAAAACCAAAAATTACATTTCTATAAGTAAACTCTTCATTAGGATTCACATAACATTTGATAAAATCAAGAATGTCACACCAAAACTATGTTGTGTAAGAGCAATTCCATAAGTGCATCATAAGTCTTTTTTTTTTTTTTTTTAATGCCAAGGTACCAAAGATACAAGTACAAAAAAATATCAACTTTACGTACAAAGAGGTGACATTACATGCAAAGCACCATTTATATACGTATGTAACAATAAATTAGTAATATAAAACGAATGCTTTAACAGAATAAATGAAAAAGATGAAATAAATTAACTGAGCTTTAAGATTCTTGGAAGATGAAATAGTTTGGATATACTGTTGAACCTCTTTTTTAAAAACAATAAATAAAGGATTTTGATGAGAGAATTTACTGCGGTGAATATTAAATTTCACAAGAAATAATAACAGGTTAAAAATAAAATATTCATTAATTTTATCTTTTTGTATATTAAAGAAGAGAATTCTTTGGGAGTTACTGGAAAATCTAATTTACATAAGAATTCTTCATAACTTAAAATAAGACCTTCTGAGTTAAATAACTGGGAAACAATCAAAATCTTTTTCTCAAACAAATTAAACAGGATTTTATCAGCTGATTTACAAATGTTGTTGTCCACATATAGAGAGAGAGCAGCATATGTGAGTCTGGAGATGCCCTCCGCCTTAGCCAGCAGTACTCTGCCTCTCAAGGTCAAGTCTCTCTGCAACCATGTGTTAAATCTTCTTTGGGCTTTTGATATAACCGGGTCAAAGTTCAAAGTACATCTTTTATCTTGATTTTTAGTTATCACAATGCCTAAGTATGTAATTTCAGTTTTAACTGGAATATAAAAAATAGTGGATGCTGTACAATTTTTAATAGACATTAATTCACATTTACCTAATGTTTAGATTAAGACCCGAAGCTTTAGAGAAAAGTTTTATATAATTAATTGCTACAGGGATTTGGGAAGAATCTCTTAAAAATAATTGACTAATAAATATTTCTCGATCAGCTATATGGACACCCTGAATACCGCTTTCACATACAAAAGATGACAGTAGCTGCACACAAAGAAGAAATAAAAAGGGAGAAACAGGACACCCTTGTCTCACTCCTCTGGATAAACTAAACCTTGGTGAAGTGCCATTCTTTAATTTAATCGAAGCACTTCCATTATTGTAAAGGGTTTTAATTATTCTGCAAAACATATCCCCAAAACCAAATTCTTCTGATGAATTAATAATAAATTAGTGCTCTAAAGAATCGAAAGCCTTATAGAAATCTAAGAAAAGAATGAAGCTTTCCTCCTGAATCAAGTCTGAATAATCTAATAAATCAAGAATCAACCTTATATTGTTAACAATGTGTCTTTTGTTCAAAAATCCAGATAGTGTCTCGTCTATTACAGAACCCAGAACAGATTTTAATCTTTTAGCAAATATAATAGCTAAAATTTTATAATCACTGTTAGTTAAGCAGAGAAATGGGACACCAGTAAAGCTCGAATAATTATGAACTGCGTATTTTCTCAATATAAATTCAAAAAAGCCATATTGCTTCATCATAAGTATTATCATATTTATATCATGATTTGAGAGACATAAATATTGCAAACTTTGTAAACTACCTATTTACGTGACGCAGCGCAGTCATGAACAAGAAAGAGGAAAAATGGAATTCAGGATCTAAATTTTAAGGTTTTAATAAAATGGTCAAGTGAAATAAATAGTAAAGCCTTCTATGATTTTATTAGAGAGACGGAATTGATAAATAGAATATAAATTCTGTTCCAAACTCCGGAGCAGAAGGTGGCGGTAATGCACCTATTTACGTTGGTTGCCAGCCGCCGTTAAAAACAAAGAAGAAGAAGAAGAAGAAGACGAAGAAGCAACGCACTCAGGACCTGAAAACATGGGATCGAAGAAGCATCGTAGGAGCCGATCGCGGTCTCGCTCTCCAGAAAGATCCCGTAGATATGTCCGTTCGCGCTCGCCCGAGGACAGACACGGTCGGAACCGCTCTCCCGTGAAAGGTTCTCGCAGGCGAGGCCGGTCTGACAGCGGCGGCTCCAGGAGCAGCGGAGGATCCGCAGGCCCGAGCCGACACCGAGGCAGAGAGTCCGGCCACTCCAGCGACTCCGACCGCGGTCACAGAGACAGAAGAGCACGATCACACCGAAGATCCAAAGACAGAGACAGGTACTTAAAACCATCAGGGACTAAAAAACAAACAATCCTGTTTTATATTTCAGTTTATATAGTAGGAGGAGGTCCTTAGAGAAAAACAATAAAAAAAGTATGAAACCTTAGGCCTATGAACGACTGAATCAACAAGATTGAAATTAATGATTGAATAATAACTTAAGTAAAAATATTAAAAATAAAATTTATATTAAAATAAACACATAAATAAATAATACATTTAGCAGTGCAGTGCTATAGTAACAAGGAACAAAAATCTAAACCTTTTATATTAATATAATTGCCCGAATATTATAAAGTACTTTTTATTTAATCTTGTTCTGTTCGCACTGTATTTGACTGTGATTTAACTACAATAAAGCGACCACAATAATTATAATAATTTAAATACAATAGTACTATAGTAAAAATAGGCAACAGTGCAAGTTTATTTATGAGGAACATTTCATACACAGTGGTAATTCTAGTGCTTTACAGAAAAAAAAAAGTTGTATTAAAAAGGTTCATAAGAAACAAAAATACAATAAAAAAGTAAGTAGTAAAAATTGATAAAGAATAAATTATTTATTGTTGACGGCTCATTTCTTCATTTTAATACTAATACTCTTATTAATTTGAATACACCTATTATAATTTAAGAAACACCAAATAGTTCATTTATTAATATGGTAGTTAATTATAACTAAAAAGTAAATATTTTTAAAATAATATTTTACTTTAATGTTTTCAAAGTGTAAATTAAGCCTTTATATAAGAAACTTATATATATATATATACACACACACGCACATACATATACCTTTTAAATTTTAGGATGGAGGTCATTTACATAAGGATGATCATATTTGGGAATCTGTGGCATCTAAAAGATTGAAAACTGCTGATTGTAAAAATAACTTTTTTTTTTTTTTTTTTTTTTTTTTTTTTAAATGTCTTTGTTGTTTAAGCTCTTCAGGTGATAATCACAACAATCAGAAGAAACATAAGACGAAGAAGAAACACAAGGATGAAAAGAGCAGCAGGAGGAGGAGTAGAAGCTCCTCACGTTCCAGCTCAGAGTCCAGCGTGGAGCGAAACCGAGGCAGAGATGACAGGAGTAGCGAGAGAGAGCGGAGGAGACGACAGAGCAAGAGCTCCAGCCGAGAGAGACGGAGAGAGAAAGACCGAGAGGGGAGGAGCAGAAAGAGCAGAGAGAAGGATCAGGACAGACGTGGACGTTCTGAATCCAGATCCTCCAGTTCCTCGAGCTCCTCTGCTGACTCTGATCAGGGAGGCAAGACGACACAGGGATCCTCCTCCACCAAAGAAGACAAGAAGAAACAGAAGGAGATGATGAAGGCGCTGGAGACCCCGGAGGAGAAGAGAGCCAGACGTCTGGCCAAGAAAGAGGCCAAAGAGAGGAAGAAGAGGGAGAAGATGGGCTGGAGTGAAGAGTACATGGGCTACACCAACGCCGACAACCCGTTTGGAGATAACAACCTGCTCGGCACCTTCAAATGGCAGAAGGTGAGAGGGATGTTTTGGAGAGCAGAGTTCAAATATGTGTTGATGTTTGATGGGAAATTCTGGTTAGGATTTCACTTACTGTGAGTGTTTCTGTGTTTCTCAGGCTCTGGAGAAGAAAGGCATCGGGCACTTGTCAGAAAAAAATTTGAAGGAGAGAAATAAACACATCCAGGTGGAAAACCGCAGGGAGCTGCAAAAGGTACCGAACATTTTTGAATAATGAGACATTTTACAATTAGGGATTTTTTTTGAAGTGGACTTTGAAATTTAATTAAGAATCACTACAGAAAGAGATAATATATATTTGAAGATTCAAAAAGATAATCTGTAGTTGAAAAGCTATCTTTTTCATGTATATACAGTGGATATAAAAAGTCTACACACCCCTGTTCAAATGCCAGGTTTCTGTGATGTAAAAAAATGAGACCAAGATAAAGCACTTCAGAATTTTTTTTCTAATCAAATGTTCGCTCATAATAAATGTTACTGTATTTTTGTACTATTTAAAATGTTTTTATTTCTAAATGCTGCAAACAAATTGCTTTTGGTAAATAAACTCAAGACAAACTGAAGTGAAGTAAAGTTGTGAGATCTGTGTGTTCAGGTGAAGCAGCTGCGTCTGGAGCGAGAGCGGGAGAAGTCCATGCGCGAGCAGGAGCTGGAGATGCTGCAGAGAGAGAAAGAGGCCGAACATTTCAAAACGTGGGCGGAACAGGAGGACAACTTTCACCTGCATCAGGCCAAACTGAGGTCACGCTCTTCAGACGTGTAGTGTGTTCATACATACTTGTGATTGGACCATTTGTAACGTGTTTCTGCGATGTGATGCAGGTCTAAGATCCGGATCCGTGACGGCCGAGCGAAGCCCATCGACCTGCTGGCTAAATACATCAGCGCTGAAGACGATGATCTGTCGGTGGAGATGCATGAACCGTACACCTTCCTCAACGGACTCACCGCCACAGACATGGACGACCTGCTGGAGGACATCAAGGTGTGTGATGAGAGAGAGATGAAAAATCATTTTAACACGTGATTGGGCTGCCAGTTCAGTCATTTTCACACAAAATAGGATTAAAATGTGAAGTAAGAGTAATTTTTTGCACAAGTTCAATGATGATTTTGATTTGGTTGTGTGTTTCTGGTTACAGGTGTACATGGAGCTGGAACAGGGCAAGAATGTGGATTTCTGGAGGGATATGACCACCATTACTGAAGATGAAATCAGCAAATTGCGCAAACTGGAGGCGTCAGGCAAAGGACCAGGTGATGTGATGACCTGCACTATTACACTTACACTATGTATAGTTTACAGTGAAATCATTTCAGAGTAAATATTAGATGTTTAATTTTAGTTATTTTAAGTTATGCTATTATTAAATAAAGTTTTTTTTTTTTAAGATTATATATACAGTGCTATACAAACATTTTAGATAATTTGTTTAAAGAAATCAATACCTATTTTCAGAATAGATGCATTAAATTGACAAAATAAATACATTTATAATCTCTCATAATATTTCCATTTCAATAAAACGCTGTTCTTTCAAACTTTCTACTGATCAAAGAATCATGAAAAAAAGATCAGTTTCCACAAAAATATTAAGCAGGACAACTGCTTTCAACTTTGATATTAAGAATTATTTTTTGAGCAGCAAATTGGCATATTAAAATAATTTCTGAAGGATCATGTGACACTGAAGACTGGAGTAATGATGCTGAAAATTCAGCTTTGCATCACAAGAATAAATTAGATTTTACAGTATATTCACATAGAAAAGTTATTTTAAATTCTAATAATATTTCACAATATTACTGTTTTTACTTTATTTTTGATCAAATAAATGCAGCTTTGGTGAGCAGAATTATTATTGTTAGATTCATAAAACAATGCAAATTAAATGGAAATGTAATCTCTGAAAATGCTATATAGGGGATATAGGAATATTATGCAACCCTAATGCATTATGCTATTTAGTATATTTAAAGAAAGTCCAGTGCACAACCCCTCATCCATTTCTGTTTTTGGTGTCATGTCAGGTGACCGTCGTGAGGGCATAAACACATCCGTCAGCACAGACGTGCAGAGCGTGTTTAAAGGGAAGACGTACAGTCAGCTTCAGGCTCTTTATATGAACATTGAGAATAAGATCCAGGCCGGAGGCTCCAACCTGGACATCGGCTACTGGGAGAGTCTCCTGCAGCAGGTGCGGGTCTACATGGCACGAGCCAGGTGCGTATAAGACCACAACTGTCACAGGGACTCTGGGGGTTTTTAGCGTTCAGTGATATTTTACCTTATGGGTCTGTGTGTGTTTGTGAAGGCTGAGAGAGCGGCATCAGGACGTCCTGCGGCAGAAGCTGTATAAACTCAAACAGGAACAGGGTGTGGAGAGTGAACCGCTTTTTCCCATCATCAAAGAAGAGCCAGAGAATGAGCAGCCCATGTGAGTGATTTCACTTCCACCTGACCATTCAGACTTTGTTTATTTTTATTTTTTTATAACAAATAACTATATTACCAAGATGAAAAAAAAACAATTAACTGCACACAATCTAAATATAATGTAAATAAAATGTTAATATATTTAATATGAATATAATTTTTTCTAGTTCTAAATGTCTCAAATTACTAAAGTTATTTTTGAAATGTAACTAAAATAATTTTTACAAATTTAAATAAATAAATAAATAACAACTTTATCACTTCCGAATCTAAATGTTGATTTAGATGGCTGATAAATGCTAAATTACTATATTTCTCAGATAGAAATTAACTGAACACAACCTTAAACATGCAACTTAGTGTGGTTTTGTAACAAAGTAGTATACTACCATTTGAAATAATTGTTGCATTCTGTGTACTTTTTTATTTTTTTATTTATTTATTTTTTTTGTAAAACATGCATATACAATACTGTATTTCCTACTAAGCAGTAATGCTAATATTTCAGTGATTCCATGGTGATAGGAAATATGCAAATATCAGAGAATATTTTATAGTATTTTTAATATATTAGAATTTTTAAAATATTTTTATGTATTTAGGCCTGGAAACATCATGGAAATCTGATAATTGTATCTAGATACTGAGCTCAAATAACTCAAAATTTGACTTCTAAACTAATTATAAAATAGATCATCGGCTGAAACTGCACTATAAAATATATAATATTTCAAAATGACCTTATCACAAATTATTTAATTCCGTTAAATGAATTACATTTGAAACATACCCAATTTGTGATTTGTCCATTTTGTTTCCCAGTAGCCCTACAGCAGCGGAGTCTGCAGGTGAGGAGCCGGGCAGCTCTCAGCAAGGTGACAATAGAGATAGACGGACCAGGAGGCTGGATGGAGAAGAGGGTGAGCGTTCTGGAAGGAGCAGTCCTGAGGAAAAGAAGGGAGGAGAGGAGGAGGGAGGGAAAGATGAAGCAACGGAGGCCGTGTTAACAGAGGAGGATTTGATCCAGCAGAGTCAGGCGGAGTACGACTCTGGCCGCTACAGTCCCACCCTCCTGCAGCCCTCAGAGTTACCGCTGGACACGCACATCATCGACGTGGAGGAGGACCTGCAGAGACTCCAGCTGGCCCGGAGACAGCTGCAGGTGACCGGTGCGTATCGTTCTATTGCTTCATATACCATAGTCAAATTGCACACACCACATGCTTCAAGATTTCAGTAATACAAGTGCAGCAGTAAAAAAGGTCAAAAATGAACTTGGAAAGTTGAAAAGAATGTGCACTTTCATTGTTTGAAATTTTTATAGACAATGTATAGGAAGATTTATTTTTTTTAATTTTTTTTTTAATTGCCACCCTGTTCTGTCTCTCTACTCCATTTCCTACTTTTTCTGCATTGTGTACCAAAAAAAAAAAAAAAAAAGGCAAAGAACGTAAATTTTTACCTTTTTTTTCCACAATTTTCCTGTATACTGGGTGCAGAAAAGGCAAAAATAGAATGTAATTTCAACATTGGCCATAGGGAGGTGCAATCATTTTTTCCCTCCCTTTTGTAACTCACCATGCTGTATCAAGGGGATGAAAGTGTAGGAACTAGACTCAGGCATGCACTTAAATTCACCTAAAGGGTAAAAGAGTTTGTGGATTGAAAAATGTAGAAAATGTAAAAAATTGGGGGTTACAAACAGCAGAAATACAGGAAATTGACTCAAGGAGGCACTGAAATTCACCTTAAAAACACATTTAATGCTTCCATTCTAATGGGCTGATGGTTACAAAAGAACATGTTTAACTTGAGATATTTTCAGGTTTCCATCTAAAGTTGTGAATTTAACTTGGAATATCACATAAAATATTTGCGAATAAAGCACTGTTTCCATCCCATTCAATATGATTGGTTCACTGGTTAGTCCAGTTATCCAATCACATAATCTATTGAGTTAAAATCAAGTCTTTTGTTGTGTATAAAGAACGTTTCCATTGTAGTTTATGCACTACAATTTAAATTCAATCCATCCATACGTAGATGGAAACCAAGTTTTAAAAAATGCAGCAAAGTGAATAATGTGGTCACCATCCCTAGAGTTGTTTCATAGACATGTAATTACAGAAAATGAATCAACATATCAGCCAATTGGAAATTAAGACTTCAGTAATCTTGAAGTATGTCAACTGTAAAGATTCTTTACTGTTAGGAACAAAACTATTTTATCGTTCACATCTGTAAAGATTCACTCATGCTAATGCTAACTTGTACTGTCTTTTTGAACAGGTGATGCAAATGAAAGCGCTGAAGATGCATTCGTGCGTCTCGCTAAAGAGGGCATGGGTGGCGACGAGGCCCAGTTTAGCGTTGAAATGCCTTTGACTGGAAAAATGTACCTGTGGGCCGACAAATACCGTCCGCGTAAGCCACGCTTCTTCAACCGCGTCCACACTGGCTTCGAGTGGAACAAATACAACCAGACGCATTACGACTTCGACAACCCACCGCCCAAAATCGTCCAGGGCTACAAGTTCAACATCTTCTACCCCGATCTCATCGACAAGCGCTCGACTCCACAGTACTTCCTCGAGCCCTGTCCCGACAACAAAGACTTTGGAATACTACGCTTCCACGCCGGACCACCGTACGAGGACATCGCATTTAAGATTGTGAACCGTGAATGGGAGTATTCCCATCGCCATGGCTTCCGCTGCCAGTTTTCCAATGGAATCTTTCAGCTGTGGTTCCACTTTAAGCGATACCGATACAGGCGATGAAGAGGATGAGGTTGAGTTGTATTAGCAAAGTGTTAATTACAGGAAACACTGAACGTTCATCTTCAAATGCTGTAAAATTGGTGCAAATCTAGAAAAAGTAATACAATCTCTGTTTATTGATGCCATTAGCATCTTCCGTTAGTGGAAGAACAGGTTTTAAACGGAATAGACCTAAACAAATATGTGATCTTGTCCTTGTTGAAAATCCTGTTTTGTACATTTTCTGATTTGCAGGCACTTAGCTTGCATTCGATTCCCTTTTTCTTTTTTTCTTTTTTTTTAAACGTGTTTTTTTGGTTGAGCTTGAAAATGCTATTCTTGTACTATTTGTTTTTAAGATGATACATTTGATTTACTCATTGTTTAACGTCGTCATTTGTGCTAATTGTTTTAAATAAATTTTACACCTTGACATTTAGTTTGTTGTAAATGGCTTCTTCCAATGAACAAAGAGACATTTTACAGCATTGTAGGTACATTGATGGCATTAAAGTTAAAATTAAGTTTCTGCAGTACATTCATATAAAAAACACATAAGCTGCATTAAACTTTGAGTCTAAGATGCAGTAATTTTACACTTGTCTTGGCATCCTGAAGATACAGGAAGTTCATTCTTGTCCATGTGGAATTGACTTCAAAGGCAACATACTTGGATTGAAGCGACAACTACAGCAGGTTTTAACAAGACAGCATGTCTCGTATTTGCCCCTAAAACAGGAACAACCATCAGGGCTCAGTTTTATTTATTTATTTTTTTTAAATCAGTCCAGGAAACAAAATCATGTTTACAGGATGCCAGGTTCATAAAATGATAACTTTTGAGCATGAACTAATCACTGGTTTTAAGTCAGAGTTTGTTTGTGGCAAAAGTTTGTTTTGCAGCAAGTAAACTACATATTTACAAGTAAAACTATTTTCAGGCCATTCACCCCAAGGACGATAACTATAACTAAAGTTTTAATAATCATTCTAATTCTAAGAGAAGAGGAAGTCACACCACGGTTATAAGGATAACACCAGAGAGGAATGATATTGTTGGAATCTTAGTATCGCCAATGAGAATCAACCTGAATTTAACGAGTGAGCCTTTAAAGTGACAGACAATGTAAATGCAATAATAAACAGAATATTATCGCCTATTGCTGTGGACACTAACATGGTAATTATTGTTATAGTTATCTTTATAGTTATCATTCTTGGTGTGAATTTGACTTTAGGCCTATTAATGTGTAATGTATTTCACATGAACCACGTAAAAAAATGAAATGTGGTAAGTAACTTATATTGGTACATGATCAGACAGCCATTTCCTGTGTAAGTGGGCGGTTCTATAAGACTATATCGGGCCTTTCTTAATACCCACACTTGCGGTCTTTGCACTGAACCAGTTGTCTACTTTGGTTATGACTACGTTCTTATTTCCAGGAATTGGCCCAAGTGTTCAAGTAGGTGTGAAGACTGCTAAGGTTCGTAGAGTTTTCATAACCAGATAGAATACACGACCTAATCACTGTAAAACTGCAATTTACACATTTTAATTTTCAATAATTTATTTAAAATAAACTTCTAAATGTGTAGTAGGTCCTATGTAACAGGTGACACGATTTAGTAATTGTGATGCTGCTAATTAAGTGATAAAAGGCAGTGTTAAAAAAATACACACTTATTTCAGCACCAAAAAATGTGCATCACTTTATGTTTTACCACCAAAATTATTTGAACTTTTCAACCTCAAAATATAGGGCACATGAGTTCCTGAACATGATGAACGATGGGATACACCTCAAATACTGCTCCGAAGAGCTATTGGCACTGAACTTTGGCATTTTTCAGACCTGGGACAGTCTTGCCAACCTGTGATTTGACTGTCCTTGAAAAGTACTTTGGTGATTCTTGGCCAAAGTAGCCTGCAATGTAGACAGACCATATGCAAAAAAGTCTGAATCAGGGTCTTTTTTTTTGTCCACTGGACATGTTGGAGTATGATGGTTGAACGATGGCATTTAGAAGTGAAGGTAAGGATTCATCAAGAACAAAACGTAGGTCAAAACAGCAGTTTAGTCAAGAGTTAACAGCTGCAAAAGAGGAGCCAGCCTCAGTGGGCTTGGTCTGCATGTAAATGACGATTAGCTGCATTAGCAAGTCTGTGCATAAAAATCTCAAATCTCAGATTCATCGTCTATATATTTCAATGTGATCTGACCTCAGGAACCAACAGTGGTTGAGAGTCTGTCCGTTTCTCTAGAGCTGGAGTACCTCTTGTTGTTCACATGGTTGTTGTTGCTGTTCAAGTTCACCGCTGATGATGCTATTTTATGTTCTGGAGGCTGGTTGTCATACAGACTTTGTTCGCACCTGTCCTCCGTGTCCTTTACCCTCCTGTGGCAAAAAGGCAAAAGAAATGCCCTTTGTACAGGTTCCAAATTACCAGCATAGCTAGAAGTAGTGACAACACCACCACCATGGCCACAAGTGTGTTTTCTTTTTCCTTAACGTCGTGTAGTAATGCTGTAGTCCCGGACACTGACCACATTTTTAGATCATATGCCACGTGCTGGGTTTTGTAATTCTGCTCTACAGAACTGCAAGTGTAGCGGCCGCTGGCGTCTGCGGAGGCGTTGGAGATCATCAGGCTGTCAGAGAGGATCTGGAAGGTGTTTGATGCTTTGATGGGTCGTTCGTTCAGCTGCCATTGAACCTGTGCCAGGTTGGAATAAGGCTGGCACCACAGCTTCACCGTATTGCCGTGGAAAAACGAGACGCTGACTGACTTGCTGTCATCTGTAACACAAGTTCTAGATGTTACTTTTAGTGTTTCTACCAGAACATACAGTTTGAAGACTTTTGGATATAATACCTGTTTGTGGACATTGGCTGGCATCACCATAACTCAAACTCTGAATCACAGTGCTGTGGAAGAAATAATATTACAGCAATCAGCAGTATGCCAATATCAATATTCATAATGGTGTGCGCAAAAAATCATCACAAGTTTGAATTAAGAACACATTTTTGCATTTTTTGCACATTTTCCTGTAAAATGTCCATTAATGTAATGTGTACAGTTATTTTACTTTTGACAATAAGATGAATTACAAAAACCTCATTATTAGCATGCATATAAGTAGCATATTGGCTGTTTATTAGTACTTGTAAAGCACATATTAATGCCTTATTTTGCATGACCATATTTTAGACCCCTTAATCCTACCCCATACCTAAACTTAACAACTACCTTACTAATTAGTATTAATAAGGAGCAAATTAAAAGTTTACCGAGGCAAAAGTTGTAGTTTATAGTTAGTTAATAGTGAGAAGTGGTCCCCAAACTAAAGTGTGACTGGTAATTCTCACTAATTTATGCTGTAAAGCTTAATACAACACAGACAATAAAGTAATAAAGACATTAAAACAAATACTACTATTATGTATTCATACTTTACTACTTAAGCAATAATAGAATTTTATTGTATTACAGTAAAACAATGCTATTTTTTGCATGAGAAATGTGTTTAACTGTTATTAAATAATGCCGATAATGCCAATGCCGATAATTTTAATGGCCCCAAAACAGACTTCATTTTCTTCAAGCAAAATATAATTTCTCCTGAATTTGAGATTTTATATTCATTTATTTGTAAATAGATTTATTTGACTTTTTACCTGGTTCTGTGTGTGCTGTTTATGGTAGAGCATTGGTCAGCATTGAGGTCCCAGCCACAGTACGGATCCCTGGCCAGAACACAGTCCAGACACGTGTGGTACCGCCCACATTCATTGATGGACAGCTGAACCACGCCCACATCCGAACCCACATACAGCTGTTGTTGGGATGACATCACACATAACTTAACATTACGTAATAGAAATTACAATAATTTTGACTCTTGCTTCAGTTGAACATAAAATATTCCTATAAAACTGCACAGTGGAGATACACTACTGTAAAAAGTTTGGGCTCAGTAAGATTTTTTCAAAGAAATTAATACTTTGATTAAGCAAAGATTCAATAAATTGAATATTTGAACTTTCTATTTATCAAACAACCCCCCACCCTCAAAAAAAAAAAAAAAGAAAATTAAAATTTTCAACATTAATAAGAATTGTTTGAGCAGCAAATCATCATATTAGAATGAATTCTGAAGGATCGTGTGACACTGAAGACTGGAGTAATGATGCTGAAAATTCAGCTTTGATTTGATCACAGGAATAAAATACATTTTAAAATATATTCAAATAGAAAACAGTTCTTTGAATGGCAATGTATACAGAAAATTAATGTTAGCTGCTATTTAAGCTTTGACTTAGAAAGCCATTCACCATAACTTTGGCGTACCAGTTAAGTTACAGGAATAAAATTAGCTTTGCTGAAAAGAAACACACACAGCTCATGACGTTGCTAAGTGAGCAATAAACATCAATAAATGCATCTGCTTATTACTTTGGTGTTGGAAAGTCGCAGTATCTTCACTGGCTCTGAGGGCCCAAATAGCTGAATCTCTTCCATAATGACCATCTCGCCGTCATAATTCACAGCTTTCAGCACTGAACCACTCTCTGATACATAACAGAACAGAACACAACACAATGCAGAAGATGACAGTTTCAGTTAAACACACTTACACAGCTAAAATATTATATTATATTATATTACATTATATTGTATTGTATTATATTACATTATATATAAGCCTATGGGCAAGACTTCCGGTCCATTAGCCGCTATTGGGAAATAACGAGAAGAATAACAATGTTCAGTAAATGGTAAAACTGTTTGCACTACAAACCAGTGTGTTCATAATTAAGATAATACATTAAAATAATATGGTAAGACACACCAGTTTTCAATATTGAGCAGCTAAATGTACAGCTAAAAATAGCTGGATGCGGATTAGACCGGAAACTAGACCCATAGAATTTACAAATGGCCACGCCCATTTTTACAGGAAGAAAAAGTTGGATACTTTTGGAGGGTTTACTGATTATAAACACTACAGATTTGCATAACGGCATCTTTACTTGTGCCAATGAACATGACTTGATGGCTGGTCCCGTCCAAGGCCGTCGCTGTGGCCACCACAATTCTAGTGAAAGCAGCGCCTCTCTTCACCAGCAGGGGTTTCTCCCCACTGGTCTTGACGGCCTGGTCCATCAGAGGCTTGTCTTTAATAAACTGCAAGGTTTTATCTGGCAGCTCCAGAGATTTGGTGAAACCCATTTCTCTGGCATGATTATCAATGCACTATAATTGAAAACAAAGTGAAGGTTAGTGACCTCTGGCAATCAATGTTATTGAACGAGTGCTGAACAGGGTTACTGAACAGAAGACTTACTGCTCCGGGTCGGGGATCGGGGACATCACCTGAGTACATCACCCACTTCACAAACGATGTCTCGACGGTAACAGGAGCCTTAAACTTGCCCTTTGAGAACACGGTCTTGATGTCTTCGATTTTGTATGCACATACCGCGGAGTACTGAGAGGAGTCTCTGTTGATCAGAAACAACGTTTCATAATTAATGCACTGTACAACATCGACACTATTATTGAACTGAATTGAATCAACAATGAACAAAAGAAACAAAAAGATCTCATACTTACAATTGTGGGGTAAAGACAGCATAAAACATGCAGGTGGTCCAGTCACCGGGGCACAAGTGGAAAACATCCTGGACCAGAAGAGGCAGGTTGTTGTTTGGAACTGGACAGTCGAGCCTTGCTTTTAGAAAAGAAGTCCATTTCTTCTGCAGTGTCCTCTGCCCACCCAAGTCTCCCTAAGAGAATTGACATTTTGCATAGATGTAATATGTAGTATAGACAGGAAATGCTGTAATGTTTCTCAATACAGCTCATATGACATGATACACCAAGGGAGTTTACCTTGCACACGCGAGCTACTCGAGATACGTCCATCTTGGTGTAGGAGTCATATTCCACTGCTGTCTCACTGAAGAACAGATAGATCTTGTCATCGTCCCCCTCTGGGTTCGATTCTCCCTCCCGTATGTGGGCCATGTGGATAAAATTTGGTTCTTAAATGACAAACAAAAACACATATTTCAGTTACTATCACCTTCCTGTCAGTGTTAAGGCGTTTTCACCCACAGCCACTGCTGTTTTTCTTGTGTTTTCAATCCATTCTCTGTTAATGACTGTCATCAGCAGATACTCAAACCACCCTGTCTGGCACCAACAATCACTCCATAGTGAAAGTATGTTATATTATACACTTGTTTTAATGACAACTGAACCGCTGTTATACATTGGCTTCTCATCTCATGATTAGTTGGTTAGATAGCATTAACAAGCATTTGGACTTAAAAACCCTTGATTAAGCTTGATTAGTTAGCTAAGGTTAATCCCTGCTAGTAGATGGCATAAAAACACCATTATGTGGGAGTTTTACGTTTGACTGGTCAATGAAAAGTAGAATTCAAAATCAATTTCTTTGCATACAGCATATGATGGCAGCCTGTTAAAAAAAAACAAAAAAAAACAAAAAAAAAAAACTTTCAAGTGTTGAACGCACCCACCAAGAAAACTGCAATTGAAATGAATGGAAATGCTACAAACAGTATATTAGTATTCCTCGGCTTACCTAAAAAAAAAGAGTCATTAAGTGCACAAAAATAAATAAATACATAAAAAATAAAAAAAAAAATAAAATAAAATTACAACTTACAATTACAATGTACTGAAAAAGCTACACTGGAAAAAAATAGTTGACATTAAACGAAAGTAGTGGTGTTTGCCTGGGAAAAACTGTTATTGTTTGTTGTAAGGGTACTACAATGAGTTTGCTAATATGTTCTGGCTGTTTTTAACCATACTGGGGTTGGAGGTTTGGTTAGGCGTCACTATTCTTGTATCTCACCACTGAGCCAGGTTCTTGAAGACTCTGTCCGTATGGATTCCTCTGAGCTGCGCATCATAACCGGCTCTGAACCCCAAAAGTTCAATGAAGTGGCAGAGTACAATACTCCATCTGCAAGAGAGAAAAAAACTTTTGAAACAGTGTGATTCAATATGACTGTCAATATATTTACAATTATGCATTTTTGGCAGATGCTTTTATCCAAAGTGACACTGCAAAGTACACAAGTACTTTTATCGTATTATACTCAGCATCATAAATAAAGAGGCAGTACATACCAACCATCTCTGATGTGCATCGCTGAGAAGGATCAAAGGGACATTTCCCCTTCCCATCTTCTTGTTTGCCCTCTAAATTCAGACTACCATCTGCATAGGACTAAGAGAATGACATGCAACAAACACATAAAACACTATATACTGGACATTTTATGTTTGTGGTCACTAATACTTAATGAGACTCACCATATAGTCACAGGTTGGGATGAATGCTTTGGTTCCACAAACATACATTCTGTCATCGTTTCTTTTATGAAGAATTCTGATATAATTTTTGCAGTCATTCTAAAGAAAAAGCAAACAATGCATCCAAGGGGAACTAATAAGTCATGTGATGTGAAGCGAACAAAAACTAACCTCAGTTCTGACCAAGCAGAACCAAACGCTTCTGTTTCCTGCATGTTCAAAAAATCTTAATTTTTATTGATATGTTTGACTTTTACTTAGAATTTGATTTATATCTGTTGATATCTGCTGTAATTATCAATATTGAAGAGACACTGTCTTGCATGTTGCTTTGGTTAGAAAATTTTAAAACATCCTTAAATATCTAGTTACCTAGATATTTGAATAAAATTTGAAATTCATGCAGATAACACATTTTCTATTTATGTAAAAAATGAAGATTGTCCCATGAAAAGAGTGCATTTCTCATTTTGAAAAGATCATTTTAAGTACATTTTGCTAAGATTTTCAACATTTTATGTCTTAAAGCTTTAATAAACTGCATTCTGCCCACTCATGATAAATTAATACACTTATCAAAGTTATCAAAGTGTGCATATCTGCTAATAAAGCAAGACAAATGTCTATAATAAAAAACATTAAGCGCTGGTGGCAGGAACGCATTGTTTAAAAACATATATTAATGAGCACAAAAGATGTGAAAACTCACTGTAGCATCTTTTCCCTTATTGGAACAGGCAATTTGCTCCTTATTTGTGACTGTCCAATTCACCTGTGGAGAATCAATACAATTTACCATCATCCCTATACACAAACAAAATCAGTCTGCAGAATAATATTTAATGGCTTACAAACAAATAAGTTTTTGTTAATATGTATTTAAGGCCTCACCATGGCCTTTTTGACTGCAATGTCATCAAGGTCGAGGGCAAAAATGGCCTCCCTGGCACCCAGGATGAGCATGTTGAGATCTTCCCTCAGAAGCATAGTGGTGTAGTTCCAAACACCCTCCTCACGAAACAAACGTCCTCCATTACCTAGCAACAAATGAAGGCCACCGTCAAGGGCAGGAGTAGCTAACGTTTGCCAAAAAAGGAAAAGTCACACACAGAACTAAACATTGTTCAAAGAAAGAATTGTGGTTCATATCTTCTCTAAGCAATCAAAACACATTTAAACATAAAATAAATAAATATACAAAAATAAACTAATAAAAAAAATGAATAATTAGATAAATTTAATGTTATTACCATGAATATTGGCACACAACGGAAAAAAAAATAAAAAAATACTTACTTTGGACACTAGCATGGTAGTAATACCATAACAGTCTTTAAAGCACCTTTATATATGAATATGTAAATCAAACACCAAGCACCATGGCATACAGTGGCTTTAACACAAATTGTTTGCAGATTTCACATTTGATTTGATATTTTGTATCTAATGCACATAATTCAAACATTTTTTCCAAATATTTTCAGAGACCACTTTACATCAAAGTACATTGGTATTTTGTAATGACGTCCAAACATAATTATCATAAATTCAACTTACTACTAATTGGCACCGTTTTGCGAGGTATGGTATTCGGTGTCGATCCCAATCCGCCGGTCAGCGTTGCTGAACTCCAAATGTAAAACACACAGAGCACAGCCAGCAGAAACATCATTCAGCGTTCCAGTAAAAAAAAAAAAATCAGTCAGTGATTTTGGTCTAAAGACGGTGCAAGTGCTAGATTCCTGTGTCTTCTGTCTGTCAGAGTTTCCTCATCCTTGCTTCAGTCCGGAACGCTTCCATACTGAGATATATGACTTTAGCTGCAAAGAACTCTCTTCAGCAAAGAACCCTGTGAGGCCATCTGAAAGAGAGAGAGAGAGAGTGTGAACAGGCAGGGGTGCTGGCAGCAGTATTTCTGTCACTGCTATAGTGATGCTAATGTGGAGGATGAAAGCTTTTACTCTAGGACCTTGACAGAGACACACGGTTCTGCTTTTCGAGCCAAAGAAGGACACAAAGCCACAATAGCTCACCAACAAAAACAAAAAAAACCCTACCACATCCTGAGATATGTTTTACGAACCTCAAGAACTATTTTCATAAGTGACGCACACAATCAGATGTAGAATCTGAAAAGTTAAACAGTTTTTAAAAAGTAATCTCTCCTTCCCATCTTGTTAAAGATGACAGGCTGATAAAAACTCCCAGGAAATATTGTCTGAAAGCTGGTGTTACCTAACAGGTATGATGAAGAAACAGGAAGAACAAACGTACCATCATTTTGCAACCTGTGTTTGCAAGGTGGTTGCTTAATAACCCAAAACCCGGATACAGGTGGCTTAGTCTATTTCCTTAAGTCTACTTCCATCCATTTGATTGTCCTCCATACAAAAAAAAAAAAAAAAAAGCACAAAAAATTATGGACTCGTTTTAATACTTGTAATGTGCAATAATGTAATGAGAGAGAGGAAATGTTAATGCATGACAAATTTAGGTTTTCAACCTGTCAAACAAACCATATCCTGTCCTACTGAAACCAATAACACTTTATAAGTAAAGTGATGCTAATTTTGTCAGAATGAATGCATTGCAACCAATGTACGAATGCACCATCAATGCATGGCCTTTGGAAGCCTCCAACATCTGGAAACACAAGTGCTCATTGGTGCATTTATTATCTGTTTGCAGTGGCATATATTTACTACATTGCTGCCTAAGAGCATGATTATGGCATGTCAAGAGAGATGCGCTGTAGCATGAGCATAGATCTGATCAGATATCACTCATATTTCACCAGTCACACACTTGTACGCACATGCTTACTTTTAAATCATCATGGGAACTTTCTAACCTACTAGCTGCTAATATAGGCCAATTATAATTACCACAGCCTGACACACTGCTAGCCCTAAATTACACATTTTGGGATTTTTATTTTTTTTTGATACAGAATAAGTCAAACATTATTTAATCCCTTAAGTGAATCATGCTATGTTTAAGGACACCCATATAAGGAAGTCATTTTCAGAAATTGTGCAGGTTAACTCAATCTATCCCCAAACAGGTCAAAACATTATGAAGAGGAAGAGAGAGGCATTATGAGAATGTATGTATGTAGATATACACACAAACTTTTAAACGGATAAAGATTTTTATCTACATTATATACTTATACAATGTGTTTTTATCTATTTGACAAGTTGAAATATGACAAGTGACTAGAATTCTGAATAGCTTACTAGAAATACCATAAATAATAAGAGTAATAATGCTAGTATTCTAGTAGTTTATTCTGAAAAGAGTGTTGCAAGAATGAGTCCTAAAATCTGGAAACTGGATTTCTTTTCAACCTCCGGTTCCATCGTGTTTTTTGTTAAATGCCCAAAATAACATAAGCTGGAGATATTTTCATGTTTTATTCCATGTCATAAAATAAATCAGTAATACCCCTTTGTGATTTTATTTTAAGCTTTTATGTGTCTTGAAAAATGCGGCTGCTGACAAGTGGCTAAATGGGACTACAGAGGTTGATGGGACACTAAATGTAATTATGTTGAACAGGGAAACTCATCTACTCACTAGTCCACTTTTACAGACTCTTTTTTGTTTATAATTGTGCTTTTGCAAACTATTTTAGCTCAAACTTCACAACTTTAGCTTTTTACTTATCAACTGCAACTAGACTTGGCGATAAAAGTTGTGCTCATCTGTGGAGATTATCTTGATAAAACAAAACGTTTAAGAATCATATAATTTTGGTTGTCACAGAACTTATTTTCTGCAATAGACTTGGCAAAACCCACCATGTTATTACAGTACAAATATAGCATTTTTGGACAATACATGATGGTAATCTTTTAAGTACTGTACAGTGTTATTTACAGTGTTGTTACTGATAACTAAAACTATAAAATAAAAATTACATAGATGAAAAACTTAAAAATTAAAATTTAAATGAAACTAAAATTACTAAAATTAAAACTGAAAATTATATATATATATATATATATAAAAATTATACTGGCAAAAGTACATTATTACTTAAACTTCAATTCAAACTACATTTGAAAGAATAATAATAAAATCTAATTCAAAATAAAAAAATGCTATAATAGTATATACATAATACTAGAATAACACTGGTGTTTAAGCACCTTAAGCATGAGCATCATAATCAGACATGTTAAGGACATCACAAACGATACCAAAATCTCATTTCAATAAGTGATGTATAAGTCAACAAGTAAAATGCATTAAAAGAAAAGTACAGTGTGCGATCAGTGAGCGCCCCTGTAAACCTCACACAAGAGAAAACAGATCAGCTGTTTCCTCAGAATGCATTTCAGTACTGGTCTCAGTTCCTTTGAAAATAAGTTTTAAATGCAGCAATAGCTGAAAAATGTGGGTTAAGCAGCAACTCACCATGCAAACAAATTCTCAGTTAGTTCTCCTGTGCTCGCAAGAGTGGTTCCTCTTCAAACACACACGCACACACATGCACACAAAACAAATCAAAAGTGGTCTGAGTCTTAAAGGCAGCAGAGTGTGTTGAGAGTCGTGGCTCTGCAGTGAATGGAGCTCATGGTGTCTTCTGCTTAGTGTGAGAGAGCATTCAACTGCTCGGATCCTGCAGTGTGAAGTCAAAGACATTCTTCTACTGGAGAAAAGAGAGAGAGAGAGAGAAAAAAAAACATGCTTTTAGAAGATCCTCAATCTCAAATAAATCACTACAAGTGTCAGCAAGAGAGTGTGTTGTAGAAAGAGGAGGGGTGTAGGAGAGGCTGTATTGTGTTTTCTGATCTGATTTTCAAGAAAGCCAAGTTTGCAGCTGTAGTAAACAAAAGAGAAAACTGATGTTGATTTTCTCTGTTACAACCGTTTCAAAACAAATTTGCATTCTCATTGAAGAAGACTTAAGGGTGTTCTCACCTCAGCGTCTTTGCGAGGGTCATTGGCTCATTGCAGCCTCTGCTTCTACCCAAACCTGTTTTTATGTTCATTGTGACATTGTTACAATTGTTTTTTTGTTTTTTTTTGCAAATTCAGATTATCTGGACACTCTGGATGAACTTGTTCTGTAGCTACTAGTAATTTTTCAAAGGTGAATCAACATCATGGATCAAGGTCGAATGAATCATTGCTAAAGTTTGTTTTTATTTTGAAAATTGAATCTATGTTGATAGTAAACAATATAAATATGAAATAAGATTTTTTGCAATCATTTAGCAATAAACAGCCTGAAACAACAATTATTGACAATTTCAATCACATTTCTTCTTTTAAGGTTGGTCAACTGCCCGCTGGGTAGGCTATAGGCATTTTCAAAGTTAAATATAGGCCTAGGCTTTGTTTTATGGAGCATTTGTCATTCAATTACAATAACAGAATGAAATGTTGATGTGAACAGTTGAAGGTTTCTGACGCCCCCTGGTGGTCAAGATAAACCCTGACAGGGCGATTCCGATTCACCTCTCTTGAACGGATTTATTTTGCGATAAAACCCCTTGTTTTGATATACATTTATTTTGGCAAATAACCAGATATTTACCTAATAGATAATTAAATAAAGGTTTTTACTTAATTTTTTTACTTGTATATTAGCTAAGCCTTCTCTAAAACAGTGCATTATAACAAAAATATCGTCTCCACAAAAACGAGTCCCTTCTTTTGAGAAATGTTTGTTCTTTTGCAAATATTTTCTTCTTCTTTTAACTACTAAACTCTCCTGAAATTCTAGCCATTTATCAAAAGGTTTATACTCACCACAAAATGTATAATTATTATAATTATTATTATTTTACTACTGTTAGTTACGCTTTCAGACGCAAGATGGCAATGAGCTGTTAGCATGAAAACAGGGCCACGGACAAACACGCAGTTCACAACCTAACACTATAACAGCGGGTGAATTCTACAAAACCTTCCCTTTAATACCTATAAATATCACAGTTATAAATAACAAGAAATGATTTTAACATCACATGAAAACATATCTACAAAGTCACAGCAGCACCATGCATGTTTATAAAACTGGTCGATCAGGAACACAAATGCAACCGTCTCACAACCTATCAACCTAAACCCTTACAAATCTGAGAAAAACTCACCTCTAGAAGGCTGAATTGTCCTTTATGTTCAAATGCCATTTTTATGAGAGCAAAACTTGCTTCATAAATTTTTCTCCTGCAAATGTGTCCAAAAGCATTATACAAATTTGACCGATCTACTGAGATAGCAGGGTCAAAAATTAACTTTTGCCACACATCTCAGTTTATGGCCACAAATAATTCCTAATGGCCATGAACTGCTTTATATTCACTGAAGGAACAATTATTTGATCCAGTCATGACAGTAGTCTGACAAAAAGAAGAAAAAAACCCAGCTGAAACCAGCCTAATATGGTTGGCTCATTTTAGCTAGTCTTCCAGCCTGTAATAGCTGGTTTAGAGGGGTTTTAACCTTTTCTTTAACTGGTCAGGTTGGGAGACCAGCGTGACCAGTTTAGCCAGGATGGGAGCAGGTTTGTCTTTACAGCATGTCACTTTCAGCAGTGAGAGTCAGTCTTACAATTCAACTTAAATCATGTATTAATTTCACATTCCTAATAAAGTTAGTTTTTATTTGCAATCCTGTAGATCAAACAGCAGAGCAATGCCAAGGTCATGGGTTCGATTCTCAAGGAACGCACTGACCGATTAAAAAAACAATCACTTTGGATAAAAGTGTTTGCAAAATGTATTTGCTTTTTATTAACCCAATTTATATGCACATTTGGCGCTTGGCGAGTGTTAATTTTGGACCCTACCTTGAACCATACCAGATTCACAATCATCTGAACATTTAGATCACTTCTCTCCAGTTCACAGTTAATAATAATTTTTTGATGTGCTTCTTAAATGTGTGGAAATGTCCTCTCAACTTATGGTTTGACAGTAGAAACCAGAGTGTTAAGGTCTAATTAATAGAATAGAGAGAGTAAGAGGTATAGAGAATCTTGGCTCAGATTTTTCCCATTTAAATTTCAATAATCTCAAAAGAAACGGCATCACTCTGTGACGGCATTATTATGAGGCAGGATAAGCTGGTGGACCTCAGCTCTCGTGTTATTAATAAAGCCAAACAAAGTGGCATTGTTTAAGTCACACTGAGGGAAGAATGTCGATTACAGGGAGTCCTTGTCCGTTTAACAGGACGTCAGTCTTTATTGGAAGGCACTGGAAGAATGAGACGACGAAGTGTGGGTAGAAATGAGGAGGAAATCACTCTTGACTGGTCCGTCTCTTCTCCAGCTTCTGTTTGAGCTCGTCTGTGAGGCCTGATGAGAAGAAAACTTACTAGTCATATTTAAATATACAGTCATATTTTTCACCCTCATGTTCTGTTAATATTAATTTTACTTTCAGTATGTCTGGGGTTTGTGAGACACCACTGCACATGGGAAAAAATATAAACTACCATTGAAAAGATATGTAAGATTTAATAAATGCTTTTCAAAAGAAGTGCCTTCTGCTTACCAATGCTGCATTTATTTGATTAAAAAAATGTAACAGTAATATTATGAAATATTACTACATTTTAAAATTACAGTGAAATTTTATAAACAGTTTTGGAGCTGGAGCCCTGGGGTCTTACTCTGAGAGAGCGGTGAGGGAGACAGAACCAGCCTTCTCATGGAGTTGGACGGAGAGCCAGATGGGGAAAAGGATTTTGGTGAGGAACTGGGAGATCTCGTCTGTGACCGCAGCGACCATCTGTCTGTACCTACTGAACACACACATACAAACTCAGTCAGTCAGTCTAGAGAATCTGGGGTGAACACAGCCTGTACTGTATACTGATCTGGATAAAAGCATTCACTAGTTCACATTGACACAGTGTGCAGCCCTATATCTGATGTTCACACATAGCCAGCATTTTCTCAGTGTTATGCAATTCCTACAAGCCACAAAATTGCTCAAACACACAGATTGAGACTTGTTTCATACTTTTGCAACAAGAGTCACTACAGCATCCAAGTGCAACTGTTCCTGCATGTTGTTTGGCAGGAGCATTGAAACTGGCATAACAGACTATTCATTATAAGTGTCAGATTTGTGCAAAAAAAGCATAAAAACCTGTGGAGTTTGAACCTTCGATCTTTTAGTCAGCAGCACTTTTCTAGTACCATTTTAACCACTAGACTACACTATCATAGGAAGCTGCAGCTATGCTGATATATTTTCTGCCATTTAACACTCAATATATGAACAAATGGCAGCAGATGTAGTTGTGTTGAGCTGTGGAGCATGAGATCTGTGGTACCTTGTTTAGGTGGCAGTGATGGAGCTCGAGAAAGAGGTCCAGTGGGAGCACAGTGCAGGGTTCGCTCTCCATTCTCATCATTGGACGACACAAACGCTACAGGAAAAGGAAATTTAGATGCTGAATTCAGAATGTGTTCATTTATAGTCAAACTTCATGTAGATGTAAGCATATTTGTGTATGAATGTGTTTTTGACATACTGATGTTCTCCTCATAAGGCTCTTCTAATATAAAGGGCTGAAGAGTCCCGGCGGTTTTCTCCACCAGTGCGTTGATGACGTCGTGCAGTGTGGGACAGGGGATCTGCAGGAAGGGACAAAATTAAAAGGAGGAGTGAGATTTCCCCAAGGCTGGTGTTTTCACATAGATTCTCTTTATTTAGAAACATACTGGGGTTTCCACGTCGATGATGTAACCACCTTGCTGCTTCTGTGTCACTCTGTAATGCCTGAACACTGATCTGAAACAGAAAAAAAAAAACAGATCGTTTATATATACAGAAACCAACAGGACTCTATTCTGATGTGTACTGACATATCCAGTGCAGTACTGTTACTGTCAATTGAAACTAAAACAATTAAAAATTGTTTTCGTTAGTTGAAATAAAACTGAAATAAAATAGAAATAAAACTGAGAAATGTTGCCCTGGCAATTATCAGAAATAAAATGTTTAATTTGTACTTAAATGACTAAATACACTTAGATTTTTACCTTAGATTTTTTGTCTTGTTTCCAGTCAAAATAGCTAAAAATTCCCTGGATTTTCTAGACCAGTAAAAATTATCGTCTTGTTTTCAGAAAAAACATGTCAAAATTAAGTGAGTTTTTCTTGAAACAAGCAAAATAATCTGCCAATAAGGTAAGCAAAATATTCTTGTTTTCTGTTTACATTTAGTCATTTTGCAGACGCTTTTATCCAAAGCGACTTACAATTGGGGAATACATAAAGCGATTCATCTTAAAGACGGAAACAGACAGAGGAAGTGCTCGTAATACCAAGTCTCAGGCATTGTTCAAATAAGTACAAGCTAGAAAGGGAAGGAATAAATAAAGAGAAAGACGAAGGTTTTTTTTTTTTTTTTTTAAATTTAGGATGAGGTCAAGCAGCGTCGAAAGAGATGGGTATTCAGCTGTCGCTTGAAAATTGTCAGGGATTCAGCATTCCGGATAGGGGTGGGAAGATCATTCCACCAGCCAGGAGCGGTGAAAGAGAATGTTTTGGAGAGTGATTTTGAGCCTCTCTGTGATGGTACCACGAGGCGTCGCTCACTAGCGGATCTCAGACTTCTGGAGGGGATGTAGATTCGTAATAGTGAGTGGAAGTAAGCGGGTGCTGAACCTGTGGCTGTTCTATATGCAAGCATCAATGTCTTGAACTTGATGCGAGCTGCAACCGGTAGCCAGTGCAAGGAGATAAAGAGATGTGTAACATGGGCTCTTTTAGGCTCGCTGAAGACCAGTCATGCCGCTGCATTCTGAATCATTTGTAGAGGTTTGATTGTGCTTGATGGAAATCCAGCCAGAAGAGCATTGCAGTAGTCCAGCCTAGAAATGACAAGGGCCTGGACAAGAAGTTGAGCAGCATGCTCCGTTAGAAAGGGCCTGATCTTTCTGATGTTGTGTAATGCAAACCTGCAAGATCAAGCAGTCTTTGCAATGTGGTCTTTGAAGGTCAGCTGGTCATCAAAGATTACACCAAGATTTCTGACCGAAGTTGATGGGGTAATTGTAGAAGAACCTAGCTGGATGGTGAAATCATGCTGTAGAGTTGGAGTGGCAGGGAAGACAAGAAGCTCAGTCTTTGCCAGGTTGAGCTGTAGGTGATGTTCTTTCATCCATGCCGAGATGTCCGCCAGGCAGCCTGAGATCCGTGTAGCTGTTTCATAGCTGTAGTTGTTTCATCTGGTTGAAAAGAGAGATAGAGCTGTGTGTCATCAGCGTAGCAATGGTAGGAGAAGTCATGTGCCTGTATGATGGGACCCAGTGATGTAGTGTATGTGGAGAAGAGGAGGGGTCCAACAACTGATCCCTGAGGAACCCCAGTGAACAGTTGATGTGCTGTGGATACCTTACCTCCCCAGGCCACCCTGGAAGACCTAACTGTGAGATAGGATTCAAACCAGAGAAGTGGAATCCCAGTGATGCCCAGTGATGAGAGGGTAGACAGCAGGATCTGGTGATTGACAGTGTCAAAAGCAGCAGACAGATCCAGCAGAATGAGAACTGATGATTTGGAATCAGCTTTTGCAATCCGCAAGGCTTCAGTGACCGAGAGTAGCGCAGTCTCTGTTGAATGGCCATTCCTGAAACCTGACTGTCCAGTTTATTGTTCTGTGAAAGAAACAATGATACCTGGTTGAAAACAACTCGTTCGAGTGTTTTCGCTATGAATGGAAGGAGAGAGACAGGTCTGTAGTTTTCTATTAGAGAAGTGTTTAATGTAGGTTTTTTGAGCAGTGGGGTTACCCGAGCCTGCTTGAATGCAGTGGGGAAAATGCCTGAGGCGGCATTTTCTTTTTGAAATAAGATTATTTTGCTTACCCCATTGGCAGATTATTTTTGCTTGTTCTAAGCAAAAACTCACTTAATTTAATTTTAAAGTCACTAAATTTTGACTTGTTTTTTTCTGAAAACAAGACAATTTTTACTTGTCTAGAAAATCCTTCTTGATTTAAGAATTTTTAGATATTTTGGCTGAAAACTAGACAAAAAATTAAGTAAAAGCATGTTTTTGCAGTGTAAAAAAAAAAAAAAAAAAAAAAGCTAAATAAAATAAATAAATAAATGACAAAAGCACACAAAATTACTTAAATCTAAACAAAGATTCAAATAATAATGTCATTATACAAGCTGATTCACAAATAATACCAAAGTACTGCGCTGATCCAGTAAAGACATCATAGTGAACTAATCCAGTGAAAGTATCCACTGAACTAATCCAGTGAAATCCAGTTCACTTTGAAATCCACAGATTGTCATAATAGACTTATTATGACATCATAACATCCAAAGATGATATCATAATGTATAAACCCAGGGAAAATTCAGTTATAATGTCCATTTATATACGTTCACATTGGAATTCAGTGATTGTCATAATGGCTTTATGACATCATAAAATCCAATATGATGTCACAATGGGCACTTATGATTTCATAGTGAATTAGTCTTAAGAATGAATTGCACAAAGCCCAGTGGAAGAAAATGAAAGATGCCAGATCAGTCAAACAAACAACAAAAAAAGTCAACTATAATTATATTTCATTTAGTAGTGAAAAATAAAGATTATTATTTTCCACTAATATCTGAGCCTGCTTTGTATATTTTATGCTCTATTGGTTTCCTGTGCATTACATTTCATGAGCATTATTTTATACAGTGTGCAGAGTTGCCATCTTTTACAAGCGTCTAATTAGTCATGAGGTTCTATTTGGTTTGCTGTTTTAGAAGTCAGCTGTCTATGAAGACAGTAGACAGCAAGGCAGCTTACTAGGTTTTATAACAGAGCTAAAGTGTATTGTTGGCAGTTAATGGAATGCTCTCAATGATAAATCATACTGAGAGAGAGAGAGAGAGATGTTTCCGTGTTTTTACCCATTTAGGTCTTGTCGTGTTGTGACGGCGAGTGAAGTTCCATCCCGGCCTGGTCTGAGCAGCATGTTCCCGCAGTCTGGATGTCTTTCTAACAGCACCTCGGCTTCAGTACGAGACACGGGCCTGAAACACCTGCCAAATAACAGACAGAAGCACAACTACATGAACATTTGTCTCAAGCATCCACTAAGAATGAGATTATACACAACAGTTAATCACGTAGTAGATTTTGGTAAAAAGAGCCTAAAAATTACTAGGATAATCTACAAATAGAGAACAAAATAAAATGATCTAATCCCAGCCGATCACTGTTTTTATTGAGTAATGAGAAGTAAAACCTTAAGGAGTGTCATTTTAACAAGAACATGACTAAACGTGACAACAGTAGCAATTACAGTCTGTCAATAGATGAGAAGTTATAAATAACACATCAACCACACCGCATATACCTCATAAAGCATACACCTTTCAAAAAAATCCAAATAAAGATATCGCATATATTCGAGTTTGGCTCCATTGTGTAGTTCTGCGAATTGACATATGAAATTAGATTGATATGGAAGAGACTGTTTATTGATTATTTTAATTGCTGTGCAGGACGCACAGTAAATCCATGAAAATTTTCATGTGTTTTATCAGGTAGGCAGAAATCCTTTAGAAAAGTAAATGCCCTACTCGTATTAGATTACAAGTGATGCTTTAGCTATGTATAAACACTCAGACGCTCAAGAATGTCTCCCACAAACACACTCGCTCACATAAACAGATACTCACGCAGGTATTTCCCCCACCAGCGGGAGCGAGAGGGGGGACGAGGGGGCTCTGGAAGATGCACGTGCCTTTCGACGCATTTTTTCTTTCTCCACGACTTCCTTCAGCATGTGCAGCTGCCCGGGCAGGAGGGTGAGAGTCGTGGGCACAGCCAGCTGGAATCAGACGCAAAGCATGTGTCTTTCTGATTTGCACGGTTAAACATACAGTCCACAGTGAGGCTTTATGCACGGGGACTCTGATCTCTTTATCTATAAAACATGTGAGCAGAATCAGAAGCGTGTGGGAGGGGTTTTGGTGGTGTTGAACTTCAGCCAGTGGATGTGATGGTGATATATAGTTTTTATAACACCTGCTCATGTATTATGATGGACGGAAAATTGACTTTATTACATGTCTAAAGTCCAACAAAAACATTCATATAAACTGATTAATTATAAAATATATAATAAAAGTTAAAAATTTAATTTCTTGTGAAATCTGAAAAACATCCACAATACTATCAACAATATAAGATTTGTATTTCGAGTCCCAAAAAGCATCCATATAAAGTAATTGAATTATTAAACACTTCATATCACAATGATAAAAACAGAGTAAAAGAACAATATATCAAGACAATCGACATTTCATTTATTTCAGCTGATAATGGTGTCTGATAAAGAGAATTTTTTTTTATCTAGTGTCAATTGCAAAGTCTACCAACAGAAGTGTCAATAAATGGTGCAACTGGAGTGTCATTTGGATATATGCAAGTAAATATTCTGTAAATATTACGTACACAATAATTTAAATTTGTGTACATCTAATTTAATGTTATACAATTTTTAGAACTGCAACTGACATCAGCAAGATTTTTTGAATGTTTCTGAAAGTCCCTTTATTTCCAAAAATACATTATTATCATTTGGATATATTTAAGTAAATATTATGTATACAACAATTTAAATTGGTGTATATCTAATTTAATGCCATACAATTTTCAGAATTGTAATTTTTGGATATACACTAAACCGTCTGACATCAGCAAGATTTTCTGAATGTTTCTGAAAGTCCCTTATGCTCACCAAGACTGCATTTATTTGCAAAAATACATTAAAAACAGTAATACTGCAAAATATTATAATTTCACATCACCATTTTTTATTTAAATACATTTTAAAATGTAATTCATTCCTGTGATGCAAAGCTGATTTTTTAGCATCATTACTCCAGTCTTCAGTGTCACACGATCCTTCAGAAATCATTCTAATATGCAGAAGAAACATTTCTTATTATTCTCAATATATATATATATATATATATATATATATATATATATATATATATATATATATATATATATATATATATATATATACACACACACACACACACACACACACACACACACACACACATATTCTTTTTTTCCAAGATATTTTGAAATTTCTTGTAAGATAAATGTCTTGACTGTCACTTTTGAAAACTTTAACGTGTTCTTTTGGAATAAAAGAACTAACAAAACAATCATACTGATGCCAAATGTTTGACCAGTAGTGTTCATCAAAATAATATCAGCTACCTTGCTCTCTAGATAAATATATCAGCCACAAAACAAACCATAACAGTCGACCAAATTTTTCCTAAACCAAAAGAAACAAAGGTATCTGCTGCATTGTTTGAACATGGTCATAAATGCAAACTCTGCAGTTCAAAGGTCTCAGATCTCATTAACAAACTCAGAACAACAATATTATTCAAGATGGTATAAAGAATAAGCCTGACTGGAATTCATTGTTCTGCAGGAGAAGCTGTAAGTATTTACTGACATACAGAACTTGACCTAGAGTTTCTAGGGTACAATAATAAAATGCTAGCACTAAGTAGCATTTACACAGTTTTTATTGTAAGAGCATAAACTCATCTGTGAGACTAAAGAGTGTGTCAAATTCTGTTAAAAAAACATTACATCTTACGTCTACGACAGAGTAGAGAAAACCTTTCCACAGCTCACGCGCCTCCAGATTTGGAGCCTGAGAAGAAAGAGAGAGACATTGACATTAATTATATTATTAATAACTATAATTCAATGCAATATTTCCTTACACTACTGCATTACATTAGAGACATATAGTATCTCACAGTCAATTAGATCTTCATTTACATTTATTGATTCAATCAATGCTTTTATTCAGCAAGGACGAATTAAATTGATCAAAAGTGACAGCAAAGAATTTACAATGTTACAAAAGATTTCTATTTCAAATAAATGCTGTTCTTTTGAACTTTCTAATCAACAAAGAATCCTGAAAAAATGCATCATGAATTGTACAAAAAAATATTAGGCAGCATAACTGTTTTCAACGTTGATAATAATAAGAAATATTTACTGAGCAGCAAAACAGTATATTAGAATGATTTCTGAAGGGTCATGTGACACTCAAGACTGGAGTAATGATAATGAAAATTCAGCTTTGCATCACAGGAATAAATTAAGTTTTAAAATATATTTAAATAGAAAATGGTGATTTGAAACAATATTTCACAATATTACTGTTTTTACTGTATTTTTGATCAAATAAATGCAGCCTTAGTTAGACTTCTTTCAAAAACATTAAAAAATCTTACCAATCCCAAACTTTTGAATGGTAGTGTAAGCATTTGTTTTTTTGCAGTAGTAAGTGCATTAGTATTTGTGAATTAAATTCTCACAGAACAGTTATTTACGTGTTTCTTTGAGGTATGGAAGGGCTGCTTATGGGGTTTGTAAGAGGAAATGTCATATAGTAGTGTTTTTGTACCTCTTTGTGAAGGTAATCTCTATACAATCCCTCTAGCAGACCTCTGATCGGCCCTAATTCTGAATGCAGAATAACCCAAGGGTTTCCTGAGCAAAGCCTACAGCATATTCAACTGATAGTGTACTGTTTATTCTTGACCTCACCATAATATGACCTGGAGCTGTCTGGAAATGTTACTACTGTCATCAGATGTGGTGAGAATAAACAGGAGTAAAATAATGGCCTGTGAAAGCGAAACTCTCTACAGTGTGTCGAAGGTAAATTCCATTTGAAGAAGTTTGTGAAGACCTGTATTTGCTCATACAGGAGTGAGTGAAGGTTGAGATGTGCAATTGGAGTGTGACTGACCAAGCATACAAACTGGAGCTTATCGTTTCAAGAAAGCTCTTGCCATTTAGTGTGCCATACACATCATACGGTCTACGAACGGTCTGTGGGTGTGAGGCTGAGATGAAGGGCATGAGGGGAATGAGATGTATGCATACCGACAGATATCTGATACTCACAGTGAGTTTGATTTCTCCATCCTTCATGCGGAGGTTCAGTCTGGCTGCCTCCAGATTCCTATCACGACTTGGGTCATCGATCAAAGACACAAACCCACTCAGATCCAACTTCTCTACATACTAATCAGAAAATACACACACGCAGAGCAACATTTAAAGGAACAGTTTACCCCAAAACACCTTTCCAATCCTGATTGATTTTTCTGAAAGACAAAAAAAAGGTTTTGGGCAGAATTTCTAATGTCTATTATTTCATTTTTAATTATTTATTTTTTTTAAACAATAATAAGTCCTAATAATAAATATTTACAAAAACATGTAAAAATAATAATCAAATTTAAATATTATAATTATTATTATTATTATTATTATTATTATTATTATTATTATTATTAATAATAAATCTTTTTATTATTTAAATTAAATATATATTTAATTATAATAATTATTATTATATAAAAATGTACAAAAAAGTACAAAAAAGTATATAAAAAATTAATACAATTATTATTATTATTACTACTACTACTAATACAGATCACAGTAAAATTACAATGCTAATATTTATGGCTGTCTTAATTTCTTTGTTTTCATATGTTAAACTATAATACTTTTTGCTTTGGAGGAAATTATCGTAAATATAAAAAATTAAAAAATATATTTTACTCCATATTTCTCTATATCTAAAAATTTTCCATAATTCACATGGTTAATACGTTTTCTGGTTGGAAAAATTCAGAAATACATATAAATACGAGAAAAAAAATAACAACATTTTTGTTATTGTTCAGTGGAAAACAGCAGCATGGAAATTCTGCCTAAGATCTCATTTTGTGTTTCCAGGAAGAATGATAATCCAGGTTTGGAATGGCATGAAGGTGAGTAAATGATAAAAGCATTTTTTTTTATTTTGAGGTAAACTATTCTTGTAATACTTCAAAAAACAACTCTGAATAGCCACAACTCAGAATAACGCACAAGAATAAACACTTTATAAGTGATCACATTCCATGAACATCTATGTAAATATCAAGCTCCCACACAGTGCGATTTTCCAGCAAACTTTGCATGTTACTACTAACAGATAAACCTACATGTCCACAGCTGAGGTTATAGAGGTTGAAACTGCTATCTCCATGGGTTCAGAATGAAAATCAATACTGAAACCACAATTAAGCAGAGTCTGATAAAACTCCTCTTTGCCATCTGCTCTCTCATGGCTGAGACGATGAGGTTACGATGGACTTCAGACTTGAAGGGGATTTGCAGAAGAATGTCCTTCTAGATCTAGATGCTAATGCTCCACAGACTGATAGAGGATTATATGTGGCCAACATCTGTACAGTCCCTGAATATATCACTTACATTTGTGTCCTTAGGGTTGTTGAAGAAGTACAGCGTGTTTCCACATAAACAGGTCCATAAACGCCGAGCTACCTGCATCCAAAGAGAACAAAAGTCAAATTTCCATTTCTGGTCTTTAAGTAAATATAAGATGTGCATGTTATAACTCAATTTGCATTATAGTTGGTCATTATTGGGCTATATAAAGACATAAAAGTGACAATAAATCATCTCTTTCTGAAGTCAGGGTTAAATGTGTGTTCAGGGCTCTAACACATAATTTTGACATGCTAATGCTCTGACTCTGACAGCGCAGCAAATGGTAGTCGTCTCTGCATAGATTACTGCTCTTCTGTCTGTAATTCTCTGCTCGGTCTGGCTCAATTCTGATCTCAGTGCCAGCTCATGGCTCCCCGGGGCACAGCTTACACACGCCGACCCGGAGCACAGCTGTCCTAAATCTGAGACCCACCCCCTACACACGGTGCACCTGAACCCCTCTCAATATTCCCTCCTGAATATGCAATCTGGGATTAATTTGTGTAAGTGGTGCTTAGAAAACACCTTTTTTTTTTTTTTTTTTGTAGTTTTGAACTAAATATAATATTTGTTTATACATTGCATTGTTTAATAGCTATTGCATATTCAGAGTTTTACATACTAAAGTGTATAATATATATAAAAATAGAAAATATAATGTAATAGAGCAATTAATTTAGTCACTTAAAGGGAAGATTAAATTTTATTCACTATTCACAAAGATTAAGTAATACAAAACATTTGTCAGGACATTGTATTGATTTGTAAATATTATTGCATATTACATTTTATAAAGTGTGTTTATATACTTATGTATAAATTTGATCCATTATGCATAAATATTAAGTATAATATATTATAATATAATATAATATATTTACATATGATAAAATTTATATGAATATAAATATATACACGTAAATACAAGTAAATATTTTCAAAATATATGCTGTATGTGTGTGTCTTTATATATACATAATAAATATACACACTACACACACATATATTATGTAAACAAAAACTTATTTTGGATGCATTAATCGCAAGGGCCTAATTACGATTAATCGTTTGACAGCACAGGTGTGTGTATATATATATATATATATATATATATATATATATATATATATATATATATATATATATATATATATATATATATAGAGAGAGAGAGAGAGAGAGAGAGAGAGAGAGAGAGAGAGAGAGAGAGAGAGAGAGAGAGAGAGAGAGAGAGACCAAAAAATAATATAGATATTACATAAGTCCAATAATATCTAGAAAGCATTTTTTTTTTTTTTGGATGATATAATGCTGAAATAAATTCAATAAAATTAAACGCTTATTTTGCGTAATATGAAGTCAATTTACTAAACAGTAAACCTACTATTTACCGACAGTAAGGTCGGTATGTAAATGATTTATAAACTGCAGTATTTATTAACCTTAACCAGATTAATAAGTGTTCAAAGTGTCTCAGTTACATGAAAACAGAATTTGCAAATGTGCACTTTGGTAAAAGTCATGCACTACTTATTAGGACTTTCAAAAGCCTGCAATATTCAGTGTTAATCTATCATATTAAATGACAATTGACATGATGACACTGTCTGCAGCAGATAACAGCGAACTCAGTTCTAAATGTAACATGATAGATTCACTGCAGCAAGAGATGCATCTCACTTTCCCGTCTTTCAATGAATGCCTGATGATTAAAACACGTGATGGATCATATTAATCACACACTTCGGACTGCATGTGGTCTGCACGAAGGTGTGTCCACTACCAGAGCAGCTGCAGAGAATTTAAAGCACCAACAGACAAAAATAAGAGCTTACATATGAGTTATGGTTTTTAAAGAGCTGTCAGACAACGGCATAACGCATGGCACAGAGAAACGCCGGCTCATTCATCCTTTTAACGTTACAATAGAAATGCACGTCAATATTTGAGTGGTCACTTGGCAAACGAAATAATATTCAGACAGCTGATCCATGCAAACCTCGCCCATATCCACACAATGCGCGCGTGCGGCATATGCCATGTGTATCAGACATTGCTACGAGTACTGATATAATCAGATCAAGTGTTTGACATGTCATAATGTCCGCTTACCTTCTCTTTCGCTCCTCTTTTCTCCAGGTATCCCTCGTAATAACAGGGCGGCAGCTGCGCTCTCGTGCTCCCGGTGCGAGGACTCGCGGGCGCTGCCGCCATGACTCGAGCAGCTCAGCCCGGTACTGAGACACACACACACACACACACACACACACACACACACACACACACACACACACACACACACACACACACACACACAGAGCAGCGGGACAAAGAGCCGCTGGATGAAGCTACTGACCGGGAAGCGACACGCCTTCTTTGGGTGAGAGATGGATGGCACTGGATATGCGTGATTAATCTCGACATGCATTCAGCTGCACAGCACGAGACTCAATATGACATTATGACCCGCAGGCGCTCGCACTCAGGAAAATCTCTCCGTTATTTGGTGGAAAGTATAATTGTAAGAGCTACTGCTCGTTTATTAATACCTATTTCGAAAATAAGAGTTAATTCTACTGTAATTACAGCGGAAGGTTATATATTATATTATAAACAATGTTATATAATATTAGAAATTCTTATAAATATAATAAAACTTATAATAAAACATTATTTAAATAACTTATATTTATATTATGAATAACATTATAGTATTAATAACAAAATGTTTAAATACACACAGAATTCTAAAATGTATAAATTACTATTAAAATAGTGGCATAAAATAGTGGTCCTTTGTTCTAACAATTGACAAAAAATATTAAATTATTATTATTATTATACGTTAGTGTAAATAATTTATACACCATTTTGGAAAGTATAATTGTAAGGTTATAATGCTGCTCGTTTATTAATGCCCATTTCGAAAATAAGAATCAAATCTACTGTAATTCAGTTAGAGATGAAGATTATTAATGTAGGCTATATTATATTATAAACAATATTATATAATATTAGAAATTTTTATATAATTATAGAACTCTTATGATAAAACATTAGCTAAGTAAACAACTTATTTTTATATTATGAATAACATTATAGTATTAATAACAAAATGTTTAAATGGATGCACACAAAATTCTAAAATATATAAATTACTATTAAAACATATTAAATAGTGGTTCTTTGTTATAACAATTAACAAAAACTTATATTAAAATATATTTTTATATTATTATTAGGCCTAAATGTCAGAATAAATAATTTATAAACTGTACCATTTTATAGCCCAAATTCTTTTTCATATTTAACAATTTCATAAAAGTTTTCAGTAATTATTTTAATATTTTTTTTTATTGTTATACATATATACACAATCATGCAAAATTCCAGATGACGTGGAAATTTCTCTTGTGAAATTTCTCCGGAAAATGGTAAACGAGGCCACAAATAGTGCAATTATGAATGTAATATTGCTTTTACACAGTTCTATAAACAAGTAATATCAAATAATATAAATTTGAGATAAAAGGGGCATTTACAAAACACCATTTTTAACTAAAAACTGAAAACTTTTAAGGTGTTTTGACTGTTCATTTACACGATAACAGTGTTTTGGGGGCCTGAGAATGCAAACTTTTGAAAACGAGTTTCTGCAAACCTTTGAAAATGATACCACTATTGTCTCCATGTAAACGCCAAAAAATGCACATTTGTGAAAATGGTGAAGTCATTTGCATTACGTCTAGTCTATAGGTTTGTGCGCAGGCATGTATCCTAGTGTTTCTTTACACAGTGACGTGTTTGCCAACTACTGGCCGTAGATCCTTGTAAACAGAGATCGTTTTGACAACGTTGTCGTACACGCAAAACTTTTCAAAAATGCAAAGAAAAATTTAAATGTTTAGTACAATGTTGTTGTGTAAACATACCCTCAGTTTGTAAATTTATTAACCGCCGATGAAGCTTAACATGCCATCCAGCGACACAAAACCCCTGCTGAAAAAAAAAACAGCTGGTCATTCAGCCTGGTCATAGCTGGTCAGTAGGCTGGTTTCAGAGGGGTTTTGACCACTTAGCTGGTCAGGCTGGGAGTCCAGGTGGCCAACCAACTAAAAACAGCTTGGCCAGGCTGGGAGACCAGCTAAAACCAGCAAGTTCTAGCTTAAACCAGCTAAGACCAGCCAACCATCTTAGACTGGTTTTAGCTGTTCTGTAATCACTCCAGCTGCAGGCCATGCTTTTCATTTCACATTCACACTCGAATGTGACTGTGAAATGAAAAAGAAACCCGCTCAAAGTGATCATTGACCAAGAGAAAACACACACAGCTATAGTTTTTCACCTTTATTTAAACTGAAAATATACAATGTTCTCTTAACCCTGCAAATTTTTATAATAAAACATAAATCACAACTGGATTAGGCAGGAAATACTGATTCAAACAAGCATTCTTTCTAAAACACTTTCTGATTGTCATAAATCTCGATTTGAGGTCTAACAATATATACCAGGGACAATAACAAGCACAAACAAAGTTTTCCATTACATATAATACATTCTACCCATAATAAAATATTGTTAGCCTACTGTTAAGTGTAGTGTAAGCAACATCAGAAGGCATGTAGGATGCTGAGAGTACAGTAGTTACTACAGTAGGAAGCAGCTTAGAGGAAACAGCGCAAGGTAAAAAAGAAAAGAAAAGAAAAAAAAGTTTACCAGAGCAAGACCTGAACCTGAAACCTTGAACCAGCATCCCTCACCTGAAACACAATGACACAAATGTTTATATTTTACAAAAGCTGGTCAAACTGGTTCCTTTCAGGATTAAACAACTGAATTACATAAAGATCAGATCTGCTGACTAATGCAAATGTAATTACACGAGTAAAAGAGAAAAAAAGGCACATCGAAAGAGGTGATGGCAGGATCTTAACTGCTGAAATCTCATTCTGAACATGCTGTGGCATATCATTATCTACACTGACCTAGTAGTGCCGACTATGATGCATAACACTGAACATTACGCTTTCTGACAGCTCTGATTTTCTACTTTTACTACAGTAACTTTGGACAGATTACAGCCTGATCCCAGTTTTCAAGATTTCCTCATCAAGATTCAGGAACAGTTTGGGGTGAAAAAAAATCTGAAATATAATCTGATCCAAAACACTAGATAATCTAAACCAGTCCAATCTTTCCTTTTGACATTTTGTTCAAAATACAATTTAAAATGGAGCACGACTATCTATCATGTGGAGGTATGTAATAGCATATGGAAGAGCTGCTGTTCACTTTTGTCGTTTAAACTACATCTTGACATTTGCAGTGATTCCAGACTGTATCTTCAAAATCAAAAAGTACTCTACAAACTGTTGAATAATATCATTATTGCAATTAAAAGACTAGCTAAATTCACAAATACAAAACCATGTAAACATTTGTTTGGTACAGTTATTCAACAAATTTCAATTGTCAGCACTTTAGGCAAAACTGAACACTTTAGATATTATGAATGAGTCCCAATGAGTTTCTCTGTACAGTAGGACAACAGCAGACGCACCTTTCCCTGAGAAATAGAAACTGAACCAGAATCAGTGATAGAGGAACTTCTGATTCCCCTCTTTGAGAAAGTGAAACAGATTAAAGCCGTAATAATCCAGAAGACAAACAATCTGGGCTTAAAAACAACAAAATCACAACAATGGTTCACACACTTAATTTCCCTTTTCAAGAACTCAACATCCACGCGGAGCTCTAACATCTGCAAGCTGAGGTTTTTAATTGTGTCCCACTATACTTCTCAGAAACACAGGTACAGTGCAGAAGTGGGTTTATAATCTCTTTTCCAGAAAAGAGAACGAGGGATGGTATCATGCGGAAAAAGAAAATTAAAAATGACTGTTGTGTACATAAACACAAACTGGTACTTTCTGGTTCATCAAACAGCTGGATTTAACTCATTTACATACTCATTTAAAAACAGAATTTTGCAAGCAGGAAGTGATCATTTAAAGAAACAGTTTTATTTACTCACCCTCATCTCATTAAACACCATATGACTCTTCATGATAATGAAACTAGATGAGTTTGGAACAACATGAGGGTGAGAAAATAAAACTTAATTTTTATTTTTGAATAAATTATCCCTGTGGATGCAAATGACTGTTTATTTATCTGTTGACCCCCCTTTTTGTTTTGTTGCTAAAGACAACTCTTCACCTAATTATTAATGCACAGCTAAAGTGCATTTAAAGAGATAGCTCACCCAAATTTGTCATCATTTACTCACCCTCCACTTGCCCCAAACCTGTATGAGTTTCTTTCTTCTGTTGAACACACAAGAAGATATTGTGAAGAATGTTGGTAACCAAACAGCTGACGGTAGCTATTGACTTCCATAGTATTTTTTTCCCATAATATGGAATTCAATTGCTAACGTCAACTGTTTGGTTACCAACATTCTTCAAAATATCTTCTTGTGTGTTCAAAATCTAAAAGAAGCTCAGAGATCTGAAACCATGTAAGGGTTCCAATAAATGATGACAGAATTTAAAGTTTTTGGATGCATATCCCTTTAAGGAAAATGAAACAAATCCACTACAACTAAAGCTAATGGGAAAGGGTTAGTTAAACAGTCATGAGATTCAAATGAACAACTGCATTATGAAGTAAAATAAGTTATATTCAAACACACTGAACTTTGCGCCATTCAGAAAGAGCTGAGCCCTGATTGACAAACGCTAGGCAGCATTTTTAACTGTTATACACAAATGCGGCCACTAGAGGTCAGTAACTACCAACAGAAGAGACTTCTTACACAGTAGTAATGCTGCTGAGTGAATTTGTAAGCAAGTAACATCATTATAGGACACTGATAGGAAAATAAAATCCATTTGACTCTAGAATGAACACTCCCAAAACGGATTTATCCTTGACATACTTCTCAATTATGTTTATTGTACTTTGGGGAATGCTAGTGTTTCCTAAGATGAACTAAAACACTGGACCTGAACCCTAAGTAACAAATAATAACCCAGATACTTACTGTATATTATCCAACATCTTTCTCAGGAGGTCAAAGTGCTCATAGTGAAATACAAGTCACAGATTTTCCCTTTCTCCCTGTCTGTACCTGCCATTGCACTTCCTCTTCCTGTTTTGTGTGGGATCAGTGCCGCAGTGGCACCATCACCTCTACATAGTTACAGGGGAACAATCCGGTCTGGCCGTGCACGGCTCCCTCGAACCAGTTCTCGTCTATCTGATTGGTCAGCGTGATGACGTCACCCTCGTAGAAGCCAAGCTCTCCGTCGTTCTCCGGTTCAAAGTCGTACAGAGCCTTGCAGCAGGGCTGATCTGTCGCTATGGAGACCAAAGAATGAATGAGAATAGAGAGGATAAAAGATGAAGACGCACAGAGAGAGAGAGAAAAAATAACTATTAGAAGAAAAATTATTTTAAGTACACATGAGGAACATCAAATGAAAAGGGGTTTTATTTAATGGCTACTTTGAACATATGGTACAAAAAAAAAAGAGATTTGAAACAGATTAAAAAAAATTAATGTATACTATTTTTTGTTTAATAAAGTATTAGCGGAACTTTGTTACTTAACCATGTTACATAACCAAATTTAGTAAACACTGTAATTGTGTAATTTTTTTAATTCTAGCAATAAACATTAAGTAATTTTAACAACTGAATTAATACAATGAAGAAATCCTAGGTTAATAAAAAAGGTTAAATACTAATAAAAAGTAATAACCTAAGTCACCACACGAATGAAAAAATAATACATGAAAAAAAAAAATCAATTTAATAAATAATAAAATACATTTTTAAAATGCTGATGTGTGGTGTTTTGATATTTCTAGCAGTAAACATAGTAAGAAATTTTAACAAGTGCCATAATTTCTGGAAGAAAAAAGGTAAAAAAAAAAATGATAGGTTGTATTAATAAAAGAAACTTATCATATAAATGAAATAATAACAATAATAATAATTTCATAAAATTCAAAATTATTCAAATAAATAATTTTATCAATTTTTAAATTTATAAATAATATATTTTTATACATTTATTTTAAACAATATTATATTTCATAATTATTTATACTAAAATAAATACACTACAATGGGTAACAAGGTGTTGGTTTATAAAACATGAATTCTGGATTATTTTTCTTAAAATAATCTTGGCAGTGGAGTTGAACGCTTGATCAATGTAGTCAACACTAAAATTTGTGTAAAAATGGACAGTGTGTGCATTTAAAACTAGCTTCTTTCCATACTGTGTTAATTTTATGTTAGACAATTATCTAACATATCTGATACAGCTCTTTCCAAAGAACCTGGGATTGATGCCTTTGTTGAAGAAGAAAAAAAAGAGACAGCCATTTGTACTCAATTTGTGGGAAGTGCTAATGAAATGAAATTGACCAAACGCATTTAGCATTTTATGCACATGCACTACAGCTTTCATGCAAAAGACATCAACCAAAGTAGGATTTACCAAAGAAAATGTACAGTTCTGCCACCTCCAAACATACAGGTCCCAAAACCATCTATATTAGCTTTTAAGCAATCCAAACCCACCACACGCTAGACAACACTCACTGAACACTTCAAACCAAACCACATTAACGCTAGCATTAATGTATAGGAATCACTGCAAAATGTAATGTATATGCTGCCTATGTAGTGCCTTCCAAATCAGTCACTTAGAAAGTTGCATTTAGGTTAGGATGCCGTCTTAAAAGATACTCTATGCAGACAGCGAGGTAGATCATTGGGTTTGAAAACAGCTTGTTTGTGTATGTGTGAGATGAGATGTTCTTAAACGGTTCATGCAGGGTTTAATAAATAACTCATTTTTGAGCTAAACGAGCTCCCCAGTGGATAATTCAACACGTGGCAGATCGAGCACGTGTTTGATTAATCTGATGAAGAGAAACTAAACGTGTCACACTCACAGAGCATCTCATTCACATGAGTGATCTGTCTGTGCTCATCATGGGTTTGTTAAATATGTGAGTGTATTTAGCGTTTTCAGTACAATTTGAAGCTGGAAATAATCAGGCATAGAATAAAAGCCCTTCACCATGCCGAGTGTCTGTTTGTGTGTGACTCACAATTGCGTTTTTGGCGTGAAGATGTCCTGTTAAAGGAGGGGGCCGCTGACGTAAAAGAAAGAAAAACAATAGTCAGTCTTTGCGTGGCTCCACACAGTCTTTCGCAGTGAAAACCAGCTGGAACAGCCTTCAAAAACACACATCCATCCACACAAACATGCATGACAAGCTCATCTTCACACATACTATGCACATTTAGGAAAATGTGCTGTACACAACAGAGCACACGGCAACAGATCCTATACCCCACAATGCAATGCATCAGTGTTGTTATTGTTAACTGGAGCAAATTTAAAAAATTAGAGCAAATTAGAAATGTAACCTTGGCAACTAACTGGAATAAATACATCTAAGATAAATTGCTAAATTACAAAAACAAATGACAAATTACAAAAAACAAAAAATAAATAAAAAATAAAGCCAAATAAAAAATAAAATAAAAAATAAAAATGACAAAAGCATATAACTAAACATAAAAATTAAATTAAAATAATTCAGATCATTAATAATACTATAATAGTGTATAACACTGCATTGCACTCCATTTAACCTGTTAAAATGGAAATAAAATAAAATAAAATAAGGTAGATTAAAAGCTTAAACCTAAAGAAACAAACAAAATTGAGTAATACTGCCTTGGAAAATAACTGAAATAAGTTTAAGTTGAGAAGCACTACAATTACTAAAACTATAAATAAATTAAAGCTAAATAGAATTAAAAAAAAAATGAAAATGACAAAAGCACACAATTTCTAAAACTTAAAATTAAAAATAAAAATAATATTAATAGATATTATTATAATAGCAAATAAATAACAAAATAACTCCTGAAATGCATGCACTCAGCTCTACCTTCCTTTTTCAGTGATAAATGCATGATTTTAAACATCATTTATTTGACTCAATAATTGATCTGACTCCGAAAAGTGGAAAGATTTCTACACAAATTTAGCATTTTAATACAATTTTATTTCCAAAATATTAACCAGATGCCACCTGAGCCAATGTGGTTTCAAATGTTTAATGTTTAATGGTGCGCATTGCATACGGAGTAGTGTCTGAGCCTGAAAACTGCAAAATGCTGAATGTAAGAAGGTAAGAAATATAAAAAGGCCATCCATGTTGTCTGAATCCTGATTTTAAGTAAAAGGATGTTAAGGATAACCCACATTTCAATGTGTGAATCAGCGAATGGCTGAAAGAATCAAAATGCTGTCTGATTGAGCACTTGAAAGTAGTTAATTATCTTTTCAGCATATGAATACACTTTTACGAGAAATAAGCATTGTAGTCAGTAAACATTGGCTTTGCTATGTCTAAAGCTCACTTCAATTTGCTCTAGATCATTAGACATGACTTTATTGTGCCTTGGAAGGCAGTTCGAAACCTCAGACAGTCTGTTTCCATTATACACAAAATCAAAACTCTGTTTAGTAAGTAGCTGACTGTCTGGCCAGCCAGACTGGCATAGGTTTTGGAAAGCCAATGTTTTAAAATACTAAGTATTACACAGTATACACCCTGTACAACATGCAGCGTTCCATTCGGAACACGTTTGTTAATCAATTGCATTGTCTCGTCTCGTCTTGTCTCGTCTCCGTGGAAACTAGGGACTGTAGGAGAATAAACTCTGTGGAAATCTGCGGAGCTTCTCATTACATAAATCGGTGAATATGACCTATTAGACTGATTTCCATTAACCCTTGCTTTTGATTAAAAAGATTTTTTTTTCAGAAAATTTCAGAAGAAAAAGCTGTAATGTGTGAGTCAAAGCATCATTCAGGAAGACTATTACATTGCATGATTAACCTTTCCTTAAGGTAGGTCTGTCATTTGCACACGTAATGGCTTTTGTTGTTTCATATCTTCCATTACCATTCAGATTGTGATTCCCTGATGAAATCAAATTAAAATCACATTAAGGCCACCTCAAAAATGTTGTTTAATTTACAGTAAAGTCTGCAGTAAAACACATTGTCTCTGCTGTTGATTCATTTTTTATTATTAAAGGAATAGTTCACTCAAAAATGAAGATGTATGAGTTTGTTTCTTCACTGGAACAGATTTGGAGAAATTTAGCATTACCCCACTTGTTCACCAATGGATCCTCTGCAGTGAATGGGTGCCGCCAGAATTAGAGTCCAAACTGCTGATTAAAAACATCCACACACACAATACACAATAATTCACACCACTCCAGTACATCAATTAACATCTTGTGAAGTGAAAAGCTGCATGTTTATAAGAAACAAATCCATCATTAAGGTATTTTAACATTATACGTTTGTTTCTGGCCAAACATTTGAGTCCATAATTCTTTTCCTATAGTGAAAAGGTCCATCCCCTGTTGTCCTCTCACATCAAAATATACTGACATATTTGTTTAGAACTGTTTTTGACGGTTTTCTATTATAAACAGTGCTTAAAACAACTCATATTTCTCTCCTGGTTCAGACGAGACGACTTTTTCACTGGAGGAAGCATTATTATGGGTTATAGACTTTAGCTGGAAGCAACAATTTTAAGGTCAAAATGTCTTGATGCATTTGTTTCTTACAAAATATGCAGCATTTAACTTCACAAGATGTTAACTGATGGACTGGAGCTGTGTGGATTACTTGTAGATTATTGTGATGTTTTTATCAGCTGTTTGGGCTCTCATTCTGACGGCACCCATTCACTGCAGAGCATCCATTGCTGAGCAAGTAATGGAATGCTAAATTTCTCCAAATCTGTTCTGATGAGGAAACAAACTCTACATTTTGGATGGCCTGTGAGTGACTAAAATTTCAGCACATTTTTATTTTTGGGTGAACTACTCCTTGTAGCCTTATCTAAATGAACAGGGTGAGCTCACCTGCAGATGGATACGAGGGTGGTGAAGATGACGGATTCCAGCCTCCGTTAGAGTCTTCCGGCTCTGAGCAATCAAAACTGGGTCTGGACACAAGCATCCTTTTCTGGCGCGGCTGAGATTGGGCCTTGTTTACTCTGCAGAGCACATACTCAAACATGAACACAAATGCATGCAAACACAAACAGGTAAACCATCTATCAGGAGAAAGAGGCTGAGAAAATTTCACCAAAAAATTAAAAATAAAAAGTGCAGAGGCCATATGGACTTCTGTAATATTGTTGTTACAATGCTTTTACATTCTATTTGTAGCTTGAAAGCTTTAGTCCCCATTTATTGTAAACACACAGAAAAAAATTACCATGAACATGAATCAAAATTTCTCCTTATGTGTTCCAGAGAAGAATGTCAAACAGGTTTGGAATGACATGACAAATATTTATTTTTGTGATGAAGACACAATGGACCTTCATCTCTAACCTTTCTCTCATTCTCTGTGCCAGCTCCTCCAGGACCTCCATAGACTGTTTGTGAAACTGCAGCTGAGATTCGACCAAAGCTGCGAGCTGACTCACCTGCTCCACCTACAAAGCATGCATACAACACACAGCCACACACACGTACAGAGCAGGCAAACATGTTATTGTCTTAGAATAAAGAGCTATAATCTGTAAGCTTCTTTTACGCTTCACTGTGCCTGATTTTGCATCTGTATTTCTGCTACATCACGAGGACTTCGGCATTCAAGAAACACATCTCAGTAAGTAAACTTGTAAACTGTTTTTAGCATAAACCTTATTATAAACTTTAAAACTCAATTATGAAATGACAAACGGGACACTCTACACTCCTGTGGCTTTCTGCTAGGTTTATTATAGTAAACTAAAACTGAAACTAAAATTTAACTAGTTTCAAGTTTTGTTATTTGAAATAAAATAAATGTTAACTGAAATAAAATAAAACATTTTAAAAAATTCAGCTAGTTGCCAAAAACATTTTAATTGAATAAATAAATAAAACTATAACTTCAATAATAATGAATAGAAACTATATAGACATATTGTATTAAAAAATAACAAAAATGCACACCAAAATTACTAAAACTTTAAAATGATGATGGAAAAATAAAAACTGATTCAAAACAATAAACAAAGATAAACATCACAACCCAATTTTAAAACTAACATTGCATCAATAAATTAAAACTAGGGCTTAACCCTTTGAGGAGTCATACTGATGAGTTTAAAAGTACAGTTATATGCAAAAATGAAATATTAAAATATGCTCCTCCTGAAAAAAACTGGAAGGAGCTTTATATCCAAATCATAAATCATAACACTTATGAGTAAAATGAAGTGACTGTGAACATTCCTATGTTGACCCAAAAGAGTCATACTTTAGTTTAATGTCATACATCGTGCATTTTTTTGAAGATGCAATATGCAAAATGAAGTAAATATTTATGTAAATCCAAGGTACAGTCATACCATGTTACTTTGATATATACTGAACTGAACGACTACTACAGTCTTGTCTTGTCCCATGGTATGTCACTGTACCTTGTTTAATTACAGGCCTGCGTTTAAGACCAATGTAGCAAATAATCAGAAACATCCCGAAGTTTTCACAGTCTCTGGCCTGCAGTTCAGTGTCGATAAAACAGACTGATAAATGTGTTGGCTCAGCAGACCGTCTGGAAAATATCCAGCACTCAATAATGTGGATCACTGTAGCAACAGTACAGTTATATGACTCTGCCTGGTCCAGAACTATAAAAACTTTCCAACAGGGGGCCATTTGATTTGAATTTTAGTGCTGTTCTCTCAGGCAAGCATCACTGTTACTATTGCTCATTACTTTAATCAACCTGAAAGAATCTAAGCAATCAAAATAATTATACAGTATCATTTATTGTATTCTGTAATTGTAATTTTTATTTTTGATCGTTTTGATATTTTCAAGGTTTGTAATTGTAGTTAAATGGCAACCCCTCAACATTTTCATTGCTGTTTTGGCAGGTACTTTTTACAAAAGCAATTTGTGTCAAAGTCTGATTACCATTAAAAACAGCAAAAAACAAACCACATCCTAAGTGTCAAGAATGAGACCAAAGCTCAAGATCCATATATCAACACCTTTCAGCATCTTAAAAAGGAGGTGCTCAGAGACTCTAATAGGCTGAAGCGAGCTTACGTCAGTATCCAGAAGGTTCTGCATGCTGGTTTCAGCTGCTTCTTTGGACTCTTCGAACTTCTCTGCTGCTTGCCTGAGCTCCTCATCTGGAATCTTCCCCTGACGCTTCTTCTTGTAGTCGTAATCCAGTCGGCGGCCCTCCAGTTTTTTCAGATGATGCTGAGCAAGAGCATATTATAATTATTATTAACAGCCCATGATTACAATATGAAACAAATGCTCATACATTTAGCCCATGACATATTTAAAGAGAACATCGGATGCAAATATCACTTTTACATGGTGTTTGCATATAAATGTGTTTTAGCAGTGTGTGGACACAACCACCCTACAATGATAAAAACTAGGGCTGCACGATAAATCGCATGCGATTGTCATGCGCATCTCGTCAGTAAAACCGGTTTTGTGATTAGCAGTAAATCTCCATCAGATGAATCGCATTCGATTATAAACGCGATAATGCGTAGCTTGTCAGCGAACTACGGCTCTGTGTATTAAATGCTGCTCCATCTGAAAGATTACTGCTAATCACAGATCCGGCTTTACTGACAAGATGCGCATGACAATCGCATGCGATTTATCGTGCAGCCCTAATAAAAACCCATTCAACTCCCCAAAAAACGTAAACATTCTCAATTATCAAGCCGTTTTGATTTTCTGAACAGTAAGACGTCATACTGCTCAGGCCCCGCCCTCGACCGCTGACGGACTGTCCCTTATTTGCATATTTCCACCCCTCAGAAAGTTGTATGCTGTATGCTGATGATGCAGTGGATTAATTTTGTTTTTGATGGTAACACACCATTGAATAAGCAAAAAACAGAAGAGAGGGGCGGGGTGAGCAGTAGCTCACTTTATCATTTAAAGAGACATGCACCGAAACGGCTCGCTGTGAACAGGGCTGACAAGGTAAAAAGGGTGTTGTTTTTCACAACCACTGAGGAATTTTAACCAAAATATGTTGCATGTATTTCATGAAGACGTTAAAAATTCATACCAACTTGTGGAAAATGGGCATCTGATGTCCCCTTTAATGAATAAACTTTTAGAGTGCAACTGATTGCAGTTTGCCACCTGTATGTCTTTCAGGTCTTTGTCGATTATAGTTTGGAAAGGGTCGATGAAGTTCTGTTTGACATCAATGTCTAGAGAGTCTTTCACTTCAGCCAGTCTCTTCATGGCCTCTCCCATCTCCACTAAAGCGCCACCTACAGATTGGGTGGAGAACATGCACAAAAATCTTATGTAAAAAAAACAATTTAAAAGATCTTAGAAAAGCTGTATAAACAAAGAAAATATAATACACTTATATCATAAAGATTAATCACAGATGTTTGACAGGTCTCTAAGAATGAGATGCTGAGAATTTTTTGTTTCCTGTTTTACTTTGTGCTGGTACGTTACTGCAAGAATGATTTTTATGCTTTGGGCAAATAATATGAATGAAATTGTTTCCAATTACAGTTTTTTGTAATTGCTTGTAAGAAAAAAACACTCCTCTCACCAAAGTTGGTGTCCTCTCCCACGTCTCGGCCGTATTTGAGCATACACTCTCCCAGAAGGCCTTCTGCCTGCGGGTAACCTGGGCTCTTCACCTGCCCGCGCATTTTAGACATGGTGTTCACCATGGTCAACCTCGCTCTTGATGCTGCAGTACAAAATAGACAGACCGATGAATAAGTAAGGGATAATCAACGGCTATGCATTAAAGGATTTTAAATGCACGACGTGGAGGCAAAGAACCGCCGACGCGAAGCGGATTTAAAATCCTTTAATGCACGGCTAGCCATTGATTATCCCGCTTATTCCATGGTCATTTGCCAAGTTATAGACAAGTTAAAACTAGTATTGCTCTTTGGAGCTCAATATTTGACCGAATGGGTAAAAATGACAATTATTTTCGTCAGTTACGGCTCGTTAGCTCTAGCATTCTGCCAGCTTCAAATCATACACAGATGAAATAGTGGGGTAGTAAGACCACATTTATTTTAATGAATTATAGCATGTATTTCAATTAATCATCTGTCGATCGATCGATCGATCGAGAGAGAGAGAGAGAGAGAGAGAGAGAGAGAGAGAGAGAGAGAGAGAAAGAGAAAGAGAGAGAGAGAGAGAGAGAGATGACAGTTGCGATTTTACCACCTCGTTGCTGGGGAATATAATGTAACGTTAGCAATCTAATATCTAGGCTATTTTATTAATAAAAATCGCGGGTAAGCGTTGACAACAACTTTATGTGTGTGCAGAGCAATCTGAGATCTTCGAACTCACTCACTTTCTCTCTCTCCGTGTGTGTGTGTGCGCGCGCGCGAGTGATGCGTGTTGGTTAGTGTGTGCATCAATTAAAGCAGCACATTAATATGGAACGGTGATTAAACTGACTTGGAACTACCTGTGCATTAAACGGTTTTACTGCATAACTGCCAGCCAATCAAAACCCAGTATTCAGACAGACCATGGAATAAAAGGAAACATACACTACAAAAAAGAATTCCTTATTCTTAATACTTTTTTCTTGTTTTCCAGAATAAATCTCTAAACATAATTAAATCAAGATACATTTACTTAAGAAACAAAATGAATAAAATATTAAGGTCTACATTTTTAAAGTCAACTACAGGAATAGTTAATGAAAAAAAAATAAATAAAAATCACGCTATCCAAGATGTAGATGAGTTTGAGAAATTTAGCATTACATCAGATGCTCAGCAATGGATCCTCTGCAATGAATGGGTGCCATCAGAAAACAATGGTTTGAAGTCAAAAGCATCTTAATGATCGATTTTTTACTTACAAACACAGTTTTGCACTTAAGATGTTAATTGACTGGAGTGGTGTGGATTACTTGTGGATTATTGTGATGTTTTTATCAGCTGTTTGGACTGTTATTCTGACTCCACCCATTCACTGCAGAGGATCCATTGGTGAACAAGTGATGTAATGCAATTATTTTTATTCATTTAGTCCATGTTTTCACCTGGGTTAGGCTGCAGGTATTCTGTAGTTTTGCAGAGCACATCTGATATGGCTTTGCTGGTGACGTCTGCCTTCTGTGAAGCACAAATGTCAGAGAACAGGTGTGTGTCTTTACATCACACTGTCAACAGAAGCGGCACATTAATCGTCCATTTACAGCTCTCACAGACAGACCTGGAACAATCAGCACCGGTCACACCTACTAAAACAACAGCCATTCAGGAGGCTGACTGATACCAAGTTAAAGTAATATTCTGGGTTCTTTACAACATAAACTCAACAGACTGTGGCCTGCTGTGGTTTACCACAGAAAATATGCAAATAATGAGTTTAAACCAGAAATGTGAAGCTTGTATTAATGTTAAAGCTCTTACTGGAATTATGCAGTAAAATGTCAGTTATGAGCTGTAAAGTTGTATGATTAGTCATTTTGAGGTGGGGCTACTTCTCTAGGTGGAGGAACTTCTGGTTATACATACTTTGGGTGGAAGTGGTATTAACCACTTTTTTATTCTAATCTAATCTCAAGAACTACTAAAGCCAGTCTTGTCAATATGATGCCTCAATTAAACAAAAAAACTTGTGATTTTGGAGGATAAAATGGGTATTAATGGGCTTTTAACATTATATTTAAAAGACACCATCACAAAACATTCAAAAAACTAATTATAAAGCCTTTGTGTTTGTTTTTCATTTGTTCATCATTTATTACCAACAATTATCTGAACATGAATGAGTGATTTTGTGACTGCATTTCAGTTTGTGCTAAGCAGAAGTAGATATATTTCATTTCCTATACAATTATTTGCTAGTTCTTTTTTTCTTTTCTCCACAATGAATTTCTTTTAGCCAGTCATTCACATCTTTGTTTTTGTGTAGAGGATGTTTCGGGTCAATTTTATGGTTGAATTTCTTTCAGTAAGTAGAAGAAAGGAAGTTTAGATTGTATTTAGGAGAACTTGAACATTGACATTGCAAAATGAATGTTAAAAATGTGTTACCCTCTCAAGGTCTTTGAAGTCCTCATCCAGTTTGGTTCCTTCTGCGCCTCCCACCTTCTCACTCATCATCTGAAACACACACAAGTCGGTACTTCTATCAGTACAAGGACTTTCAATAGGCATAATGTTGTTGTTGTTGTTGTTGTTGTTTTAACAGAGCTAATGCTATCCCCCAACCCTTACAGAAAACATTTTGCAACTTTCTTTAAGAATTGAAGGATAATCACTCTTATTGGCTTTCAAGAAACACGCATGTGCAACAAGACTTATTAAAAAACATATTTTTGACACATTAAGTGAGTTTTCATGATAAAGAACTAAAATACAAGAAACATTAATTGGTTTGCAAATGTAAAGTCAAAGAGACAGGCATCAGCTTTCATCAGCTCTTATGTTGAAGCCTCAGGCTATTCATCTAATTACCCACTGCACTTTCAGTTCACGTTAAAGAGTGAGCAGGAAAAAGCAATAGTGTTTGGCATGTAAAGAACTTAAAATATGTTTTAATTTGTTGACTTTTGCGAGTGTGTTCACATAAGAATCATCTATGTGCAGTAAAATTTTACTTCTGTCAAGACCACTATTGTCAAACATGATTGACAATTAGCATACAGTTTGGATTGGCGGTATGGTTTTGTTCTGGGCAAGAACTCCCTGGGCATCCATGCAGGCTAGCAGTGATAACCCCCTAGGGGTAAACAGAATAAAACCAACATAAATGCATTGCAGATATCATTAATGTTCAATAATTTAATGCACACATTTTAGAAATTAGTCTGATTCAAAGGAGAATCAGAATAACAAATCCTGACTAGACGAGAAGAGGAGCTGGGGATGGAGAAGGGTCAGGTAGATGTGGATCAGCTGAGAGTCAGCTGATGCGAGCTTCACTGATGTGACCTGCCAGAACTAATGCTATGCTTGATTTTGTCACTCAAAAAAAGAAAAACAACTGCAAAAATGTTTGGAATGAAACCACATTCTCCTGTCTATTCTCCTGTTACTTTTTAGTATCGTTGATATACTACTATAGTTTTTGTTAATATACTGAATTTGACTATTTTTATATGTTCTGTTTTCATTTTAATTTTGTTGTGTTATTAATTGTATTAGGTTTTTTTTTTAAGTCTATTGTATTTATAATTTTTAAAGCAGTTTTAGTTTATTTACAGTTATTTTAGTACTTCAAAAATGTTTTACTAAACTTGGCAACTAGAAAAAAAAATTTTAATATATTTTTTCCGGTTAATGTTGTTTTAAGTTTATTTATTTATATATTTATTTGATTTTATTTTTAATTGTTTTAGTTTTATTGAATAACCGTGATATATTGTGAGACTTTGGTGCTCATGTGGGTGTTGCAGACTCGTGTCTGTGCAACATTTCCCAAGTTCATTCCCCTTCTCTACCTATTATTTCATACACTCTGCACTATATTTGTTATTTGTTAATAAATAAATAAATTAATTAAAACTTCCTGAAAATTAAGATCTCAGAAACTGCTTTACATGGAAAATATTAATGCCATTTTCTTATGTAAAACTCACCACCATGTCACTAGGGTGTTGTAAAAAAGATGGTTCTTTAAAGGTTCTTTACATGCAGTGATGGTTTTATTTAGAACCATAGCATTCTGAAGAACTCTTATGCTGAAACGGTTCTTTGTGTTAGAGTCTAGGGTTCTTTATTCCCGCACTTTTGTTTTTCAAATCTGTAACTGTCAAAGCACCTCCTTACTCCTCCTTACTCCTCCTGGGGGCAGTCGTGGCCTAATGGATAGAGAGTTGGGCTTGTAACCCGAAGGTTGTGGGTTCGAGTCTCGGGTCCGGCAGGGAATACCACGACTGAGGTGAGACCCTTGAGCAAGGCACCAAACCCCCAACTGCTCCCCGGGCGCCGCAGCATTGGCTGCCCACTGCTCCAGGTGTATGTTCACTACTGTGTGTATGCACTTGGATGGGTTAAATGCAGAGCACAAATTCCAAGTATGGGTTACCATACTTGGCCACACACCACTTCCCTTCCCTTTCCTTCCCTTACTGATTTTCTGGAATTCAGTGATACAACTACACAGACTGTCAACACACTCTTAACAGGTAACTGGTTTCTTATCTTTTTTTTAGTTTTTGGTCACATATAAGTGTGTGCAGCTCTGTTAAGCTGTGGAAACGTCTCTCCTCTACTCCACAGATGCATCACATCCTACAACCTCATCATCTGCAGAGAAAAATCCATCATTTTGGTGTGATTAAGGATTGATTGTTTCACTGAAACTTGGTCTATTTTTTGTCCTAATTTTGTTTTAATTATTTATGTATTTATTCATGTTCAATGTCAATTGTCATTCATTAATGTATTCAGCTAATAACGGTTGTTAAGAGCATTGACAATTTTGCATGTGTAGTGGACAGCACATTCCAGGGCTAAGTTTATGGCGGGGCCCCTCTCTGACCACAATAGTGGACAGAGGTTTGCTACATTTTGATTGGATCTTGGTGGACAAACATAAGCAAACTGTCCAACACCATCAGATAAAGATGCCAGGACAACGGCCAGACACCTCTTAGAGGGCAAAAAGACGACCTTTGGTACAAAGCCCGGGAAGGACGGGACTTCCTATTGGTCAAAATGCAGTTTTTGCCCTTCACCCACCAACAGACTGATTCCTCAGGTTTTGGCCTGTGACTGCCTTCCTCCTTTGTACCTCAGATACACTGTTCTGAGTCTCCGGCCTGTTACAGGGACGGCAGCAACAGATACGACCATGTTCTGAGCCTCTAGCCTGCGAGGAAAGAGATAGTCTATGTTCAGACTTCAGAGTCTTCGTACAGCGAGACAACAACAGATGCAGCACGTCCTGAGTCTCCATCCTAGAGAGACAAAGCGGACTTGTGACTGTCCCATTGACTGCCAAGTAAATAACACTGTCAAGGTCCAGGAAAGTATGAAAAACATTGTCAGAATACTCCATCTGCCATCAGTGGTTCAACCGTAACGTTATGAAGCGACGAGAATACTTTTTGTACGGAAATAAAACAACAATAACGACTTTATTCAACAATTTGGCACCGTAACGTCACCGTAGCGCCATTTTGGAGCGTGTCGCTGCACGCAAAATGTGTACGCTCTTCTGTGTCAGCCGTGACCCAAGGATATGTTTTCTACATGGATTTACGCTTTGATTTGAACGCAAAAAGCGCATCCCTATGTTGCGGCTGACACAGAAGAGTGTACGCATTTTGCATGCAGCGATACTCTCGAAAATGGCGCTATGGTGACGTAACGGTGCAGAATTATTCTCGTCGCTTCATAACGTTACACTTGAACCACTGATGGCAGATGGAGTATTCTGATAATGTCTGTCATACTTTTCTGGACCTTGACAGTGTTATTTACTTGGCAGTCAATGGGACAGTCACAAACCTCCCGGTTTTCATCTAAAATATCTTAAATTGTGTTCTGAAGACGAACAAAGCTTTTACGGGTTTGGAACAACATGGGTGTAAGTGATTCATGACAAAATTTTCATTTTGGGGTGGAGTAACCCTTTAAGAGTGGTTGGCAAGGTGATTTTAACTCATTTCTTAGTGGTTGCTTCTTAGGCCACATCAAAAGAGTTTTATTGACCACCAGGTGAAAATCGAAAGTCCAATCACTTAAGAGACCTAAAAGCACACTTCTCCTTAGCCCTAGCAATCACTACTCACAACCCTTGTGTGTCGATTAGAAAAAAAAAGTAATAAGAACAGCAAAGAAAAGACATTCAGTCAGGAATGGACTCTAAAGTCCTCTGTAGAGTTCCCCATCAGAGCTCTTCCTGTTGTTCGTCAATGATACTTCCTGTATGGGCGGCACAAATGCTTTCACTCCGTTTCACACAAAAGCACTCCTCCTTTATGAGATGAACTCTCTTCAAACACAAACACAGACAGCATGTATGGGGTATTGTATTCTAGTAAACAGGAAGCCTTTTGTGTATCAAGATCATCCCAAAGGAAAATATAAAACACACACACACACACACACACACAGCACAGCCTGGGTGGCACGATCCATCAAGCTTATAATTACACTAAAATGTCTTAGTCATCATCATTATTGTGGATTATTGTTACTGTTTAGTGTTTTTGTTAACTTGTAAAGTATCAGGATGCTTTTATGTTTTCCATCTCACCTTTTTTTTTTTTTTTTTACAGAACTGGTCATGCTTAAGCTGCAAAAACAACAAAGTTGTGTTTGTGAGAGTTAATTTTAGCAGACAGCATTGGAAGCAAGATTACAAGCAAGACTAAAAGCTGAGAGATGGTTAGTGTGAAAGGTTCACAGTAAAACGTTCAAACTTCCAAGTGCCACTCTACAGGTTCACAGCTCTCGGACTTTCACTCGTACTGACCAAATATTGAACTTAATCGGTCTGTTTGTGAAACACACACCCAGTCTTCAGAGAGGAACACATGTACATGCGTGTTTGACAGACAGCATTTCATACAGTGGCTCTATTGTACTGCCCCGAGTCGCTAGCGTCCAAATATGATTCAGATGGAGGTGTGGACACAGATACTGATCACACAGATCACGTTTCTATAATATGCGAAATGAAATACAGTTACAGAAAACAGTCCATCTCATTTTATGGCTCTCATCTTAAAATTGCTTTCAAAGTAATCAGAACTGAGATGTTTTTGTCATACACATTATCAATATACAAATTATCATTGTAAATTTTTGACCAATCCTAATTAATTACAATAAATACATTTTTATAATGGCTGGTAACTGATATTATAACAAAATATATATATAGAAAACCTGCTTGTCAGCCCATGAGTGTAATTGCCTAAAGCCAAAAAAAAAAAAAAAAAAAAGAGAAGGTGATAAAGAAAATAAGGCAGAAGGGAGGGAAATAGCCTGAAAAAAAACAGTCTATTTGTTGGGCATGTATGCTTTGAACAGGAATCCGGTCTGACGACTAAAACACAGTGAATTCCTCACACACCTGTAAATCTTTTTGAGTGTTAACACACACACAAAGTTGGCCTTTTTCAAGGCTAGCAGATGAAATCAAAGCAGGGATCTCTATTGCACAGATAATGTGATAACTAGACTGCTTCTAAAAACAGTTAGAAAGCGGGACAAATAGCAATGCTGGTATCAGCAACAGAAGCGGCAAACACAAAGCACTGCACAGTTTGTAAATGTCTGCTGATGATATCTTTGGCTGCTGCCTTGTATCTTGCCGTTATATATTTAAAATAATATTTCACCCAATAATGGAAATGTTCTCACCCTCAGGACATCTAAATAGCAGATGAGTTTGTTTCTTCATCAGAACAGGTTTGGATCCTTTGCAGTGAATGGGTGCCGTCAGAATAAGGGTCAAAACATCACAATAATCCACAAGTAACCCACACACTCCAGTCCATCAGTTAACATCATGTGAAGTGAAAAGCTGTGTGTTTTTAAGTAACAAATCCATCATTAAGAGGTTTTAACTTTAGGCTGTTGTTTCTGGCCAAACACGAGACAAATGCATAATAATGCTTCCTCCAGTGTTGTCCTCTCACATCAATATCCACTGACGTTTGTTTAGAACTGTTTTGGATGGTTTTCACTTGTAAATGCTGCTTGATCTTGATATTTCTTAATGATGGACTTGTTTCTTATAAATACGCAGCTTTTCACTTCACAAGATTGACTGGGGTCGTGTGAAAAATTGTGATGTTTTTATCAGCTTTTTGGACTCTCATTCTGACGGCACCCATTCACTGCTGAGGATTCATTAGTGAGCAAGTGATGGAATGCTAAATTTCTCCAAATCTGTTTTGATTAAGAAACAAACTCATCTACATTGGCCTGAGGGTGAGTAAATTTTAATCAAATTTAAATTTTTGGGTGAACAATCTATCTAAATGCTTTATAACTGTGAGAATACTTTTAGTAGAATCCGTATGCATGCTTTTGTCTCTCAAGAATTCAGCTTACCAAAAATAACTCAGCTTTTAGGCCTGTTTTATATGCTTTAAGTAAATAGACAATATAATCCTATTCAACTTCAAACAATGACATGAGATCAAGATAAAACATGCTCTCTGTAAAGACAGGCACAAACCAAAAAGTAAAAACGGTTAACTAATGACTTATAATGAAGTTCTGCATTTTGACCCTGCAGGCTTTCTTTCTTTTTTTTTTCTTTCTTTTTTTGTAATGAAGCTCATGGACTGTAAGACTTCCCATCTGACATTAAGATGTTTGGCCTCATTCTTCTGCAACATGTCGGTGCATGTCAGACTTGTTTTGCTTAAACAGGTAAGGTATGTTAGACTGGCTGATGCCAAAAATTTCAATTGAATGTCTGAAATTGCATGTGCAAAAGTCAGTCTGTGCTATGTTTGATAAACAGGTCTCTTTCTGATTCAATGCATGACTGTGTTGGAGTAGAAGATATGGATTAAAAGATAATCCAGCAGAAAAAAAATATACCATCTAAGAATCTCATTCAAAATCACTTTCTTTATCTGCCTGGCATGAGATTAAACTCACAATTATCTTAAAATGGGTTGTTTATCAACCACACAATGAAATACAGCAGCATTATTCACACTGGATAGAAAATAACTCAACTTTCTACAACTAAAATAAAATGGAAAAAATAATATTACAATTGTAAGCTTAAGTATTATTAAGTATTAATATTAAATATTATTTAGTAAATCATTGTATTACAATATTTTGTAACAAAAACAAACAAAAAGATGTAATATAAAATATGAATGATGGAAATGAGAATGAGATTTTTTTGCATTACAGTAAAGAGAATTTGAGAGGGAAATGTGCACAGTCATCATGAGAACAATATCACATTGCAAAACAATGCCTTAAAAATAGGCCTAAATTTGTTTATGCAAAATAACAATTCTTATATTTTACCTCGACTGTGACCTGGACATGTTTTCATACAGTAAAGAGGATGAATATGTTTTCTCCGCACATTACAAATAAATACTATGCATCATCTGCTGAATAAAGTGAGTATTCTGCCAATAAAATGCATGTGCTTCCTGCTCAAAACCCACAGTATATAAGTTTAAATTTCCTCTGAACTGTCAACCGCATGTTGGTCAGTGTGGTGCAAGCAATGTGTTGCAATGTTTAAGTCATGATTCTGCATTAAAGCAACCTGTTAACTCTTTGATAGTGTCATTTGTGTACTTGACTATAAAATCTTTACAGGAAATATTTATAGCTCTAACTTTTATAGACTTAACTTAATTTGGAAATATATGAGCTTGGTTTACTCATAAAGTTCTTGTTTTGATGTTCTAAAGCAGTTCTATGGCTGGCAAAATAAATTACTGTGTGACACATCTGTGTTTTTCTTCTGCAAAACAAAGCTTTCACTTTTAAACATTAGATATAGATTTTACATATAAAATATTAAATATAAACAAAGTTTACAGAGATTGTGTCTCAAAATCTAATGAGATGCCTGCTTAAACGCACGTGTGATGGTCGAATACGCTGTCTAGGAAGGGCGCGTAATACATTTTGAAACACGGCCATGTATCAACTTTTACTTTACCAGAGCAGAGGAGACCCTGGATGAAATAAATCAAAACAAGCTGAACTGTGAAAATAAATGTGTCATTGTAACTTACGGTATATTATTTGTTTATTGTTGTATCTAGTCTGTAAATTTACGCTCGTGTACCAGCTAACGTGGAAACACTCACCTGACTCGCTTTATAAAACTGTTTCTTTAGTCCGGCAACAGACATCTTTGCGTCGGATCCTTTCGCTTTAACAAATTAAGATTTAATTTAATTCACCCAATATTTAAAAACAAAACTATAGGCTTCCACAGAGCTGTGAAAAAAAAACTCTCGCAATCTCTTCTTCCTGAAAAGCCAGAGTTTAAACCTGCAGTGTGCACGTCACACCCCATCTACACAGCGACGCGACGCGACGCAACTAGAACGCTAACATCCACGCGTCGCGTATAATAGGAGAGTTCTGATTGGTCGACTGCTTGCCGACGTCAGGATTCCATCGCTCGCATTGTAGCATGTTTCAAAAGCTTGCATTAACATGTGACATTACAAAGTTATTTTTGTAATGTAAAGTTACAAAGTTATTTTTGTAATGTATTTATATTACGTAATTTATATTGTTGCAATAGAAGAAATAATAATGAGGCGTAACTATCTGATTTGATTGGCAGATTGAGTGCGTCGCGTTGCTTGCAAAGATACAAACTCTCTCTAAAAAAAAAACAAGATACAAACTCTCCAGCTTCCGGGTTAAGCTTTAATCTACCTGTGTTAAGAATAGTTTGTTACCACGTTTTCACTAAAAACAGCAGTCAGACAGCATTAATTCACTGAAATCCATAAATTTCTTTAAACATATATTTAAAAAGTCCCCGTAACAAAATATATATAAGTTTTAGTTTTGAGTTATTTTAGTACTTCAACAAATTAAATGGAAATGAAATTATATATTGAATTTATAAATGTGTGTGTATATATATATATATATATATATATATATATATATATATATATATATATATGTGTGTGTGGTTTTTTGGTGTTTGGCTTAGTGTTATGTTAGAATCTTTATTATACTCGTACCTTTTTGTTCTTTAATATTTTGAATTGTTTTTAGCTTTATTTTTTTTCATTTAAATGTTAAGTTTTGAAATTTTGTTGAATACATTAGCTTTTAGGGATCTGTTTTAGTTGTTTTAATACTACAATTGATTGTTTCTGTTGTCCTCATTTGTAAGTCGCTTTGGATAAAAGTGTCTGCTAAACGACTAAAAAAATTATATTATATACACACACACACACTATATATATATATATATATATATATATATATATATATATATATATATATATATACACTTATATTATATATATAAGTTATGAGATTCAACTGAACTGAAATTAAGCTGAAATAAAATTCAGTGAAGTAGACAAATCACAAGCGACAACATTTATGTTTCAAGAATAAAATCCATCTTTAGTTTTTATTTTATTTTCTTTTCTTTCATTTAGTCATATTCTGTGTCTTATAAGTCAAGCTAAAAGAACCTGTAATAGTACATTAGCAGAAAGAGGAAAGGTCTTTGACACTTTGTGATTGACATTCACAAAAAAAATATATATATATTTAAATATAGCTACAGGACACAGTGATCAAGAATACGGGTCTCCTATTCGGTGCAAAGTGTGTATATGTGCGTAATGTGTGTGTGTGTGTAGTCGGCAGAGGATACTGGTGAGACAGAGACCAGCCATCTCCCTGAGAATAAATCTTTTTTTGTGTAAAACACACAGAGCAGAAACATTTCTGCTACAAAAATGAAATATGAAACCACAGAAATTGCTTTACAGGGTGACTGAATGAGACAAACACAATTTCGTCTTTACAGGAAGGCATGCATCAAAGGCCTAGAGGTGGGGATTGTCAAAACAACACGTTTAAAAATACATTACACAGACAGAACGCCCATACTTCTCATTCTTAAACAAGGGCAGGCTACGCTCCTTGATGTGAGATGTTGTAATGTTGGGCACACAAAAAGAAGACCGATTTCCTCGTTCATTAAAAATTGAGATACAACACCACATTTGATCTCTCATACAGAATACAAGTTCATTCATTCATCTGAATCGCTTTAACCAGTTGTGTAGTATATATAGTATAGTAGTACTATAAACAATACAGTGAACCTTGATAGCGGAGAGCTCTGTCGAATCTGTGTTTTGGTGCAAGAGTATAGAAAAACAGGATGGAAGGATGCAATCCGGGCCACAGAAATGCAATCAATAATTTACAAAATAATACAACAGAAACCACACTGGCCACAAGATGCATGTGGCGCATCTGTACCCGAAACCTGCTGGACTGAGTTTTTGAATTGGTTTCTCACGTTCTTTTCTTCCGGTTTGTAAAAACAATGCTTTACCATGTGAAGCCCACCAGACAGGTGATCCTATAGGAGGAAGGGTCTCATAACATCAGGCTGGGGTCATCAGGGTCGCCCCAGCTCTGTGTGTGTCCCAGAGAACAATGTCGAAAAGCCATCCAGCTTGGCTCGGAATAACTGTCCGTCTCCTGTAAGTGTTCCGTCTGGATCACTCATAGAAGGCAGTTTCGGAACAAAATCCATGTCAGTTCATCTTTTGGGTCCGGTATTCCCATGCACATGCTGGAGGAACTCAAAAGCCGGCTGATGAAAGTCCTGGCTCATTCGTTTTTTTAAACATTTCTATTTCTCTTCCTGCTCCACCTTTCTGTTTTTCTCTTTCTTGACTAAATATACTAATTTATTTACATTCCTATTCAAAATAATCTTTTAGAAATGTCCATATAAATTAAATGAACATTTAACTTTTTTTATTCTAAAGTGGCATTTACAAGGGAAGGGGATGTGGGACTGAGGTTTCTCATTGCATTAAAATGACAACAACAAAAAATAAGGTGCAGCGCCAAACACTGTCAAAATGTGCCTGAGCAAACAAGAGCATGTGTGGGTGGAACAACTGTGTCAAATGTTGCATTTGCCAATAGAGTGCAAAAGTCTGGTTCCGGAAGTAAAAACAGTTTTTTTTGTTGTTTTTTTTTAACAATAACATCTGTTCAAACAGCTCTGAGGTTGTTAACTGATGGTTTATACTTTGGTAAAGCAATCTTTTTCGCATTATGTTTAAAATAATCATGTTTAACAGTGGAATTTGTCAAGAAAAACTACATTACCCATGATGCGGTGAGGACAATGTTACCAATCAGAGTCGCAAAGGCAAAAAAATAAATAAAATAAAAATAAAGACATAAGTCAAAGTACTTAAATATCTGTATATATGTGCATATTTTGAAATACGTTTAAAATATATTGTTTCTTCTGATTAAATCCAAAACTTAAAAAAAAAAAAAAAAGATTAGTTCTATATTTCACCATCATTTTTAACTCTATTTTCAATTAAAGTGCTTGGGATTGTAGTTTTTTCCCCTCACTAAAGCCATTAAGTACACAGTCTTGTACCTTTGTTTTTTTGTCCAATTTTCAATACGTTTCTGCTTCAACTAAAAGTTTGTAATGTTGTAATTTCTTCTCGCAGCAGGTTAGTCTGGTTCATGGCTTGTAAGGCTTTAACAAAACCTTTTTTAAAATCCCTATGGGGAAAAAATTAATAGAAAAAAACACTTCCGAAACCAATACTGCTGAAAAAGTGGACAGGCACTAATGCATTCTATTCTTTACAGTCATGCCAAAGTTTGCAAACCCCTTATATACAAGACTGTTTTCTGTTGAATATCTCTTTTGCATATAATAATGTCCTGTTAAGCACCGTTGTACTCAGACGTTGTTTACTAGAGTCTAATACTGTACTAAATGTGTCAAATTCTGCTGAATATGAGGTATGAGATCATGTAAATAACTAAAGTGAGGATTTCATGGTTGCCGTTGCACTGTTGTAACAAAAAGGCGTTCACAAACGTTTGGCCATGACTGCACACTTGTAGTGAAAAAACTTGACTTCTATTGCACATTAGAAAAGAGTTTAGCACACTTATGATTTCTGGTTTGTTTAAGTAGCTTTAAAGGAATACTCAAGGTTAAATACAAGTTAAACTCAGATGCTATCAGATACGGTTAAGCACTGTAAGGGCTAATTGTTTTAGAACTGTACAGCTGCCCCATAGACTTCCACTATAAGTGCATTCTGTCAATACTTGTTTGTGTTTGTTTTCAAAAACTAAGATGATTCAAAATGATATTTTTTTCTAAAATGATTATTTTGATTAAATTAAACCATTTTTTATTATTTTAAACTTAGAAATGAGCTTGACTTGTATTTAATGTGGAACGCTCCTTTAACGCACTGGTAACATTGGTCCCTTCATTTTTAACAAACAATCTGGGCACATCAGTTTTTTTGTTGTTGTTGTGTTTTTTTTTGTTTTGTTTTTTTTTTGAGTGGATTGTCATAAAGTCTCATAAAGCATAACACAAGACCAAAAGTGCATTGTGTACATTCGGTCTCAAATCAAAATAAGTGCTTTTGGGATACATTCATGATTCGTCCGAGGGTTAAAAAAAAACGAGGGGAGAGGGAGGAAAAAAAGCGATAGTAGTGCTTAAAGAGTGATTCAGCGGCGAAGGACGGGTGACGTCATCTAGTATGTTGTATTCGCTTCATTAAAAAGTGTTGTGCTCTCCTGAATGTTCATGTGGAAGAGTTTGATCCTGTAAAATTATTAAAATGATAAAACCTCTTATAAAACTCCTTTAAATATCTCTGTGTACAGATGCAGAAGGAACAGTGGCATGCTTAGACATCTACAAGTTGGGACAAAGGGCCTTTGCAAGCATACATCTGTACATAAAAGATCATTTCGGAGTGTTTCCATAAAATAAAAACAGATTTGAGAGCACAACTCCAAGAATAATCCCTATACGAGTATGTTTTGTGTGTTGTCGAATCTGAAATAGTTTGTTGGCCCCTGTGTTTGTGTGTATGAACGTGTTTGCAGCAGGTTAAGTATGTATGTTTGTAGTGTATTGTGTGTGTGTTTGTGTGTGTGTATGCTAACAGTGCTGCAATAGACTGAGGATTCTCCCTGGAGGTTTTTAAAATGTGTTCGTTTGAAATGCTGTTTTTACATATAATGGCCTCTCTTGCTTTAACACTCACTCGTGATTTCATTATCTCCCTCACTATCTCCCTCTTTCTCCCACTCTCTAACTGTTGGTGGAGTCAGGGAAGTTGATCTCACTGCCGAACACTTCCCTGTACAGAGGCGGGAAGCTGTAGGCTGTTTCCGGGTGAACTAGGTGGAAGAACTCCAGCTTGTCAACATGCAGGTTACAGATGGACTTCATCTGTGGTAGTTTGGACACCATCTGCAAACACAATAGATCAGATACTTCAGAACAACAAACTAAAACGACTGGATAATCTAAGCCTGACCTTTGCATTAGTGCACAAACGTGTTTTTTTTTTCAGAAGTTTCACTACTGTTCAAAAGTTTGTGGTCAGTAAGATTTTTAGTCTTTATTTATTCAATCAAAAATACTGTAAAACTGTGATATTATGAAATATTATTACAATTTAAAACTTCCAATTTAAAAAATGTTTCTATTCTCTAATATTTCTTATTTGAATGTATTTTAAAATGTAATTTATTCCTGAGGAAATAATAATTTTCAGCATCATTACTCTAATCTACAGTGTCACGTGATCCTTCAGAAATCATTCAATTATGCTGATTTGATGCTTGATAAACATTTTTTCTTATTATCAGTAATGAAACCTGGACTTTTAATAGAACTTTTTTGTAACATTACAAATGTCTTTACTGTTATTTTGTATCAATTTAATGTAACCTTGCTGAATAAAAATATTAATTTCTTCAAAAAAGTAATGTATATTTTGCAAATTGTGACAATTTGAATTGAATAGTTAATGTATACATACTCAATTATATTCAAATGTGTTAAATCCATTTGACCCTTAAATGATGAATGAACTTTAATATATTAAATTCAGTGGCTGACTCAAAATCCTAAAATATACTGTAGCTTGCTCATCTATGTAGTCTTAACCATTAAAATATGTAAATTATGATTTTTTAATGTATACATAACCTAATACATATTATATTTTTCACTTTTTTTGTGTTTTCTCGGTCAGAAGTTTGTGCAGAATCAGTTTTTGTAAAGATTCAGTCAAACAGATTCCTCACCTTATCCAGTTTCTCAGTATTTGCTCCGTTCATGTGCAGGCTGTGCTGAAGAGCCACGTAAACTTTCTCCTGGAGCTTCTGCACCTGCTGAGACTCTGTCAACCACGGCCGATCTGAACAAAACAGAGCAGAGGTTTCAAACTGTGAGAATGTGTCTCATTTTATTCTTGTGTGCAAGTCTGACCATGGCACATAATTCGTTTTCCAAGAGCACACAAACCCAGCCTTATAAACCTTTGCTTCAGGAAACTGGTAGCAGACATGCGTGCGAAAGTCTCACCTGGAGCCAGCAGGACCGCGGCGCTGAATAAAGCCATTTCCTCATCATTCAGTTGAAGTCGACTCAGACTTTTAGCCAATTCAAAGACTGCATTCACCAGGTCATCACACCCTACAAACACATAAACATACAGAACACATGCTGGTTACCATGCTGAAGATGAAGAAACAAATTACATTTCCGTTGAGGGCCATAATTTGCCCAGAACCAATCTCTTGTGATTTAGCACAAAATGATTTAATGGATCTATAGGGCTCCAATAATTCTAAAGTAAATTGTAAGATGTTCTGGGTAAAAAGCGTTAGGTTTTTTGTGAGAATAACAGAGATTTTAGCTTTGCTTTAGCATGAATATCACAGTTGGCCTCTATGTTTGTATTGTGCATTTTATCATAAAACGAAGGCTGCATTTAAAGTTTAAAAAAGAAAAATAGCAGGCACTTGATTCAATGTATTGGCTGTTGACTGGATATTGAGATGCGTTTTGCATTCAAAAATGAAGGCAGATGACAGCTTGGAGCAGTTGTGTTTAAGCAGAAATGACTGGAGAAGTCCTGCTAACATCAAAAGTCATCTGTCATTTTCAGAAGATGCAGTTATGATATTTTAATTAAATATTAAACAAGTCATTTAAAAAATAAAAATCAAATTAAACATGTGTGGGTTAATTTTTCACAATAAGATCGTGCATTCAGAAAATAGTATGAATTTCATTTCATGCTTTAAGCATACTCAATGTGAAAAAAAACCCTAATAAAATAAAGAAGTGGTACAATATACAAATCATTCTACAAACTTATTCCAAGAATAAAGGTTTTTATTTGAAATATTATGTGCCAAGAGTGCTTTCCGCAATGCTTCCATTTAACTTCGATGAGCTATTACTCAACCGAGCATCGCTTGTATTCACTAACTAGGTTAAAAAGCCATTAGCTCTTGTGGCTTATTGATTCATGACGCCTCTGCTCTTGCTCTTAAGAGGCTGCTGGTGTTTTGCATTATAAGGTAAAGAGGATGTGTTTAAAGTGGAATACTAGAGTACTGAATACTGCCTACTATTTTTTTCCAGATAGTTTCACATTATTGAACTGTATAAATTTCAAATAGCAGTTTGCTGCTACGTTGTCATCACATGCCCTCGTTACATTTGACACTTAATCACTACTTAATCTTACCTGAATGTTTAGTTTTGCAAGAGTATCTAGTTATACTACCAAAAATGTTATTTTGCATTTGCAATACATTTTTGTATGTTAGCATCCTATTCTGAATTCACTGATTACATCTAGTTAAATTGAAATTGAGTAAAACTGAGTGCATTAAATCATGGGATGCCTGAACCCAGTATGAATGTGTTGTACATTGCACATTTTAGGAAATATAGCAGGTCAACCACAGGTATTGTATGTAAAATAGATTGCACTTTACTTAAAGCCTTTATATGTAATGTTTAGATTTAATGCATTAATTATGCCCTGTAAGGCACCTTATAATGCATTGTTTGATTTCATGAGCAATTGTAACCACAGTTATAATACATTATAATACTTGCATACTTAAATGCATCCAGTTCTGTAGATATTCAGGCACTCACCGAGAGCTTTGAAGAGCTGAGGACTGGCAAACTTGCCGTCAAAAAACATGGTGTTGTTTGAAGAGTTGTAAGCACGGCACATTCGGATCAGCAGGATTTCCAGACATCCTGGAACAGTAATAGAGAAAGAGAGCGGCAAAAAAACATGATGGGGGGGGGAAGCAGAAAAGACAGAGACAAAAAGAAAGACAGACAAAGAAAGATAGAGAAAAAAGAGTGCAGGGGAGGGGGAAGGAAAAGCGGGAAAATGCTCCACCGTGCAAAAATACAGACAGAAAATAAAAAAATTATAATTTTTCTCCAAATATGGGAACATCAAACACCATAAAAATTAAAATTCATTGTGTTTGTGATCGTTTTAAATGACATTCAGAAAAAATTGTTCAGGGAAGGTTTTTTTTTTTTTTTATACGGTAAGCACAAAGAGTAGTCGTAGACAGAATGTTGGAGAAACAAACACAAGAGGAGACAAACGTTAGTGCAAATTTCAAGTTTAAGATTGAACACAGAACTGAATCCAGTGGGGCGGATTCACAAAACAGTTGCGCCCCTTTTGTACATCATTATTCTGACACAAAACCTGCATTTTATTCATGTAACCACCCACAATCCAGTTTAACAAGCCACTAAATGTGCTGAAATATCACTTCTACATGAGCATTCAGTTATTGTATTGTGTCTGTGTATATTTTTATTAACTCTGGAATCAGAAAATCATTGATTGATGGTAAAATAATGGAGAAAAGCATTCTATCCAGGCATATTTCCCAACACAGTGCAGTCAAGCACACAGGTATTTTAAAAAGAAGAATTTCAGGTCTTTGGTATATGGAAACTTATTTCCGCAATGGAATGAACCAAAAAAAAAAAAAAAAAGAAAAAGTAATTTTTCTCTCAAAATTCTTACTTTTTCACCCTCACAATTATGTTAACTTGCAATTCTGAGAAGAAAGTCTCAATTTGAGTTTACAACATATATATAAACTATATACATGTTATATTAAAAAATTGTGAGTAAAAAAAGTTGCAATTACCTTTATTTTTCTATTCCAAAACAGAAACAAGGTTCTGAATTTTTTCCCCACAAATGAGTTTATTTCTCACAATTCTGAATAAAGCAGTCAGAATTGTGAGATATAATCTCAGAATTTTAAGAAAAAATTTAGAATTGTGAGAAAAGTTGCAATTCCATTTTTTAATTCCTTAGTAGAAATAGGCTTGTTCTTGATTTTTTTTTCTTGTTCTCACAATTCTGAGTTTATACCTCGCAATTAAGAGTCCTTATTCCTTAGACGAAAAAAGCTTGTTCTAATTTTTTTCTGCAATTGTAAGTTTACATCTCACAATTCCGAGTTTATATCCCGCAAATCTGAAACAATGTTAGAAGGACTGAAAACTGCCCTGTGCAAATTGCACTCAACACTAATTTTGTGGGTGTGTTTGCGTTTGTCATTATCTGAACTGCATGTCAACATCTGCTCTCAGAGTATTCTAGATGTAATATGAAAGACAACACTAAAGAAACCAAGTGTGTTCTGGAATGGTGTTAAAACATTACCAAATGTGATTAAACTAATAAAGAGATTGAACGGGCGCCCAGGGCCACATCAGAAATGCCACATCACGGCCATGTGTGGATAAGGTGACGCGAGTGAGAAATCTGTTGTATAATCTGGGATTAGTCATCTGTAATCTGTGTGAGACAAAGGCAGCACTGACCTGCTTTGAGCAGGATGATCTGGTCGTTCTGGCAGAGGTCCATGAATCCAGAGATGCGTTTGGCGAACTCCACAACGTACTGGATAGCGTTTGTCATGTGCAGGGCGCACTGCTGCCACATCCATTCTGCAGACTGAATGCACAGAGATTGTTAATACATTCGTTGACAAAGACTAATTAGCAAGCACAGTCACATGATTGACCATCTATTTATGTATTTGTCTAATATGTCATGTAATATGATAATGTTGTACCTTGAGCTGAAAGCTGCGGGTTTCTTCAGGTGTGTAGACGTTCCAGGTAAGTTTCTTCAGCTCCTCTGAGCTGTACTGACACGTTTCCAGGTGAGACTTCACGACATTTTGAGTGATGCGCTCTGAACAGAAATTCAACACATTAACACATTTTCCCTTAGAATTTGTCTATTTAGACGTAAATAAATCCTTAGATAAATGGACTAATTATATGAACAAATTGTAATTAAACAAACACCTACAGTATAGACAGATAAAAAATAGTTATATAAAATAGTTACATTTCATTAGTATGCATATTTATATAAATAAACAAACTCTAATGACAGCTCACCTATGTCGTGTAGAGAGCAGTTGTTTGGTAGAGATCCCAGGAGAGAGTGCGTAAGAAGACTGTTTTCAGGCAGGATATACTCATGCTTCACCCTCGCTGCTTCCGTCAAATCTACAGCACTGGGCGCTGGAGAGCTCTGATTGGACGAACTTCCGCTTCCAACACTCCCGGACCCTCCGCCGCCCCCGAGCATCTCCAGAGTGCAGTACTCGCTCGCCTCCTCTGGGGTGAGCGGTAAGTCGAACAGCAAACCGTCGGGCAGCGTGGCGATGTCTTCCAGGTCACTGAGGGTGGAGCTGGAGCCACCACTGCTGTACGGTCGGCTGTGTGCGCTGTCTTCACCCGTCTCTTCACGGTCACGTGGTGTCAGACCACCACCCAAACCTGCCAGGCACTCCTGAGACAGCTGCTGGTGCCGCTGCACCTCCGCGTACAGGCTGTCCCGCTGTTTCTTTGACATTCGGCCAAACTTCACCGCTACAGAAAGAAAAGTATTATATATTCACTTAGTGTTACATATCATTTATATAATTTACTTATAGTATTTATTTACAGACGTTTGAGTTCAGATTTTTTTTATCTTTTATTGAGCAAGGTTGCAAAAACTAGCAGCAAAGGCATTTATGATTTTCATTCATAAAAAAATTATTTCTATTTCAAATACATGCTGTTTTTTATTTTTATTCATTAAAGAATCATGAAAAAAAATGCATCCATAAAATGTTAAGCAGCACAACTGTTTTCAAAATTGATAATAATAAGAAATATTTCTTGATCGGCAAATCAGCATATTAGAATGACTGCATATTAATAATGACTGCTGAAAATTCAGTTTTGCATCACAGGAATAAATTACATTTTAAAATACATGAAAATACAAAACAGTCATTTTAAATTGTATTAATTTTTAAATTTTTTGCAATACTATAAATTTTACTGCATTTCTGATTAAATAAACAGCAGTAAAAATAGTAAATATAGTAAATAGTAGTAATATTTATTACTGCATAAATGACTGTTTAATTATATGTATAAGACTATTAATTTTTTTATTTGCAAAATTTTTCAAAATCAAAATTTGCTATACATTAAAAAATGATATTTCATTTATAAACAAATTAATTTTTTTTTTTTTTTTTTTTTAAATCATATAGCCCTAACTGCTTCTCCTGTTTTGTGCAAAATATCATTTCTCGAATAAATATCTAAGATTAATACACAGTAAAGGTTTTTTTCAATGGTAAAAATAACTAGCTCTTAATTTATCTTTAAAATATAGGGTCTTAAATTCACACTTCTAATTCTATTACAGTGAATCATCCATGCAAAAGAAACATTATATTTATCATCTGATACATAGACCAGTAGGTCCTGATTTAAGACTATCCATTTATGATCATGTAAACTACTTTAAATAAACAGGCTCATATGGTTCTAAACATAATGCAGGTATTTGAATTTGAAATGAAATCATGCACAAATTCTTCACATTTTCACATCATGATCATCTAATAAATCTAACTGTGACTGAATAAAACCAAATAGTTGCAAAAATCATAATTGTTGGCATGAAGTCTCCATCAGCTGCCCTTTGACCCTGCCTCTCCACATGTGTAGGGACTTTTATTTGAGTCCTGGTTTCGAAAATTCAGTTTTCTGTCAGCTGGTGGGCTAGACTTGCACTTACCATCACGGCTCATGCCGAGTGCCAGGCACTTCTGCAGGCGACAGTGTTGGCAGCGGTTCCTGTTGGTTCGGTCGATCAGGCAGTTCCTCTGCCGCGAACACGAGTACATGGCATTGTTCTGCTGGCTGCGTCGAAAAAAACCCTGCAAAACAGAAACATGGTTACCTCAGCGTACAGGATGGCTAAGATCAGGTGCGGCTTTCATAGGTGTGCCCTCCCACCGCATGACGAACATAAAGTAATATAAACTGACCCAGAAAACAGAACAAAAACATCAGGATAAAAGATAAGGAGGGATAGAGCACAAAAGGATAATTTAGCTTGCGTAGGTTGAAATGAACACTACAAAGTGCACATCTAGGGTAAGAAAATAAGAAAATATAATATAAAAATCAATAGGGTATTACACCAGAATTCTTACCTTGCACCCTTCACATGTAATGACGCCATAGTGAATCCCGGAGGATTTGTCGCCACAGATCTTGCATGGTATAACCTCAATTTGAGCTAGAATAAAAAAAAACAAACATCGTTTTTAAGCATTAAAAGCAAAAACATACCATGAATCACACAGAAAAGCACATATGCACAAATATTGTTTTGACATGCACCACAAATAATTTCTACCAATGAAGATCACAGTCAGATAGAGAGATCTCTCATGCACTGCATGGAATGAGGGACAGAAATAGCCAGAGGATTGATTTTCCGACTGAAGGGTGTATTATGTCTCAGATTTATGAGAGGCCTTGATATGACTCATGTGATCAGTGGAAAACAGTGTAGGCACTTTTAGAAACTAGACGCCTGGATTCCATATACAGACAGACATTAAACTGATATTTCCCAATTAACAGTAAACATTATGTAAATAAGTATTTAATTATTGACAAAAACTGAATAAATACATGATAAATGAAAGGATGAATGAAAAAAAGTGCTTTATGATAACAATTATTATGCAATAAAACATACTTTCATATTTATATGCAAACAATTATTTATTATTGTGAAAAACTAAATGAAAAATAATGACTTCATTATTAAATAAAATTAGAAAATATAAATAAAAAATAAACAATGTGCTAATTACACAATTATTATGCAATAAAATATATTTTAATATTTATATTTAATTATATAAATGTTTTCATATGTAAACAAGTTTTCAATTACTGATTAAAAAACTAAATCAAAAGTGAATGCATTAATAAATTATTAATTTATAATTAAATATATTTAATTATAACTGTTTGACCTAAAATCTTCATATAGATGAAAAAGATAGACAGACAGACAGACAGACAGACAGACAGACAGATAGACAGATAGACAGATAGATAGATAGATAGATAGATAGATAGATAGATAGATAGATAGATAGATAGATAGATAGATAGATAGAGTTTTGTGATAGTTACATTACGCAATAATTTTCTTTATTTCATATTTTCCATATAATGGTGGAATGGAAAAAACTAAGCTTGCAAAAACATCCTCAGTATAAAAAAAACATCTTCCATTTTGTCTTCCTAGCTCTGTCAGCTGAAAGCAGTGACCAAGATACACTGTGGCATGCAATGGAAAAATCTTTGAGCCCTTGGGTGCCCCTCCCGTACTGCTCTCTGTGTAGTGTTATATAACCTTCGTCTGCAAACATTCCACAAACACGCCATTCAGGGCTGCTCAGTCTAATAATGCAGATGTTCCGCCTCCCTGCCACTTCTGACAGCCTATTGGTTTATGTTTGGGCAGATGTGTCAGTGATTGGCCGGCTCTGAGTGCCGCTCTATTCGGCCTGGCTGTAAGCCCATGTGGACTCGCTGTCCTACTGACATACTTTCTCAGTGAAAAGGGGAGGGCAGCTGTGGGTGGATCCTGGGTGCATGTAATTTGAATAGGCCTTTCCCTTCTCTCTGTTAAGGTGGAACTGGTCTCGATGGTAATTTTGACATGCAAGAACAGGAGCAAGCCATAGAAATGTACTGTATACATTTTTGTCTAGGTAATACGCTGTATAATCAGTAAAATGTTATATGAATATCTATCTATCTATCTATCTATCCATCTATCTGTCTGTCTATCTATCTATCTATTATCTATTAAAAAAGGGCAATTCTTTCTTTTTTAATGGCTTTTCTATTTAAACCTAAAATTAAAATAAGATAATATATATTTTGAATATTTTGAAAATCATTTTTAAGAGGCCATTCTTTTTTTTTGTCTTTTTAATGGCCTTTCTATTTAAACCAGTGTATTTAAAATAACTTGCATATAAATCAATGTAATAATTTTGTTATATATATATATATATAATTTTATAAATTCAAATAAAAAACTTTTAAGAGGCCATTCTTTTCTTTTTTAATTGGCTTTTTTATTTAAACCTGCTAGAATTGCAGTTTAAAAACAGTTAAAAGTTTAAAAAACATTTAAAAGTGAAATGTTTTTAATGCATTTCATGAGGAATCCTGACCTAAAAATACCTAATGTACTCATGTGTTTCATATTAGCATCACTGTGGAACCATGATCCTTTAGTTTCCACAGTCTCTTACGTTCTAAATGCCATTTGTGTGATATAATGGAGAATAAACAAAAAAATAAGGACAGACGAAGAATGGAATTATTTACGTGCACGACGATTCAGGAAAATGGTTCAAATCTACTTTGAGTGGCAGCCGCTGTTATTTGTGTTTGCGTGCAGGTGCCATAATGCAATCAGCTCTGAGCAGAGAACACCGTGTCAATCAGTAAAGTCTAACTTGGTGACATAACACAAGACTGCAGATTAGATTAAGCAGAAGAGCACAACGGATTTTAACCATAAGCATTCAGGATAATGCTAAAGGAGCCACTGACCCAACAAATTTCACAAGAACAACCTTAAACTTCTATTTAAAAGCCTTGCAATGACAACGCATAAGCTTGAAAGTATGAATAATCATTTAAATGTAGACAATTGTGTATAATTTTTCAGTTTTGACTAAAGCGCGTGTAATGAGATGTAGTCATGTTTCTAATCGCAAATGAATTATCCCACAATGATGCGTCTGTCTTGTCACAGTGATGAGCAGAAGGGCTTCTGGTCATGAGGTTGGCATATGTAGGCCAGCGTAAAGAACAATGATTTAACACCTCGCCTATTTTACATAACACATTCCCCGGGTTTTGTCGAAGCGAAGTGAAATCCTGACGCTTCATGCAGATTTTATGCATGTATCTGTCATTTTAATGTTGACTAAATAAAAAGGAAGGCTTATTATTAGAACACAGAGAATGTGAGTTAAGTGAATGCTGATGACACAAAACAGACCACGCAAAATGTCCAGGATTTACATTAAAAAAGATTCCTGAGAAAGTGCAGATCTGCTGTTTTTCAATAGAGTATATATCACCCGCTACAGCCTTCCTGTCCTTAGCTGCCCTGTGAACATGAGCCACGCTGTGTATATTTAAACACAGCCCCACCTCACGACAGTATGTCCAGACATGTATGCCCGCAACTGCCTTTAACATTTGTCCAGAGAGCAAACAAATTGGGAGAGACAAAATCCTCACTTTGAGCTTACAGACAAAGAGTCTGGATCACTAGCTAAATTAAAAAGAAAAATGATTATGATTTAATATTTGCTCAAGCCAAGGTAAAGAGAGACCAAAGGGGGGGGGGGAATCCTGCATGACTTTGATAGAATTTACATATTTATTTTACAGAATTAACAATAAGTCATTGTCATCGTAAATTATTGTCGCAGTGCTACATATAATTTTATATAAATACTATGCACCAGAATTTATGTTCATTTAATTTTATAACATATTTAAAAAATGAATAAATTATTTTTTTCACTATATGAGCAGAAAGAATGTGCAGAGTGGTATTAACCATGCAAACTTGTTATTGTCATGGTAAATTACTGTCAGTGTTTATGTTCATTTTTTATTTTATAATGTATTTAATATATAAATACATACTATGCACCAGAATTATTATTATTATTATTTACTTTGTGAGAAGAAAGAGTACAAATTGGTATTGACTATGGTATTAATGTGAAAACCCATTATTTTCATGGTAAATTACTGTCATAGTGCTTATGATCATTTAATTACATATTAAATTTAATTATAAATAAATGAATACTTGCTCCAGAATTTAAATTATTTCACTCTGTGTGAGGAAAGAAAGTACAGAGTGGAAATTGTTTGGTAAAGCCATGTATTATACATTTTATCACCATTATACATAATATCTGCTGCTGAGAAATAAACATTCAGTCAGAGTTTTGGGACTTTCACTAGTTATAATAATATTTTACAATTTTTATTATAAAATCTTATGTAATCCAATAAATATTTCCATATAACAAGCACATTTTAATTAATTTTATATGTAATTAAATTCATAACGTGATATTTTGGTATCATATAAATATATATAATACAATTAAATTTCACACAACAATGTTGGTTCTTTTCGATATTTTGAAAACTATATTTAAAACTCAGGTTTATCGACAAAAATAATAGTAAGTCACCGTTACGCATGTATTTGTTACATAAATAGGTAAGTCTGTTGTAATAAACGCCGTTTACTGTCTATCTCAAGATCGAAGTTCAAGTTCAAACTCAAGTTCATGATGGAAGGTAAAGGCGCGGCAGTGTCAATCATCACCAGCAGACCGCATGGGTCTGCACGACTCCAGCGAAGCGCCTCCCTCGCTCGCGCTCTATCTCTCCTTCATTCCCTCCTGTGAATGCTGTGTAATGCTCAATGACATAACTAGGTCAGTAGAACAGCAGGTTTGAGCGCTGCTCACACAGCCGGCCATGCTGCCCTGCGAAAACAACAACACGCAGCCGACAAGCCACAGAGACAAACCTCCATCTCCAACATTTACACTCAGCAATATCACCACAACTGCACAGAGCGAGGACTTAACTCACAACAAGTCGCGTTTAGAGAAATACTTAGATTTAGGAGACAGTACGTGTCACCACATGGAGACATTTTATCCACCAAATACATTAATATTTATATTTCCAGGGAATATGTTATTGCTTGATGCAGAAAAACACTCCACTACTTTTAGGCTACTCTCATTACGTAATAAAGCAAACCCGTCAAACATGTCAAAATCCCGACCTGCCGCTTCTACGTCAGAATTCCATGAATTTGATACATTTTAACATCTTACTATGAATCACTGTAACATTAGAGAAAGAATGGAACGCCAAGGAACATTTAAACGCGTTACAAAGTAACAAGTGGCCGCGCTGCAAATGTGGCAGGAAAGCTGTGAGAACATGTGCGAAAACATACGTGCAGACGGTTCTACAGCTAAATGTTTAAAAACTATTTAAAGAGCTTGTTAAAAGCAACATGCAATGTCTGCGTAATAGTAACATGTCATGCAGTGCTCCAAACATCTTACCTCTCATTTTGATCGCTGTTTCTTGATTCTCCAAAGTTCACTGGGTGCGGAGCAATATTGTTCGGACTAAGTAGCTAACATAAGACAGCTACCCGAATGAAACTTTTCAGCTCCGACTGTGAGCATTATTAGGAAAATAAAATAGAAGAAAGATCCTCAAAGTAAATTCGCGTCTCTAAAGCTCTTCTGTTGCGCTTCGGGTACACAAAAAAGAAAGTCGCTTCCGTCGTGTGTTATGGCGCGGTATGAAACGCCGTCGTCCTCCCTCTCCTCTCACTCTATCCTGCTAACCTACTTTCAGACGCGTGGACTCTCACATGATCTCAGTGCCGCGCACTGCTCACGGGGACGCGCATCCAGTCAGCGCTTAAGGTGGGACTACAATTCAGTCAGTCAAATCAATTTAATTAATTCAAAGTAAATAAGGTGCTAGGGGACACTAAAGGACAAAGGACAACTGCACTGTAAAAAAAAACAAAAAAAAAAACAAAAAGAAGAAGCAGCTAAATTTACGTTTAACTCACATTTTAAACCACATTTGAGTTATGTTTATTTTTTCAAATCAAAAGTGGTGATAAAAAGACAGTCTGCGATCATAAATTCATTAGGCCTACACTTTTTCAACCACTACTTTGAATTGCATCGAAATGAAAATACGTCATTAATTACTTGCCTTCATGTCGTTCCAAACCTGTAAGACCTTCATTCGTCTTCAGAACACAAATTAAGATATTTTTGATGAAATCTGAGAGCTCTCTGACCCTGCATAGACAGCAATGCAACTGCAATGTTCCCAGCTCTAGAAACATAGCAAGGACATCGGTAAAACAGTCCATGTGACATCAGTGGCTCAACTTCAATTTTGTGAAGCTACGAGAATACTTTTTGTGCGTAAAGAAAGCAAAAATAACAATTTATTCAACAATTCTTCTCCCCAAGTTCCCATCATCCACTATTTTGGAGAGTACCATGACGAATGTGTGCGCTTTCCCCAGAATCAACATAACCAGCGTTGTTTAAAGTTCAGCATGTGTGCATTCTCGTTTTCGTTCTGGGGAAAGCACACACATGCGTCATGGTACTCTCCAAAATAGTGGACGATGGGAACTTGGGGAGAAGAATTGTTGAATAAATTGTTATTTTTGCTTTCTTTACGCACAAAAAGTATTCTCGTAGCTTCACAAAATTGAAGTTGAGCCACTGATGTCACATGGACTGTTTTACCGATGTCCTTGCTATGTTTCTAGAGCTGGGAACATTGCAGTTGCGTTGCTGTCTATGCAGGGTCAGAGAGCTCTCAGATTTCATCAAAAATATCTTAATTTGTGTTCCGAAGACGAACGAAGGTCTTACGGGTTTGGAACGACATGAGGGTGAGTAATTAATGACAGAATTTTCATTTTGGGGTGAACTATCCCTTTAACTAGTTTAAATAATAATAATAATAATTACACACACAAATAATTTTTTTTTTTTTTTGAAAATTTAGATTTTTTTTTTTATATAACTTTCTTTGTCTGTTGAACACAAAGGAAGATATTTTGAAGAATGTTGGTAACTGAAAAGTTGACCATTGACTACCATAGTAAGGAAAAAGTACTATCAATGGTCAATGGCTACCGTCAGCTCTATGTTTATTAACATTCTTCAGAATATCTTCTTTTATGTTCAACAGAAGAAAGAAATTCATACAAGTTTGGAACAAGTAAAGGGTGAATAAATAATGTCAAAAAGTCAAGTCATCATTGATTCTGTTACGTTCCTGTTTAATACTGTGAAGCTGCTTTGAAACAATCTCTATTGTATAAAGTGCTACAAAAATAAAAGTGACTTGGCTTGACTTGACTACACTCAGCTAATTCACTGAGTCATTTTACAGTGTCCAGCTCACTGGAAACATTCAAAATGTCACATTTAAATGTCGGTTGCATTTAAAACTATAATCAATGCCAGTTATTTCCTATGTGCACGCCACCAGACACCCATTAATGAGACATTCAAGGATTGCTCTGCAAAATGGACCTTTTATTAATCAAACCTGGCAGAAGAAATCCCTCAGCCATAAAGCATAAATAAGAGCTGGTCCTATAATAGTTATGGCAGATGGTTACATAATCCTTGGAGGCCTGCTGGAGGCTTGAACAGGCTAATTATTCATTGTTCATTTATTTTTGAGGGAGCCATCAGCCCTTAAATGAGTCTTTATTAGGAGAGCTTCTTAAATGAAAATTGTCAATCTATTATATAGTTGAAAAGGAGATATATTAATCACATTGTACCATTTCAGACAACCAAAAAACATGTTTCACATTCCATCAACACAGTCCAAGCACCTGGGCACCAAATGATAAGCCAATATGGGAGCCAAAAACACAAATCCACATGTGCCACCATGTGCATTTGATCTGTGCACCTTTCAAAATCCTAAATGGCAATGACGAGAAGAGCAGCAACTGTGTGTGGAAAAGCTCGGTGATGCAATTCTCTGGCAGGGGCTCTTATGAAACACAGAGAGAAGATTACAGTAAGTAGGTTAGTGGAACAAGCAGAGAGCACACAGAGTGCTGTGCTCAAAGTGGCTCCCTGTTCGGCCCCCCCCTCCATCACCGTTTCATCCCTGTCCGCTTCTCGTGTCCACCTCCAGGCTTGAGGTCCTGGGGGATCTGCTTTTCTCCTTCTTGTTGCCTCTTTTCTGATTCAATCTGTTTATTTCTATTCGTTCAGCAGACTGGCCTGCTGCGCCCCCCGCTACTCTCTGTCTTTCATCTCTCCTCTCATCCGCTCATCTGTCTGTCTCTCTCTCTCATGCAATAAACATCACGGCTGCAGAAGAAAGTAATCCACCCATAACATAGCAGAGTTTTATTCCTGATTACACACGAATGATAACAGCGATTTAAAATATGTCTATTGCTACATCTTTTGCCTTCTTGTTAAGTTCTTTCGATTTTCTACATTCAACCTTTCCTGTGTTCCCTCATGCGTGTTCGGTAACTAATGGCAACAGCCGTGACATTCTGACCCTAAACTACGCAAACGCAGTTAGCGAAGGGATGGGGGCAGGGCTGAGCGAATCCAATCGCTACAACAGGTTTGATCTAGAAACAGTGAGACAGAATATAAAAGAACACTTCTGATTCATGATAGATGGATGTGAAGAATAATAAAATGTTTATAGGATGGCATCTACAACTGACATGTTACAAAAACAGATGTGAGGCTGTGAATAAATGATGCATTAAAATCTATTTCAGGTACAAAAGGTCAATGAACGCAGGAGTTGCACAGTTGGACACCTTACAGAAATAGTGTACTGTATGTTTATTTTTAAGATACAGTTAGTGGTGTTTAAACAAACCCTTAGTTAAAGTATTAAACTAAAATTTTACTAGTGTAAGTTATTTTTCAGCTCTTCAATACAAGGACAAGGTGCATGAGAAAAATTCACACTGGAAATCACATAATAGATAACCCTGTAAAGCCTGACATTTGAAATAATAGTCTGAAAAATGTAGTTTTTTTTTCTTTTTCTATCTTTTTTTCTTTGAAATGGAACAGATTTTTGTTCATGATCAAAAGATGAACAAATAAATGTTGCTCAAAAGCCTTATGGATAATATTTGATACCCATATTATATCATGTATGTTTTTTGAATCCAGTAAGTGTCCATCTTGAAATATTACTAACAATATAAAAGTTTGGGAATGGGAATGGTAGTCTCGATTAAAATCATGTTGTTTTCTTTCTGAAGACACTGACAGGCTCTTTCAGTTCTGGTGGCTGAAAGCAGATCACGAAATGAATGATTTGTCTGTTCTACTATCAAATGTATTAAACTTGTCGAGCACCATTTGTGATATGAATGAAACCTCAAATCATAGCTTACGTGTGCCATTACTTTTCTAAGCATTCAGACTTACTATTTCTGCCTGACGGAAGATAAAACTGCACTTACACTGAAGAAGGAACCTCACATTTAGGAACCAAAATGTGGAGGTGGGCTGTTTTGACTTGAGCTTGTAATCACCTCAGAAAAAGCTATGGTATCCTTTCAAAAAAAGTGAAAGTCGTGATGTATTGTCAAGTATGGTGACCCCAGAGGTGGGTAGTAACGAGTTACATTTACTTCGTTACATTTACTTGAGTAATTTTTTTGGGTAACTAATACTTTTTAAGTATATTTAAAAATGGGTACTTTTACTCTTACTCAAGTAAATTTTTAGTGATAAATCGGTACTTTTACTTCGTTACTGTGGGCGACGCTCCTCTCAACGCTCCTCTGCTGCAATTTATTCCAAACGCGCGCGCCGTCTACTTTTCTCTGGGCAATGAGCGATGCCCATTCGCGAATGATTCATTCTTTTGAGTCAATTCTGTTCAAAAGCTTGATCAAACCAGTTGGCAAACGCAACCAGTGAATTGATT